>JARBJD010000016.1:0-502738 GCA_033064195.1 Blattamonas nauphoetae | reverse complement strand
GCCATTCATATTGTGGGTATCATAAGATTCCTTGTCAGCAATCCGTGATCAAATTGTTGATGAATTCCAGCATTCGGATCTCCACTTGTTGCCCAGTACGAGTCAGTGTCTCCTTCACAGAAATGAATCTTGTTCATGTCTAGGCACTTGTACGTAGGTGTGAATGATTCAGATGCCAGAACTTGTCAGTGTGAATGCCAGCTGCTTTGCAGACATGATGCTTTTCTCTGTCTTCAATCACAATGTAGTTGTCCTCATTGATCTCTCTTGTTGCTACAAATCCTTTCATCATTTGTTTCAAATGTAGTTCTCATTGCAGATTGTGATTGAGTTGTACTTCTCAGTGTTCATGCCATCATATCCGTAACTCCATTCAAGAGTTGGTCTTACAGACTGTTCTTTTCCTTTGTTTCCGACCTTCATTTAAGCTCTATTCATCATCCATGAAGGAGGTCACAAATGGATCAAATCCGCGTGTCTCGAGAATACCATCACACTCTTTACGTCATCAATAATAAAGTGGCAATAGTCGATGAGGAACCACAGATAGTATGTCGAAAGAACATATACTGATCGTGTGTGCTCAAAGAGTTGGGTCAGCTTCGTTGTTTATCATCAGTCTTCAATCCATGCTTCTTCATCAACGAATAAGTCTTCTCACCAATGTTTTCTTCTGTTGTATTGACAACAATGTTTCTGAAAGATTGGTGGGAAGTTAATGAAAATCATTGATGTATTTCTCATCAATATGTCCCTTCAGTTCTACAAAACAGTGTCTTCTGATTCTTGTTCTCAATGATCTCCCGACATTCTGTATCTCCTGTTGCTATGTACAAACATCTTCCTGGCATGTACATTCTGTGATTAGTGTATGGATTGTTCTTGTTCTTGATAGATGAAAGCACTTGGATAAAGTGAGTTGAAATCAACACCACAAACGTGAGTCATGATGTGTTCAGTATCAGTTGATTTGACAACACCATCTTCAAATGAGAAGTGATTGATTGGTGTCACGTCTTTGATGTTCTGTCTATGCTGAACATTCGATAATCCACCAGTCACTGCTGCTCTCAGTTTGTGATATGTCTGTTCATGTGTCAGAGTCATTGGTAGTGATTTCCAGATGCAGTACTTCTTCAATTGAATCCTTAATCAGGTGAGATGCTCATCTTTGTCTGACTTGTAGGTGTTGCAGTAATCACAGCAGATCTTCACGTTCTCTTTAGAATGTCCTTTCGAATTGTCGATTCTATCCAATGTTGGTCGAACAGCGAGTGAAGTGACATCTGCAGATATAGCACACTCTCTTGCATTGTTGAACAAACCAATCGTAGTCAGATTCAGTGACATTGTTGGTAGTATTGCGATGAGCTTTCTGGTCTTGGTACCTGTATCCTTCAACTTTGTATTTCCAGTACTGTTTGGTGATCTTGATTGGATCAGAATCATCACATTCGTTGTAGTCATCAATATCAAAGTCTTTGTAGGCACATGCATACTTGATTGCAGAAGCATTTGCTGACAGTGAGATTGTGCAACATGTCCACTTTGTATTGGAAGTTCAGATCAATCAGATTGTCAAGTGGTGCAATCATGCATTCGACGTCTCTGATGTTGTAGAACTTGAGATAATCCCATCTGTTCTTGAATCCTTGCTTGTTCCAATCATCAAGGTAAAGTTGGTAATCTGTGTCTGATATTTCTGTTGTTCAGACTGGAATAGAATTCATATTTAGAGAATGGTTCTTGTTTGCTCAACACTGAATCATAGTCAGATGAATCAAATGATTCGTAAGCAAAGAATGATTTCTGAAGTGTCGTGTTTCCTCCGAAGGCTTTGACTGCATTATCAATGTCATTGGTCCAGTGTACGACATCATGTCAATGAATCGAAGAACCTGTTGTGTTTTCTCATGTCTGATCAATACTTGTTTGTACTTTGTTGTTGATCCAAGGGAAGCTCACCACTTTCCAATCCTTGTCAACCAGATCACGAAGATGAGATTGATGTCAAATCTTGAACTGTTGAATCAATCCACACTGACTTCATTTTGTGAGGGTATTTCTGGGTCATCGTAGTAGTTGTTCTCTCGTACTGTCTCAGCATATTTGAAGAGTTCTCTGATCCATTGCTTCACAAAGTCTTTTCCATCTCGAAGATCAAAGTAGATTGACTTCACTCCTGATTTTGTTTTGATTGCTGATGCAACTGACAAGGGTTTAGATGTGAGATCAACTGAGTATTGTCATCAGAGAATGATTTATCAAGAATGAGATCTTCCATTGTTTCGAAATCGTAAGTGATGTAGTATTGTGTTGGTTTGAATTCGTCTTGTCTTTTGTGCCATCAGAAATTCATGAGTCTTGTTGTTGAGGATGTGTGGAACATACGGCCTTGGCGTTTTATCAAGTGAGATTTTCTTTGCATGTTTCCATCGCTTCTTTTACTCTGGGAATGTTTCTCGTAGGATGTCTTGAAGTGAATCCTTCACTTGGAATCCTCTTGATTGACAGTAAGGACAGAGCTTGTATCCAGTGATTTCTCAGGATCAACAATGTACATCCACGTGAACGAGAGTTGCCGTTAGTGGAATCATCAGAGAGTTGAAGAACTCTCGCATCGTCATTCTCGTTGATGTACGACTGACTGAGGAAGTATTTCTTCTTGTCTTCATCGAACTCATAGATGTGAACAGTGATGTTGAATACTTGCATTGCTCTCTCCAAATCACAGGCAATATCAAATCCAGGATATTGTTGAAGATGTGGAGTCAATTATCGAGACTTCAAAATGTGAGATTCATCCATTGTGCAAACAATCTGTAGGCCTGTTCCTCATATTGATTGAGATTTTTCTCGCCTTTGACATCTTGAGTGTAAGGAACGATAGTGCTTGAAAGAAGCAGATGTTGTACTCGGAATCAATGTATCGAACATTTCGAGTTTTAATGTGTTCAGTGAGAATTGCATTGGCTTTCCTGCGACTGGGAATCGATAGACTGCAACCAGAATGGAGTGGAATGCAATAAACATCGTCTTTGTGTCCATCAGTGTTCTCTCTTGTGATTCTTTGATCAGATTGATGATAGCATATTTGGAATATTCATTGATGTCTTCTACTTCTTATCACTGTTGGAAACTCTTCGATGTATTCTCAACTCTGGTCTGAAATCATTGCAGTGTCTCATCTTTGTCTTTCCTTTCAACGATCTTACCGAAGTCAATACTGATCTTGAATGGTCGATCCTTCTCTTTTTCATACACTGCTTCGATGAAGGTTGTGATTTCTTCAACGTTCTTCAGATGATTGTGGAAGTACAACTGATACGGTTTTCCATTGTCTTCAACCTTCTCAACCTCATTCTTTTGAACTTCCTTCGTGCATTTGTCAGGCATTCGTTGAAGGCAAGTTTGTCTCTTGGTTCAGCGAGTAAGATGCATTCTTTGAATCCATCAAACTGCTTAACTTCTCTCTTGTTTCCATTTGTTCATTCTTCTTCTGAATTAACAACAGATTCTTCATCCAGTGATCTATCAACTTCTCCTCAATTGATTTTAGTTTCCTTGTGATCTTGAACTCTTCCTTTTCGATTCAGTTTCGTTCACTCTTGGATTTTCATGTCAATGAGAATGATATTTTTGTCCTCTTCATTCATCAATGCATTTGTTATTCTGTTCATTCTGTTTCTGAATTAACAGTTGTTGTTCAATTTGTCGTTGATGTCTCACTTCGTTCAGGAATTTTGGAATTAAATTGATATTAAGATATGCTGTTGGATTAGAGTTTCGATATCCAACATCTGGAGTGTTGAAGCATTGCCAGGAGAATGAATAGTGATGTTGCTTGTATGGACTGTCTGGATTGTATGTTCGACCATCAGTAAATGCAGATTGGGTGTTTGGAAAGAGTTCTCTTACTTCTCTGATTTGTTCTTTCACTTTCCAGAGTTGTGTCATTTACTACAGATTAAAAAATAAAAATAAAAAAGTTGAGTGATTATTTTGACTTCCTCAAATGTGGCTTCTTCTTTGCTTTCAGCCAGGAATCTAGTCGCACTTTGAAAACTTCAGAACCACCAATTTCTCGATATGTGAATGGAGTCAGGACTTGCTTGTTCTCACCAACGAGCTCACAGTTGTACTTCCTCAGTTCATTCTCCACAAACGATTGAGTGTAGTGTCGACGTTGTGACATGTGTGGTCTGTTTCCACAACTTTGGTTTTATCCTCCACTCAACACCTTCATGAACATAGATGACTGGGATATTGTGTCTGACATACTCAGAGACGAGTTCACAGTTCTCTTCTTTCATTGACTGAATCAAAGCTTGCTTGGCATCTGTTCGACGTTTTTCGCTCCCCTTTGGAGGTTCGAAGTCTTTGCGAGACATATGTAGTATTCACTGTTGTCATTTAATACAAATTAAAAAATCAAAAAAATAAAAATGAAATGTGAAGTGAAGTGTTGAGAACTTTTTATTTGTTTGTTCCTTGTAGTGCCAGCTTTCATCTTGCTTCTTTCATTTTGATTCTTTCTTCCGTGTTTCATTTTTCATTCATTCAATTCATCGTTCGTTCTTTCATTTTCAATCATTCAATCATTCATCATTCAATTTTTCAAGTTTGTATGATTGTACCATGAGACAACCCGATACTCCTTTGGGGATCATTCTATCATGATCCTACTCAATGACTACTGCTGGCGAAGTCCTTGAAGGGTTAAGTCTTGGGTGGGCATGATTTACGGACACATCTAAGTGCGGCCAACATGAACCCCGGGGCGGATTCCTAGAAATCCACCGTCTCAATTCAACCTTCAATTCGTTCTACGCATCAATCACGAGGGCACCATATTGCCTGAGTATCAAGAAATTACGTCGAGGGTATCATTTTTCAACTTGAAATTCAATCATTCAAGCCTTCATCGTTCAATCGTTCATCATTTCCTTTATCAAGTCTTTGTATGATTGTACCGTAGGACAACCCGATACTCCTTTGGGGATCACTCTATCATGATCCTACTCAATGACTACTGCTGGCAGAATTCCTTGAAGGGCTAAGGTATTGGGGGCATGATTTACGGTCACATTGAAGTGATGCCCACAGTGAACCCCCGGGGACAACCTCCCAGTTCGTCCCGCTCCAATCCAACCTTCAATTCGTTCTACGCATTAGCCACGAGGGCACCATTTTGCCTGAGTATCAAGGGAAATTACGTCGAGGTTTCATACTTCAACTTTTTGGAAATTTTGAATTTTTGAATTTTGAATTTTGAAATTTGAATTTTTGAATTTTGTTGTGAACGTTTTGAAATTTTGCCGAAAGTTTTGCCGATGGCGGGATTCGATCCCACGGCTCAAAGGCCAGTGTACCTTTAGACCTCCCGCTCTACCTACTGTGCTAGGAGGTCCTGGAAATGCCAGATTTTTCCAATGCCTTGTACCTCGAATTTTCAGATCTGCTATATATTCCTTTTTGTCCACCTTTCTACCCTCGTTAAAAGCACGACTTTTCACGGGAGCGACTTTGCTATATGGGTCGCAATTTTTCACTTCCAAAAAACAGTAGTTTTGTTCGAGTGAAATGCAAGAGGTAATCCAGTCCATAAAATCGAATACTTGACTTTCATCAATCTCAACTATCGATCTTATACCACTAATTTCTCCAACTTTCGTATGTTGTGGTGATCAAGCCCATTGAGAGATACTCAAAATGTCGAAAGCTATCTTCACCCTTAAATCACTATCGTGCACACGAGATATATCATATAAGGCGTCATTAAAGAGTTTAGATGCAGAAAAACCATCCTAGGCACTCTTGGAAGACTTGATCGATCCAAAACAGAATAATGGATCAACCATCCACAAACACATTTTAGCACTCGTTCTGCCATGTGTTGAAGACCTTGACCGATATTTCGCGAATGATTCCTCTTAGCTTTCTTCCAGCACGACAAGTATGCCGCTACATTTTTAACTTATTTCTCCACTCTTTTTTCCGCAGCGATGGCGAAATTTCTATGCTAGCCATGAACCATCATTTGTCAGCTCTAAATCTCACTGGGGATTCATTTCATAATGAAGAGGAGGAAGAAGAAGAGGAAGAGATCATCAGGTTTCTGTCTCCATCCCTTTGACATTTCACAGCACCGTATAATCTGTCAACGAGTTCAATCTCCTTTCTATTGCACCAGAATTGCGTTCAATGGTCCAAGAAGTCTTCTCCTTCCAATCACAGAAGTTCATGCTTCCTGCTCCCCTCAAACCGTTCATCCCCGAATATCAACCTACCATTGGTGAGGTCGATTCTTCTGTGAAAGTGCAGCGTCCAGATGGTGTTGGTGACTTTCTTGGCCTTGTTGTTCTCGATGAACATGGTCCAGAACAGAGCAATCCGTCTACGCTCGAGATGTAATTTTGGAATCTCGAAAACTGAGTGATGTGAAGTAGCCAACAAATGCTCGAACTGTGGACGCGAATGATCGAGGAGCGATTGTATATAATTCAAGATGTCCATCACTATTTTTGCTTCCTTTTCTCTACTCTTTCGCTGGTAGGGTCTTCAATCATCGCGTAATAGCATCGAGGAGTTCTATGAAAGACCACATTCTCCTTATGTTGCCTATCGAGATCCAATGCCGTCTCCGGAGACACGAGCGGAAATCTGGCCGCCCAAATTCGAGAATCAATTCAAACATGTCTGATTCTATCGTTCTTCAACAACAATTTTCCTTCTCATGATCTTTCAGACAACAATACCTCCACTTCATCGACTGGACATGAACATCGCAGATTACAGCAAACTGATCCTCTCCATCCTCAACATCGCTGTGTACAATGATTCTGTGAATAATCTTCTTCACATTATCTTCTCGGTGTTCTTTCCATTCAAATAGAACCCACACTTCAAAGATTTGGACCTTGGGGATCTTCTCTCGCAGTCCAAAGGCCACTGACTTCATCATTTACGATCAGTTCTTCAATCCTCGTTTCCCATTGATTCTCATAATTCTTCATTTCATTCATCATCCTTTTTCTTTTTATTTGTCTCCCAATCTCCAATTGGACAGAAACCTGAAAAACGATGATTGTTCCCGTGAAATGATTGGATTCTCACGCTCCCGTCAGAACATTATTAATCTTAGCAAGGTGTGTCGAATTTTGCTTAAGCTGAACGCGTTGCTGAACTGCTAGTTGAGTCGTCAGCCTTTTCTGTCCTTCAAACGACTCTGTGGGCTCGATAACAACTATAATTGCCTTCAGAATGATCTGTCTCAATACCCTTGTGGGCAGCACACTCCTTCTGAACAATGCTGCAGATAAGAGCGCCCTCCATGTGCACGAAGTGGCAGACCAGACTACGCTCAGCGTTGGGTGGTGAAGGGCGGCAGACATATGCACTGTGTCAGTGAGGTTGGGATATACTCTGGTGGTGAGTCTTGAGATGTATGGCTTGCAGATACCCAATCTAACAAGCTCGTCTGTTTTTCAGTCATCTCGTTGGTAGCAGACAGTGAAGAGCATCGCATGCGATCCGATTTCGTCTCCGAAGTCATCAAAGGAGTGGGAGTGTTGGTTGTTGTGAGGTTGGTCTGGAGTGTGTCTTGCTCAGTCGTGAGCTGATCAATGTTCGTGTGGAGTGTCTCGATGGAAGGGCTCTTCTCCTCGTTTATTCCAATCCACTCATCCACCTCCCTCTTCGTCTCCTCCAATCTCTCCTCCAGCCGCGTGTTGTTCTCTCGTACCATCTCCATATGCTGCCTCGTTCGCTCCAAACTGTTTTCCAGAGTGCTTTTGTCTGCAGCCAGCCATGCTGATCGAACTTGGTAGTCCGACATCTTCTCTGCCAATCGGGCGTTCTCCTCTTTGAGATAAGTCAGTTCGGATTGTTCATCAGCTGATACTGAACCCATTGTTCGTTGCTCTTTTTCAAATATCGCCTTGTCGTTCTGTTTCAGTGAACGATGCTTTCGAAGAATCGGGCTTTCGCAATAGATCTGCTGTTCATCACCGGTGTCCAATCCATTCGGAGAGGGACTGTGTTCTTCAGATGTTGTTGGTGCTCCTGTGAACTGCTTTGTTGTGATTTGCGCTTCTGCATCTGATGACAGCGTCGGCAGTGTGAGTCCGGTCAGATCAGCATGTGGCTCCTTCCGCTCTCCCCTTCTCTCCTGCAGTGAGCTGTTCGGCTTCTGAATCGCCACGAACGAGTCTTCAAAACGCTAGTAATCGTCGAATTGTTCGTCCCGTATGGAGTCGGCTATGATCGTGTTCGACAGGACGAGGCGAGGCTTGTCATCAGTCAAATTGTATCGCGTGAGGGTTGGAATCGTATTCACCTCCACACTGGACCACACAAGAAAAATCATCACTATAAGTATCAGCACTGTGTGTGATATGACCAATCCATCAGAGAACTATTGCAAGATTGCAGAGGAAGGATCAACGACGCGGTCTGTGGCGCATGTCGGCTTTCTCCTATTTGTCACTCCATTTGCATCATTCTTTTTCCTCTCTCTCTCTCGTGCCAGTTCTTTCCGCCTTTTGTAGTATGCGAATATGCTAATTGCTCTTGCTGCCATTGTGACTGTCCGGTGCATCGCTCACAAGAAAGAAAAGGGTGAAGATTCGCCCAAACAGCTCATCGTTGAAGAAACCGCAGCGGAACCTCCAAAATCACATGAGGAAAGCACTGAATCGGCTCCATCAATGGAAGTTCAGCAAGAATACGAGAGCTAGCACATCGGGTTTCAAACATCGCTAAAGTGTTATCTGGCATATCTTCGACTTTAAGTTGTAAATATTTCGTGTGCATTTCATGTACATCACGTCAGAATGTTTGGTGCATAACTAGTTCAGAGAAAAGGAGATCAAACCATACACACGGAGTTTCAAGTCTTTGTTGATTCCAAAAAGTACAGAAGAACGGAGAATGAACAGGAAGGAACATCGGATGTATGTGACGTGATAACTATCGTAGGAACGTGGTCAAGAAGGGCGTGGTTGGAATCCGTGTCGTGTCCCGTTTCTCTGCACTCAAAGACATCCTCCCAACCAGAATTGAACAGTTTCCTGCTGCAAGTATGGTCATTTTCTGGCTGGTGTTCTTGCCATCGTTGTTATCGAGTCATACGGTTGAATTTCGTGATCCAACCGTTTCATCTCCACTAAGCTTACTCTTCGAGGTAGTGACGCCTTGAAGAATAGGACCAGTGCTGATGAGATGGTGAACAGATAAAGATGTGGTTCTGCCCGAACAGAGAGGAAAATAATCAGAATTCTAGAACACAGACGAATTGATGTTAATTCTGTCAGGAGGCCGGTTGGGGCGGATTACCAGCTGATGACATCGACAAAGAGGATGGGGAAGTGAATAAACACGTTCAGACCGAGAAGCGAGAGGGGGAGAAGAAGAGCTGAACGCTTGCATGTTGATCGAGTTGGGCTGGCTGAAGTGGGTGACATTGACAGATTCTGTGATAACTTGGAAAACAGCAAAGAGCGACGACGACAGCCAAGTTGCGAGTGATCCATGGAGGAGCTGAGGAAGAGAGGATAAGGAGAGAGTGAGGGCGACGAGATTCGAGCGCCTTCTTACCTTCCCTGCACCTTCGGCTGCTGACTCGGTGTCGGGGTTGGCGTTCACAGCGTCGTTGTCACAGCTGGACGCGCGGATTGCGAAGCTGACGGAGCGGACACGAAACTCGGATGGCTCAGCGACGTCTGGCCCGCCTCTTCACGTCTTCTTCGATTCCTCGACGTGCCTGTGACCCTCCGTGTCATCCTGATTTTGCTGTTGCTGGCAGAGTCTCAGAGAACGGGATGGCGAGGGAGAGAGCAGTGAGCGCGACTGGTGTACTGTGGATGGTCCTTAAGAAAGAGCTCAATTAACAAAATGCACACTTCCGGTCCTCGAATCCTCTTGGTGTTAGTGCCTGCGCCTATTAGAAACGGATAGGGTGTCGGTGTCTCGTCCATTCGAGAGCGTCCAGACGAGCAGCGGGAGAGTCAGACGGAGAAACCATGATTCTTTCTTTTCTTGTGAATAAGGAGAAATATGTAGTTGTTCTTTTAGTGTCGATCTCGGCCACCATCACCAATGTCATGCTGCCACTGGACATAGTATCCAATTCTGGTGTCCTAAATCCCAGTATATTTCCAATGATTGAGAAACTGAGGGACGCAAATGTGAATGGTGGAATGTGTGATGACTGGTGGGGAATCGCGGAACCAAATCCGAAAACATTCAACAGTGCTCCCCATATGCAGATCGCCCAGAAGTGACAATCCCTTGGCTTCCACTTGCAGTGCGTGACGTCGTTCCACAGATGTGGATGCAATATGGTTGATACAGTCACCACTCCCCATCCGTCTTTGGTTCTCCAAGTTCAAGTTGTATCCCACAAGGGCAACCACGGCAACGAAGTAGACGAATACATCTCACTCGCGCTCGACAAAACTAACATGTTGATAGTGACGATCTTCCTAAAATCGTCCTCACACATGAAGAGGATGTACTGTCTCGCGGCTCCAACATTCATGTAGAGTGGAGTTAGAGTGAGCAAGAATGAGCACACATTTGTTCGGGTAGAGAGTGATGGGCGACGAGAAGTCATTAGATCGAACAGCTCGCTGAAGGAGATGGTTAGTTATTGATGTCGAGCCCAGAATATTGTTTTGGCCTTTTGTCTCCTCCGTGAAAACTACTGTTCCGACGATGACTTCAGTAATTTTCAGATAACATCCTGTCAGAACCGGATTCTGGTCGTCGAGAGAACTGATCCCGAATGACGACAGATTTAGAACTGATACTTGACCTGTGCACTTAATAACGCCAAGAGAATGAAGTAGAATTCGGGAAAAGACAAGACAATGGCGATAAACAGCAATAAAGAAGAAAAGAGGGAGCAGATGTTTGGTGGAAGAAAGCGGAAGGTGTGAGGACATACATCTGTAAATAATCGAGTTGGTAGTCGGGATATGATCTTCACCTGTAAGGGAAATGGGCGAATCTTTTCCATGTCAGGGTCCAGTTCGCGCTGGATGAGGAGTTGAGATCGGAGTTGGAAAGTTGTGGTGGGGCTGTATGGAATAACGTCGGAGACTCTCCTGCTAGAGAAGATGCTGAATGCAAACGACTGGATATAATTGTGTGGGGATCAACTGTCGAATGAAAGAGAAGGAGTGCGCAGCGAATGACAACAAGTGAAAGTATAGTCATTGATTACTGTTGGTACTCGTTTCATTTTCAGGTTAGCCTCCCCTTCGAGGTTCATTGTGTTCACAGAACACACACCGGAGTCTCCACTGCTCGCCAAAAGGATCAAATCCGCTTGAATGTCATCATTTCTGATCTGAAATGAATTGAGAACAGAATAAAGTGAACGTACAAATCAACCAACATAACCACACCGATGTGAACGACTTCGCATGAGCGTTTCACTAATCCATCTTTGGTTCACACCTTAAGAGGTTGACAATAGGTATTTCGATCAGTCAAGGGTGGAAATTTGTCTTCGAAAACGTGCATTGTTTCAGGCGGTGATGTTATAGTTCTGGGAGTGTTTGATGATTCGAAAAACAGAGATAAAAGTCCATCAATAAAAGAAAATGAGAAACCAGTTCAAAAGCATTGGTACTCTGAAATCAGATGATGGAACGTCCGAGCGAGGGACAATGTGTGGGAATGTTCTTGTGGGAGGACCAAAGAGTGGGGAGGGAGCGTGGACGCTGGATCAAAGAAGAGAATATGGGATTAACACGTCTTTCCTCACCAATATTATATACCCATTGATTAATCAACACAAATGGAAGAATACTTTAGAAAAGCTAAATCAACAAGGAGTGGACACGGCCAAAGCATTTTCAAGCTACTCAGCGAACTCTGTGAAGACGAACCCGCGGCGCCACTCCTCAGCGCACTAAAGAGTCGGAACGAAATGATACCGATTAGAAAGAAAATTCTCAACCATTACACCGGTTTGGGTCTTTTACTTCTCATTTACCCTCACTTCTTTAAGCATACTTCACTCAACTGCTCCAAAGCCTGTCACAATTACATGAACAGCTTGAACGCGGGGATGGTATAAAGTTGCTGCAATGTGTGACCCAGGCCTGCAGCTTCCAAGAGGCCAAAGACTACGGATTCAAAATAACTGAAAATCAGTATTACTACGCAAAGTCCTTATACGATACTGAATCACAAACGATTCACTCTCCTCCTCAGCATCAACGACAAATAAAACCCGTTTGTTTCTCTCTTTTTCTTCAGCATTCGTCTCAGGATTTCTTAATCGAAGAAGGCAGTCAATTGATGAACGATATAATCGAAAATACTGCACCAAGCTGTAAAAACCAAAAAAAGGCTCTCAAAGAAGAAACAGAAAAAGCAAAGTTTGTCCTGATTATCTCTCAACTTGTTACATTTAGAGAAGACAATAGAAGATACGTTAGACGAGAGCGACGTCGATTTTGTCTGCCCTCCTAGTCCAATATTGACAGCTCCCACCATCCAAACCACCTCTTCATTTGGCAATCTCACTCCACACAGCCAAAACAAAACACAAAAACAAACAAAAACAAAACAAAAACCAGAAAAAGATTACTCCATACAACAAAAAGACTTATACAACAAATTAAAGGAAGAAGGAAAGACCACGATGCATTACTCAACATTTTGCCGAAAAACAAGATTCCTGAGGAAACCAGAATGTCGGACGGACCTATGCAGTGTATGTGCTCGTGGAGATTTCCTAGAAAAAAACATAAAACTCTGGCATCACAAAACAAACAGATACCAGAAAAGAAAAAAAAGAAATAGAAGAAATAAAAAAACACAAGATTATCGCACAAAACAACGCGATTTTTACAACAAGACAATATCTCACCTCACCGATGACTCTTTGGTCATCGTTCTTGATTTAAAGAAAATTGGCATCTTCCTTTATCTCGTGACCAGATTGGTCATGACTTTTCGTTAATACTTCCGTTTCGCATTTATGCATTTCGGTATATCACACACATCACAACCAATTAATTTTAACACATCACAACTTTCTGTCTCCCATCACTACACACGATCACCGCTTCGTCGAAGAATGTCTTTCAGATGTTCTCGACATGCAAGATATGTTCATCAAAAGAATATTTTTATTTTTACAGATGCTGGCCCGCACTTTCGCAACCAGTATTTCTTAGGTTTCTTACTTTCGTCCAAGCATTCTCCCCTTCGGAGAAAAACTGTTACATACTCTTTATTTTCAGAGCAGCACGGAAAAACGTGTGTGACTCTGAGTTTAGTTTTCTCACAAATTATGTTGATCATCATTTAGTTTCTCCTATTACGTCTTCAGACTCTTTATTTGATTTTTCACACACGGACTATCTGGCCAGGTCCACACCACAGATGGCCTTCAGACCCGTCACTGCTTCCACAAGTTTGTTTTTATTTTCATATATTCTTTTCATAGGCACACTCAGTTCCCATCCACTCACAAGTTTACCATGTTGAGGGTGGATGGGATGAAGCTAGTACCTTGGCTTCCGGCGCCAAGGGGCCTCACTCACAGCAGCCCTAGTGAGTGAGGGCGAAGACAGTTTCTGCTGTATCGTGTCCACGCACGAGAAGCAGGCTGTCGACAACAAAGAGAGGGCTGTCTACGAGGGCGGAGGACACTCCGATAGTGCACACGTGCCTGTCGGATTACTTTTTCTGTAACTTCTTCAAGATTCAGTTCTCTTTCTTCATTACCTTCTCTTCCTTCACCTTCAGTTCCTTCATTACCTTCTGTTCCTTCTCTCCTTCTGTTCCTTCTTTCCCTTCCGTTCATTCATTACCTTCCGTTCCTTCTCTCCCTTCTGTTCCTTCATTTGCCTTCTGTTCCTTCATTGCCTTCTGTTCCTTCTCTCCCTTCTGTTCATTCATACTTTTCAGTTCCTTCATTGACTTCCCTTCCTTCCTTACCTTCCCTTCCTTCATTACCTTCTCATAATTCTTTCTCTTCTCTTCATAGAAACACCACTTCACACACTTCACCGATCATCGATTTGAGTTAATCACTTCACCATTTCACATCAAGATACCTGACTTTCTCCGCCAGGCTCTTCACAGAGTTGAACGGGGTCAGCCCTCTCCTCCTGGATGACCTTTTCGGCATCCTTGATGAACCTGGAAGCAGGATTGGGTTCCCAGCAGGACTTCTTGGTGTGAAATTGTGGCTGATTATGCTCAAATTATCCTTATTCAACAAAAACACTTTGATCGAAAGTGGTGATACGGAGAAATTCAAAAATGAAAATATGGGTTCGGAGAAATTCGATCGAACTTTTCTTGAAAGCGAATAATTTCGACCCATATATTGATTTTTCGTCACATTTTCAAATTTTCCAATCTACTATATATTGATTTTTTGGTCACTTTTTACCCTCGTTAAAAAGCACGACTTTTCACGGGAGCATTTTGCTATATATTGATTTTTCGTCACATTTTCAAATTTTCCAATCTACTATATATTCCTTCTTTTGGTCACTTTTTACCCTCGTTAAAAAGCACGACTTTTCACGTCAGTAATTTTACTATATATTGAATTTATTGACAAAGTTTTCAAATTTTAAATCTGCTATATAGTCTCGCCAGAGGCTTCGAACCCTCACGGGTGAGAGGACTTTTCGGGTACAAGGCTTCTGATTTTTCGGAATATTTTCAAGACCGGATAGTTTAGTGGTAGTAGTGAGTGCACGCACTACGACTACTAAGCTGAAGGTCCCAAGTTCAATTCCTGGCGGAAGCATTTAATTTCACATATCACTGCCCTTTGGCATGGTCTAGGCCCTTGGCAAGACCAACGTACGTCTCCGGATCTCAAACCGATAAAATGAGTTCCGATGCCGGTCTAAAAGGGACCGATGAGAAGGGTCGCAACCTTCGGAACCTTGAAAAATACACCAGCTTCCGCCAAAATCAAGGTTTTTGCTTTTTTGAAAATTTTTGAAAATTTGCTTCAACTTGAAAGTATGAAGTAACTGAACTCTGGAAGAGAATATTTCTCTAAGTTTGACAACTTTCTGAAATGAAAATGACTTTTACTTCAAGTATTTTCTGAATTGTCAATCGGCATGGAGAAAAAGCATTGGAAGTGGTGTCTCTGCCAACGTGGTTCCCAATTCGCCTTCTATACTACTGCGGATGTTTGGCGAAAACGCTCATGAGGGAATTGTTCGCTCTTTTTAGGCTGATTTCGTTCCTTCCGTTTACGAAAGAATATCCGAAGGTTGATGAGAGGGAAGGGTGAGTGGCTGTAACAGGACGTTGCCTGATTTGATCTTCGCACTATATCAAAAAAGATAGAGAAAAAAGAGAGTATACCAAAGATCTGATGGATTGAGCCGAATGAAATATTCGCTGGCCTCGATCTCTCAAGATATCCTGTACGACTGCTTCCTGCTCCACATCGGATAATATCGGAGGGCGTCCGACGATTCCGCAACGTCTGTTTGCTTTGATATTCTTCACTGCTCGCTCAAGAACGTGTTTCCCGATGTTGCCCACGCGACCAACTCTCGCAAAAGGAATGCCATGATCAAACGCAATTCGAGCGAAACGCTCCCCACGATGTTGTATGTTGCGGTACTCCTCCGTCCCCGCGAGACGGAGGATTTCTGCATCGGAGATGCGACTTATTTTGGCATGAAAATGATGGGGCGTATGGGGGATTTACCCCCATTTTTTAATAACCCCCAATTGATCAAGGACTAATAGTGAAGGCCCACAACAAAGGGTTGGGAGCTCTGGTGTCAAATATTCGAGAATTAGATTCTCAGGTTCTTATGAAAATCAAATTTCACCGGAAAAGCTTGATGCAATTATGCCATCAAAGTATTTTCTTGAGAAAACACCCAAACGTCCTTGCAGACAGAACACGAGAGAGCATTCGGCAAGATGTACCTTTAGGGGACCTACCAAAAGTCCACAAATAAGGACTATTAGAGAAAATTTCTAGGAAATTCTGGATATTCTTGTAATGAGAGAACCGAAAATTGAGTTTTTCCAAGATATGTTTTCTAGAGAAACTAGGAGATCACGAAAGGAAACAGTCAGGATCTCTGTCAAAGAAGTTTCTATGCTCTTCTATGGACATCTATTTCCTCAAAAACACACTTATGAACTTACTAGGATACAATAAATTGTGAATAATTCCCACTTCAGAATGTATGATTTGATCCGACCCTTATTTTTGATTATTTCACAAGATTTTCACAGAAATGAATCGGGATACTAGAGACCTAATTATTCTAGAAAATAATCCAAAAATGTTTTTGTGACCAATTGAATTCATTTTAGTAGGTCCCCCAAAGGTACATGTTGCCGAGCATTCATGATGGAGAGTGACAGAAACAATTCGCTAGACACTCTGAATCACACATTTTCGAGTTTCGCATAAAGTGGGAAATGAATACAGTTCTTTGTCGAAATGAAGACAGTTTTCTATCGCTTTTAGATTTCGATCCTTTCGATTTCTTCTTGCTCCAGACCAAATCTTTCAGATATTGGGGAAGGGTTTGGTGATGGTGCATGATGAGTTTCGTACTCACTGCCGACTGGTGCTGCCTTTGTCATCTCCTCATTCTGATTGTTGATCTGCATTTCGATAGAGATCGCTCCCTTTTCCTGTTTTTCATCGTCTTCGAGCGACCCTCCCTCCTCCACCCTGCTGCGCCGATAGTCAATACGGACGAAGATGAGCACCAACACCACTCCAACCAAAAACAGGAAAGTGATGAAGCTCATCCACCCAATCCCAGTTGCCGAGAACAACAGCGGAACAGCAAAATATGCAACGAAATAGAACCCACTCACAAACCCACCCGAAATCGACTCCGACACGGGGAACGTGAGCTCAGCAGAGAGGTCGTAGAAAGAGGAAGAGGGGCGCCTGCGATGAACCCGAAGAGGACCACGAGGACACACAACAAGGCAGGGTGTGCGTGGAGGAGGGGCTGGGGAGAGGAGAAGATGGGCAGCATGAACATCAGCAGGACGATCATCACAAGTCCCAGCCCGAACTCCACAAACATCAGTCCCTTGTCTTTCTTCCGAAGGAGCTTTGTCTGCGACAACCACGTCGTCACCATGGCACCAGCGACAGAAATGGCGAAGTGGCCGAACGCAGCGTAACCACCAAAGGATTCCGTCTGACCCAGCGATGTGAAGAAGAAGACGATGTTCGCAGCCCAGCTCTGCACGGTGCCAGATTGCACTCCACCCAGCCCAGCCAGCAGCCAAAACTGCAGATTCTTCATCACTGACATATCCTCCACGAAAGACGACCACGCGAGCCTCATTCGCTGAGAGAACGAGACTTTCTCGTTCGAAGGAGGGGCATCGATGGTGTCAATCGGTGGTGGAGTGACAGTTTGATTGTCTGGGCGGTCAAGTTTGAAGGATTCCGAGTTGGAGGGGGGGTGTGGGGAGGGGCAGCAGGGAAGCAGATGACGATGACCAATGAACACAACACCTGCAGGCCCAAACAAAGGTGGAGTGCAAATGGAAGTTGGGATCCGTTCTTAACAAGCGCTGGCATGATCAGATAGCTCAAGGCGATGCCAACCGGGCTGACTTGAGTCGCAATTGTTGTCGCAAACGGACGCTCCTTGGCTGGGAACCAGAGTGCACCTAATTTGGAGGGTATAGCAAATGAAAACGCGGCCCCGTAGTTGTTGGCCATTTGGCCAAGCATGAGGAATGGAAAACAGTATTTCTTGAGGGGCGGGATCCACGTCGGTATTAAACGGAAGACGCAGCAAGCAACAAGTCCAAAGGTAGAATGAAGAGTCATCACTCTGAAATTGTGGCTAAATGCTTCAACAAAGAACATCCAGAACATGAACGGGATAAATGCGATGGCAGCTATGGGTTGAAAAAGCGGGATAGATATCGAGATAAAGACATAAAAAATTGACGAAAATAAAAGAAAATACCAAATGAAAGGACTTGGTTCTGTCGAAGCATGGACATCACATCAGAGCCATAGTATTCGGAGACAGAAGAAGGAAGTGATGTGAGCAAAAGAACCTCGATGGACTGCAACAGATTGTTGAGTGAAAACATCAACAGGCAGTACCATCGTCTTTTGTACAGTTTCGGTGGATTTTGTTCCTCACGTTGTGGAGATTCTATGGCGTTTGGAAACTGATCGGACTGGTCAATAGAGAGATTGTTTTCTCCTATAGAAGTGGAAGGCGGTGTAATCATAAGTGATATGCAAAATTTCAGATTTTTGTCAGAAGGATCTTGTACATAGAACGAATGATCCACCGGTTTCCGGAAAATCATGGTGGGGGGATCTGCGTCAAACCTCGCATCAACCTCAAAACTTGAGCGAGTCCCGGTAATCATGTTCATTCGCTATCACTTGTAAGAATAAAGGCGATATTTCTCTGTGGTAATACAGCATTCAAGAAAAAATGCAAAAGAAAAATATGTCCTGGATTATGATTTTTGCAAGGGTTTCATGAATTGAACGATCAAACAAACACACGCTGCATTTGCAGATCAGCTAAAAATCATCTTCTTCGTTGTCTTCGTCAAATGGAATTTCTTCGTCAGCAATTCTGAAGAGGGTCTCTCTGTCTCCATCGAAGGAGAGCACTTCCACTGTTCCTGCTCTTCCTGTTCCAGTTGACGGGTAGTCTGCGATTATTTCAGCCATTTCAGCCACATCCTTCTCCTGGTTCTTCAGACGGAGGAGTGACTTGCTCATCATGCCGGCGAGAGTCTTCGCTGGTCCGATTTCAACTACTCGGCGTACTCCTGACTTGATGAGCGTGTTCTGCGCGTCAATCCATTGCACAGCTGAGGCGAACTGAAAAGATAAACACTCTCGTAATAAAAGACGGCCTCGCTGAGCTCTTGTCATCTCATCCCATGACTCGGGTCCCTCAGCTGTTCGGAGGGCGGTGAGGAGGAATGGAGACCCACATTGATTTGCCACAGCTGTGGCGAATTCGCGTGTGACGGAGAAAACCTCTTTGGAGTACAAGTTTGTCACAAAGCGATCTTCGAGTCTCGTAACATAATCAAACTGGTCGGTTGATGGAAGGTAGCCTTCGAGGAAGGAACGGAACATGGGAACAACCTTCCGCAGAAGAGAAGAATGGAACGGAACATCAATTCCAGCAAGTGGGAGGACAGACTTGGTCCGTGGGACTTCAAGTGGTGTGGCTGAGCGTGGGTTGACTCCAACACTGTTATAGCAGAAGCTGCCAACGGTGGTCATCCCTTCTTCGCCGTGCTCTTCGATGTGTTTCAGTGCCATACCAAGCTGCCATATGCAGAAACGTTCTCCGCTCACCACATACTGGTCGTTGAAGACGTTGTAGTTGACAATCTCGAGGAGGCGTCCACCGCATGCGTTGACGACGATGGTCAGAACTTTCTTGAGGTGCTCGATTTTGAACCAAGGAGCAACTCGGGTGGGGGAGACAGCTGCCATTCCGTAGGCAGACATATGTGTCACTGGGTCACGGGGAACGCATGTCTGCATCACAAGTCCACGAATGAAGCACATGAAGGACATCTGAGCGGCAGGGGTGATCTTGCCCAGCGAGACAAGGGCGCAGTATTCTCCGAGCGAGTGTCCGCAGAACATGGCTTGTGAAGTGAGATCGTTCTCGGGGTTATCGAACTTAAGACAGGAAAGTGCAACAAATTCATAGATGACAATGATTGGCTGGGCGAATTGGGTCATTGACAGAAGTCCATTTGGTGAGGTGAAGACATACCGAGGGGTGTTCTCGGTGATAGTTGGGAAGGCACGAGCAGAGATACCGTCGTCTTTGAGGGAGGCCATCACTGATTCGTCTTCAGTAATTACGAAGTCCATGTACTTCTGTCGGAGTTTCTTTCCTTCTTCGCCATTGGAGAAATCAATTACTAACTCCTTGGGGTTTTCACGGACGATGTGGAGGATGGAGATGTTCAGTTTCTCCATGAAGTAGGCGTCGCACTCGTCCCAGATCTTCTTGGCCTCTGGATACGTAGCGTACAGATCCATCCCGACTCCTTGCTTGAGGCCGGACTGTCCTGTGAAGACGAAAGCTGTCTTTGGTGTCACACGTTTCTTAACAACCTTGACTTCCTCAACTTTCTCTTCTTTTTGGGTGGTTTGTTCGGTTGAGCTTGCTTGCACTGAATCGGTTTGTGGTGCAGGTGCTTCGTCAGTTTCTTTTGGTTTTCCGAATTTATCGTAGAACTTCTCGAGCATGTTCTTCGCAAGATTCTCTGAGGATGGTCCACGGACAAAGTCGACAACAGGAACATCAACTTTGACAAACTTTTCAGTCCAGTTCTTCATCTCCACGGCTGTGAGGGAGTCCAGACCGTATTGTGAGAGGGGAACGTCAATTTGGATCTGATCAGCCGAGCCAAGACCAAGAACCTTGGCTGCTTGTCCAGCAACACCGTGAGCAATGAGTTCAATGGCCTTGGCCTGGTCTGAGATTTGGCGGAGTTGTTGGTCAAGTGGAGCGTTCGTAACGGCGGACTTATCAGCAGATTGATCCTGTTCTTGCTTTCCAGAATCGGACGTTGCTCCGGCAGCAGCTTGTGTTGAATTCTCGGCAACAATCTTTCTGATTTCTTCAAAGCGACCGACCAACGTCAGACCGTGCATGAAGGCAAAGAGGGGCTCCCATTCAACCTTGAAGATACCGACAGTAACTGGGACACATTCTGGGAAGGAGAAGATGTCGTGGGCTTTGATGATGTTGTTGATGTGCTTGCTTCCATCAAAGAAATGTGTTTTGTGGGCGATTTCGTAGTCAGGCAAAAGTGAGACTGGGGTGAGAGCTTTGGGGAGTTTTGAATATGTTGACACGATGGTGTCAGCGTAAGAGGAGGTGAGAGCGCCAGATGGTGGAAGGGTGTTGTTTCTTTCGCAATTAAAATCATTCAAGGACTCGAGAGATGTGTGAAGGATCCTATTGGCCCATCGTGGCGTGAGGGAGCGGAAGCCAAAGGAATGCATGTTGTCTGAAGTGGAAGATGTTCTATGGACATATCCAGTCTCTGCCAGGACTCCCCATTGAACCGACAGGGCGTTCAAGCCGAGGGATCTGCGGTGAAGGGCGAGTGAGTCGAGGAAGATGTTAGCTGAGCCATAGTTGGCCTGGCCATGAGTTCCAACAACAACGTTGAGTGAAGACATGAGGATAAACATATCGATCGGGTCGTTGTGTTTCATCGTATCTTCGTGAATCACCCATGCACCAAATGCTTTCGGAGCAAGGACAGTCCAGAACTTCTCTGCGGTGAGGTTGTGCAGGAGACCATCGGCGAGAACCATGGCTCCGTGGATGACACCACGAAGTGGCTTCATTGTGGACCGGATTTCAGCAAGAAGAGCACGAGTTGCTGTGGCATTGGAAATATCCACGGCTTTCACCACAATTTCGGCCGAGTATTGTTGACGGAGGTCCTCGAATGTTTTCTGACGAGCCTCGTCGCCAACACCTGAGCGAGAGCAGAGGACAAGATGCTTGGCGCCACGATCAAGAAGACCCTTGGCGAGGTCGAGGGAGAACCCAGCTGTGCCTCCAGTGATGAGGTAGGAACCTTCTGGATCGATGTAAGATCCTTGACTGTTGAAGTCGACGACCTTTCTGTTTTGTGGAACGGCATGTTTGCTGAAGGCATGTGCGATTGGAGACAGAACAACCTTTCCAATGTGTGTGTCTCCGTTGAAGTATTCAAAGGCGTCCTGGGCTTGGGTGAGAGGGAATGCTCTCGAGAGAGGGATGGTGAGATTCTTTTTCTCGAACCATTCAAACGCTTCGTTGAACAGTTCGCCTGCGCCATCGTTTTCGGCGATCATGTCAGGAACAGAGAGGGGAGTGAAGCTGACACGCTGTGTGAATGTTTCAAGTCTGATGCTTTCTTCGGTTTCAAGGTCCTGCTCAACGAGTTCAATGAAATGCCCGTTTCGCGCAAGACACTTCATGCCAGCATGGATGTTGTTGATTCCTGACAGGGTGTTCAGAACAACATTGACACCGTTATTGTTTGTGATGGCGAGAACATGGTCAGTGAATTCAGTTGATGAGCAATCGAGGACATGCTCGATTCCTGAGATTTTGAGGTAGCTGCGTTTGAATTCCTGGTCTTCTGTGCAGATTGGGATTGCACCGACAGCCTTTGCGATCTGGATGGCTGCGAGACCGATGGCATCAGCAGCATTGTGGATGAGAACAAACTTGCCTTTTCTGAGGCGAGCAATGCGGACGAGGGCTTCGTAGGCAGTTGAAAGAGCAATTGGAACACTCACAATTTCGTCGAGAGCAAATCGATCTGGAACAAGACGAATCTGTGAGGCTGGGACGGTGATGAACGATGCGATGGTCTCCTTGCCGACACCAAAGACTCGGTCTCCAACTTTGAACTGTGAAACGTTCTTCCCAACAGATTTTACAACACCAGAGAATTCCAATCCGAGAGTTGGGTTCTTGAGGCGTTCAGTAAGAGAGGTTTCATTCCAGAGAAGGAGATCGTGGATGTTGAGACCAGCTGCAGCAACGCTAACTTCGACACAGTCGTCACAGAGAGTGAGTGGCTGACGCTCCTGGAGGACAACAGACTTGAGGCTGTTTGAGACAAGAGCGTAGTTCTGTTCGGTTGAGCTTCTGTTTCGGCTCCACATTCCCATTTCATTTGCTCTGCTGCGTTCGAAAAGACGAGATCCGAAGACTTTCTCGCCTCGAAGAGCGATTTCAGATTCGTTGGAGGCGATTGGGGGAACATAGTCGATCGTGGGATTGGCGGGATCCTTCTTGAATTGTTCGGCCTTCTGGCGAGACTCGTCAGCAACTGTGGTGAGGATGCGGATGAGGGCGTTGATCTCGACGTCAGAGGGAGCGTACGAGAGATCTACGGTGTGTGGGCGGATTGCTGTGCACTCGTTGAGGATGCATCTGTTCATTCCCCAAATGACAGCCTGTCCAAGTCCGACAGAGTCCTTCTCCAAAGTCTGCTCAACAGCCCAGCATGCTTGAGTGACAGCATAAGTGTTGAGGAACTGGGAGATGATTGGTTTCTGGGTCCATTCGATGAGAGAGTGGGTGAGGTAGAGGGTGCAGTAGCAGTTCAGCTTGAAGTCTTCCATCACGTCGGCTTCGGATGAACACGTCACAGGAAGATCGAGTGACCAGAGGTTGACAATTGACATCACTGCAGGGAGGTTCTGAGATTCGCAATATGTCCAAATCGCATCATATCCATCTCGAGATGACTCGGCCTTCTCGACGATGTCAGAGTGGAAGAACTTTGAAACAGTAGCAATTTGAGAATCGTTAAGCTCTGATCCAACGAGTGTTTTGAGGTCGAGTTTCTTAGTCCTGGATCCGGCAACGACATGGAAGCCTTCGCGAAGAAGGGATGCAACGAGCTTTCCTCCGACGGTCTCTTTCTCTCCAACAAGAACAACAGCTGTTGCTGGAGTTGTGGCTGTTTTGATTGTGGTGTCCTGTTTGGCTTGCTCCTTGGTGAAAGGTTTCTGGGCGAGCGTGACACACAGACGGCCTTCATATTTCGATCCCTTCTTGTCTTCCCACTGGTTGTAGACCTTGACTGAACCGAATCCAACAGAGGTCAATCCTTTCTCCCAGAGTGGAGGGGTGAGGAGAGGGTGGCGTCGGAAGTCGAGATCCTTCACTCTCCACCAGCCCTTGGTCAAACCAAAGACGGTGTCGAGCCAATAGAAATCATGGAGAGCTTCGAGGAGGATGAGAGTTCCACCTGGTTTGAGCATCTTCAGAGTGTTTCCGAGAGTGACACTGAGATCTTCCGTGGCGTGGAGAACGTTGGCAGCAACGATGATGTCTTGGCTCTCCGGAGCAATGCCTTGTTCGATTGGGTCGTTCTCGATATCCAAATGACGGAATTCCATGCTTGATTTGTACTCCGCGAATTTCTTCTGGGCGAGAGGGAGGAATGAGCGTCCAACGTCAGTGAATGTGTACTTTGAGGTGTGTCGGTCGAGGAGTTCGAGAAGGTATGCCGTTGTTCCTCCTGTTCCAGCTCCGATTTCGAGAATGTTCAGAGGCTGGTCCTTGGGTTTTGACTTGATGAGCTCAGCGAGAGCTGCTTGGCAGAGGAAGTTGTATGGACGAACTTGGATGTCATCTCTGTAGACAGCATCGGCAGTGACACCGTCCTTGAAAATGAGTGAGATTGGGTCGACGGCTGTAGAGCTTTGGATGATCTGGTGCATGTTCATGGCCACTTCCATCATGAGGACAGTTGATGGGCGGAGGTGAGGTGAAATAGTGAGGAGGTTTGCTGAAATGAATGTGGCATTCTCATCGTCAGGGAGTTCGTCAGCTCCAGAAGCTGACTTCTTGAGGAAGTATTTTGCTGTGGGCTTGATGGAAATCTGTTCGATGGTGTCGAGTGCAGATCCAGAGAGAGCTTTCAGCTCGACATATCCTTCACGTTCGAGATCTTTGCAGAAGACAACAATCAGCCTGTGGTAGAACTCTTGAACGTCGCCAGCCTTTGTGATGTCCAGCAGAGGGACGAATGAAGCAGATGCTGACTGTCCCTTGAAGAAGTTCAGATGATTGCGGAAGAGGTTGAGAATAACCGCGATCGTTAATTTGTTGTTCCATCTGTCAATTTCAGGCATCTTCTGAGCGAGTTGCATTTCTTCTGTCATTTCGACAATTCTGTTCTTCATGTCGGTTTCGATAGTCTCGATGTCAGCAACGTGGGCGTTCGTATCGTTCGCTGGGACATCAACCGAGTTGAGGAATGTCCACCCGTTTTCGTAGCATGGTGTTTCTTCACCACCCTTAGCACCGTTGGCGTTCTTTTGGCTCTTCTCGAGGTAGTGAATTCTCACATCTTGGAGAGATCCATATATCTTTCCTTCGTCGTCGCAGCAGGTCATGGAGAGAAGACCTGTGATTGGGTCCTTTCGAGAGCAAGACCAGGCATGTCTCTTTGTTGGGTCGAATGGACGAACAAAGCGAGCACGTTTAGCTTCGACGGGGAAGAAGGCACCACGATACTCGCGACCAGACAAACCAGATTGGAGGCAGGAGTCCATCATCGGAGGGTACATGTTGGTCCACTTGCTCAGCTGCTCAGTGGTCATCTCAGGGTTGACTTCGATGTATCCGACAGAGACGATTGGGTTGGTGAGGTCGTTCACCCACACTTTTCTCGTCAGTCGAAGTTCACGATGCAGCTCAAGACCGTCTTGCCATAAATCAGCGAAGAACTTCTCAAGAGGCTGCTCATACGGGCAGAGCTTGCGGAACTCTTCGAGGTTGAAATCTTCGAGTCCAATTCCAGGAGGTGTTGGGACAAAGTTTGGATTGATGCCAGGGGTTGACATCACAAGTTGTTTCTCGCGCTCTTCCATCACTTCTTCCAGTTCGAGGACACCAGTGCAGTGGAGATCCCACTCACCATTAGGAAGCACACGAGAGGACAGCGCGGCACTGTATTGAGTTGGTTTCTCGAAACGACTTCCCGGTTTGTGAATCGGTGAGAAGGAGATGTTGACACGATACACTTCTCCTCTGTTCATGTAGAACGCGTTTCTGAAATGGACGTCTTTGAACCAGAATTTAGCGTTCTCTCCAAAGAGTTTCTTCCCGCAGGTGAGCATGCATTCGACATACGTCACACCAGGAACGACAATGTTGCCTTGGAGGAGATGGTGCTCGACCCAGGGGAGGTAGGAGGTCGAGACATCGCTTTCGAAGCTCGGGTTGAAGGAGTCCAGTTGAACTCGGACGAGGGGATGGCCGGTTCCAAGACGGTGCTGGGTATGTTGGATAGATTCGTTCCAGCAGTGGGTGCGACTCCACGAGTAGAGAGGGAGGTCGGGGACGAAGTAGTACTCTTTCACATCTTCGATGGGTTTGTACAAGTCCTCCAGATCGTGTTGTTTCAATGGTTGGAAAACAGACTGTTTGAAATCTGGAGTGAAGCCATAAGTGTAAATTTGAGCCAGAGCGCGGAAGAGAGCCTCTCGTTCTTGGAAATCCTCCCGGATCAGAGTGGGAACAAATTGTTGTGGTTTCTTGACTTCGTTCGAGATTTCGTTGACAAATTGACGAAGTACAGGGTGGGGATCAAGCTCAAGGAATATAATTTCTTGGTTTTCTTGTTGGTGCTCATGTCGACGGATGCATTCGACGATGGCATCATGAAACTCGACTGTGTGGCGAAGAGAGCTGTAGAAGTATTCCCCGTTGTAAACAATCGGAGAGGTTGAATGTGGAATGTGTGTGGAGATGATAGGAGTCGTCGGAAGACATGGAACGAGGTCGGAGAGATTAGAAATAATTTGGTCTTTTTTGAGATCAACTTGATGAGAATGCATGGCTTCATCGATCGGAAGCTTCTTTGCGAACACATCAGAGGCTTGCAGATCAGCTATGAGTCTTAGCATCTCTTCGGTGTCACCGGAAACATTGCAAAAGCTGGGAGAATTGTGACCGGCAAGAGCAACTGTTGGATACTGCTTTAGCATGATATTGAGCTTCTCGCGGGGAAGTTTGACTGTTCCCATGAAGCCATTGCCAGTTAATTCGTATTGGGCACGGCAACGCTCATAAACAACTTTGATCGCTTCGCGTTTTGACAGGGCGCCACAGACGTAAGAAGCACCTGTTTCACCAAGTGAATGGGCAACAATAGTGCTGATAGGGAGACCAGCAGCCATCATCACCTCCGATAGACCCATCTGGATAGCGACGTAGTGTGGCTGAAGGAATTTTGTGAGGGACACATTGGAATCTTCCTTCTCGCGGAACATCTCCCGGATGACGCTCACTTCAGGCTCGAACTCTTTGTAGATCTCGTCAAACTCAACAATTGACTGTCGGAAGACTTCATTGGTCTGGAAGAGAGATCGTCCCATTCCGTACCATTGTGGTCCTTGCCCACTATACAAAAGAACGATGTTCCTCTTTTTCTCCGATGAAGCAGCTTGGTAGTGGTTTGCTGATGATCCGAAGGTGAGCTTGTCAGCAGCGTACGCCTCAAGTTTCTCGATGGCTTCCTGTTTGTCCTTGACAATGCATGCAAATCTGAATTGGCTATGATGTGTCCTATGGCAAGCAAGTGTGTATGCAACATGGGTGAGGGG
This sequence comes from Blattamonas nauphoetae, assembly GCA_033064195.1. Lineage (NCBI taxonomy): Eukaryota > Preaxostyla > Oxymonadida > Blattamonas > Blattamonas nauphoetae. The sequence goes on along the minus strand of JARBJD010000016.1, from coordinate 475,587 downwards.
GGCACTTGTCTTGGACTTCAGATATTTCGCCAATTGTTTGGCTGATTCTTTCAGTGATTCTGCGCTTTTTGCGGACAATACCAACAATTCAGAACGAGACAACTCTTTCTCGCAATTCGGGCAATCCTTCAGACCTTGTTTTCCTTGATATTCCTGCAGAACAGCTGAAGAATTTGTTCCTCCAAATCCGAAGGCAGAAACAAGGGCTGTACGAGGTTGATTTGGATAAACTGGCTTCGGGAATGGTTGCAACTTGGTGCAAAACTTGATATTCATTTCCTTTTCGTTGATCTTTGGGTTGACGTTCTTGACAGAGATGGTAGGAGGGAGGAGGTTGTGTTTGAGCGCGAGGGCCATCTTGATGAGAGAAACAACACCAGCAGCGGGTTCCAGATGTCCCAAGTTTGATTTATTGGATCCAATCAACACTGGGGTGTTCTTATCTCGCCCAATTCCGATGACTTTGCTGATGGATCTGCATTCGATTGGATCACCAACAGCGGTACCGGTACCATGAGTTTCAACATAGTGCACTTCAGATGGATAGATGTTGGAGAGGTTCAGGATTTGTGTGTACAGCCATTCCTGTTGCTCCTCAGATGGAGATGTCATTTGAGAATTCATTTTTCCATCGCTGCAGCAAGCTGTCCCTCTGATAACTGCGAAAATACGATTGTTGTCTTTCTCAGCGTCAACAAGGGGTTTGATGAGGAGCAAGCCAGCTCCTTCTGAACGCACATATCCGTTTGCTGCGGCGTCGAAAGCTTTGCAGTGTCCATCCGGGGAGAGTACGCCCAATTTTGAAAACCCAATTGAAATTTCGGGGAGAAGGAGGACATTAACAGCACCAACAAGGGCCTGTCGGCATTCACCGTTGCGGATTGACTGAGCTGCACAGTTGAGAGCAACGAGGGTGGAGGAACATGCAGTATCCACAATGAATGATGGTCCAAGTAAGTTGTAGAAGTAGGAAAGACGGTTGGCCACAATGGAAGTTGAAACACCGGTTTGTGTGTGAGAATCCATCGTGTTTATTTCTGGGAACTGCCAGTATGAATAATCGGTAGCTGAGATGCCTATAAAGACACCTGTCCTTGATCCACTCATATCATTCAAAGTAAGACCAGCATCTTCAAACGTTTCATACGTTAGTTCGAGAAGTAGCCTTTGGTTGGGGTCAAGGAGCTTGGCTTCTCTTGGAGAAAAATGAAAGAATTTCAGGTCAACTTCCTCAGGATTCCATCCTTTCATGAAGCCACCTTGGTTCTGATTGGACTTTCCAACGAGACCAAGGTTGTCAGGATCATGGAAGTACTCAGCATCCCATCTTTCTTTGGGAATTGTCTCGATGGCATCATATCCTTTCTTTAGTAGGTTCCAAAACTGTACAGGTGAGTTGGCTCCGCCTGGTAGGCGGGTACCCAGTCCCACAATTGCCAATGGAGAACTCTGTCCAATTTGTTCCATCTGACGGAAACGTTGCGGGATCAACCCGTACTGTTTGACATCAGATGAGCCGGAGGTAAATTCATATCTGTTCTCTGGAATATATCGAGATGAGAAGGTTTCAGGAGATTCCGGTCAACAAAAGTCGGTTATCTCAAAAAAATCGGATTCTGTTCTGATCAAACCCAAGTCAGGATTCCCATCCAACGAGTCATTTCATTTGGACTTCTTCAACGCCCTATTATTTTGACCAAAATAGAATTCGGTTTTTATCTCTCTTCATTCGATTTTATCTTCTCTTCTCTCCATACTTCTCCAGAAAATTTGATTCATGAGTTCAACTCCATCAAACAAACAGGTACGCTCTCATCGTGATATATCTCCCTTCAGAAGAAGAAGGATCATGTTCGTGAGGAACAAGATCTCCAAATGAAGAAGCGACAAATGGAAAGAGAACAGAGAGAACAAGAAAAAGAAGATGTGTGACATTTCCACTATTACTAGTTTCCTGTTCCCAAACTCTCTCGACACAGCTAAAAAAGAAGCAAAATGAAAAACTTCCATATCACACTCCAACAAAGTATCGTTATGAACGCATGGAACAGAAATACAAACAAGAGGAAGAGGCACTTCTGGACAAAGTGAAGAAACAAAAGAAGAAAGAAAATTCAATCGATTTCAAAGCAATTCGAGATCATGAACAAACTACTAATACCCGAGACCAAGAAACAACAAAGAAATCTTTCACTCAAAACGAAACTCCAAAGAAGCTCGATATACCTCAAACACAAGCCATGGTTTACACCCTATTCATCATATTTTCTCAGCGTCGTGTGTTGGAAGAGGAAAAACGACAAAAATTATCTCAGAAAGAGAAGAAACAAGAACTCGAAGATAAACGACGAAAGCAGCAACTATACTCTGAAAAACTTCGCTCATCATACACGCCCCGATCATTACCTCCTGTCGATAATCAATTAACATCATCGACAAAGCAAAAGCCTCGAACACTCCCTCATTTTGAACAACGCACTCCAATCACGCCAAGTCTAGATAATTTATCTCCCCCAAAAATGACACCACCTGTTTCGTCTTCATTGATGCGTCGAGAAAAGCAACTGATTGAATTGGAAAGATCAAAGGAAGAACGATTGACTTCAGAAACTCCTGAAGAACAACTTATTCATCGTCTAAGAAACCTCATTGGTGCCATTTCTTTGGTGTGTATCTCTTTCGAATATCACATTGAACCATCTCTATAGGAGGAACAATCCTTAAAACGATCGAAGCAGACGAAGAAAGGAGTTCAAGCCATCTTGGAAACACAGCTTGATGAAAATGATGCTGAATATGGTACTTTGTTCTTTTTGAGTTATTTTTCATAGATGCTGTTGAACGAGCTCTTCAGGATTTGTCAGACTTGCACGGGTTAGATGCTGAAACTTTAGACTGAACACAGCGATATTCAGTCATCTTCATTCAATTACTCTTCTTTCGTGTGTTCATTCTCCTTTCACACTTCAGATGAAAGTATTTAGTTTGGTCTATATGTCATTTTCGACAATGGGTCTGCTCATTTCTGGAAAATGGTCTATCAAACACTCTTCTTTGATGAAAAATGTTAGTGTCATTCTGGAATGTCACTTTTCTCTGTCCTCTGCTCGATCTGTTCAATCGCCTGTCTCCTCTCTTCTTCCTTTGTTAACTCCGACTCTCGGACAAACAATCCAATCATCTCAAGATGGTCCGTGTGTGGGAACATATCAACAGAGGCTGCTCTGACGAACACAAAGTTTGGACATTTCTTTCCCTGAAAGCGAGCTGAAATGAGTCTGATTGTGTCCCGTTCAAACGAGTCGTGGTTGCAGGAGACATACACCAGACGTGTGATTTGTGTCGTCTTCCGTAGAGTCTCGATGATTGACATGTCTGAGACGGGAGAGAATGGCAGATGAGGAGAAAAATGACAAATAACATGAAGAATGAGAGAGTAGTGAAAAAGATGAGAGAGATATTGGAGGAGAGGCACACGAAGACCAGAGCGCGGAGGATCAACAATTGCGAGCGGACTGTTGCCGAGACCAAACTCACTGATCGCTTTGGCGATCGTGTCTTCGGCCTTTCCTTGGTAGAACATGTGGAGTTCTTTTGGGATGGCTGAGATGGCAGAGAAAACAGTGTGAGGAGAGAGAAGACGAGAATGAACAGAAAAATGAGGCCGATCGAAGGAGAGAAGATGCTGTTCGATGTCACACCATTCAGAGCAGCGTTTTCAAATGCATTTTGAACCGCAGATGGTTCTAATTCCAGCCCAATCAACTGAACTCATTCACTGAAGTAAGGCACATACTCTGTCGTTCTTCTTCCGAAGACAAATTCCAATCGTTCCTGTCCCACAGCACACGTCCAAAAGTGTTCGCTGCTCATCATCCGTCTCCTCCTTCTCTCCTTCCTCTTCCTTCTCACCAGCACCTTCCGCATCACCCTCCTTCCTCTCCTCCCACAACTTCGGAATTTTCGACGCCGCCACAAACCCTCTCTCGTTCTCCAAATCCTGCGCAGTGACACTCCCGTTGTAAGCATCGTCTGTGGTCGTGTTGTAAAGAATCTCAAATCGGAGGTTGTTCTTTCTGTCTGCTTTGAACTTCAAGCCGTCGTAGATCGCGCTGATGGGGAGACTCAAGAAGTCGTTCACTTTGGTGAAGAGAAGCTCAGCGCCGAGTGTATTGACTTGGAAGAAGGAGTTGGGGGAGATGCGGAAACTGTGTGGAGAGAGACGAGAAAGCTGAGAGATGAAAAGTGGGCCACACCTCTTCCCAAGGAGTGTTTCAGTGATGGAGTCTTGTCCTTCCAACAGTCCATACTCCACATCGCAGTCGACGCCTGTGCTGAAGCCGTTGTTAATTCCCCACATGACGGAGTGATAGGGATGCGGGAATGTATGAAGAAATTGCAGAAATTGAGACTTAGCATCGAGCATTTCCTCTGGCGTGGTGTTTGTGCTGCACACCACGCAACAAACCATCACTTAGACAACGATGATGTAAAAAAGCGCAAACATTCATCTTTTCGACTTACCCTAACCATCAATTCACGGAAGAATCCAGTGTGTGAAACCATCTCGTATGCTTTCCAAGGGGAGCTTGTTTTTATCCATTCTGTGAGGCCATTGGCAAGGTCGATCGAAAGTTGAGGAATCAGAGGGCAATCGTCGGGTTTCTAACATGAAAATAGAAAATATATCCGACAAATTAGGACATACAGCGATAATCAATCCCCTGTCCGCCCGACGACCCACACAAAAGCCGACGCAAGGATTGTTGCCAATATCATATCCAATTGTGAATTTGATTTTATTCCGATATTTTTCAGTGACTGGCGACGGAAACAGTCCTTCAAATGGGCAGGCTGGTGATTTGTTGTGCCTACAACGACAAGAAGTTGTTCGATGAAAACAGACGAGTCAATCCAGAAAGGCGTCGGAGTCGCCTTATTTTGTTTCAGTAATCGTCCTATCTTTTGGATAGACTTGATGGCCACGCGTCTTTTTTGAATGAGTTGCCTTTCATAAGGAGTACTGAATAATTCGAGATTGATGATCGATATGAAACAGGTGCAGACCCAAAATTTGGGGCAGTCGCTTCTAAAACAGTTTTTGTCGTTTCTGAAGTTGGAATAAGTTCGTCATCATCATTGTCTAGCCCAGTTTCTTCGACGCGAATTTCCTTCCCTTGTCCTTCGTCTGGTTGTTCATTATCAGGGCTATCTCGTTTAACTTTCGTGATTTTCTCACTTGCTTTGGGGATCTGCGGTGTGTGCTTATCTTTCGGTTGTTTAGCTCTCGAAACTTTGAGCTGGCGACCTTTCACTGTCATTTCTTTTAACTTTTGCAATCCATCAACCATATCAGCTTCAGACTACACAGAGAGGAGATGAGAAAATTGATTAAAGTCAGAGGATGTGAGATATGAGCATAGTCAACGGAAAGATTTGTAAGACACGGATGGCAAACTTCGAAGCTGATAAAACAGTACTTCCAGCGAGGTGCTTTCCGAATACGCCTGAATGTGGTCAACCCTTGCTCACGGACGAAATCTTCCATATTTTGTCCACTGAAATATGGAGGAACTTGGTCTAATTTCAGTTCGAAGTCGTGGTGGCCGACAGCACTTTTGTTCTCTCCCTGATGTTGATCAGATATAAGAGGCTGAGTTGTCTCAGACTGAACTTCTGATGAGACAGCATCAGACCCCAATTCTGTGGTCTGGCTCATTGAAAAATAATGATGTGTCGATCTCCCTTGATTCGTTTCACGATTCTGAAATCAGCTCTCAACACGTGAAATGAGTGTATATTCTGAAACTGGATATATTCTCCAGAGGTTTCTACTCTCAACATGTTCACTCATCAAATTTTAATCTCTGCTCGTTAATCATTTTATGCCATGTTGTTCTGAACAGTGATGAAAGTATAATCGAATACCTGAAGTTCTATGAGAAGGTTAGTTGCTTTCTTCTGTCTTCATACAGTATTAATGGCCTCAGGAGATGATCCAAAAGACCTCCCAGAAATTCATCATATCTCAACTTGACTCAGAAAAGCTCTTCGTGAAGCAATCTTCTCATGATCTCATCAAGCAAATCATAACAGAACATCAGGACAAATGCGCCACAATATCGAATGATTTCGATGATTCCATCAAATGAGACCAATGAAAGATGTCTTTTTGTTCATTGATCTTCTTCCTTTTGACACATTTCGTTACCAGTGAAGTTATTCCAGAAAATCACGAACACGCCTTCAACATTGTCACGCATCATGGTGAAGTTGCTGATAAACAGTGCTTGCTCAATGCTGGATGCATCCAAATAACAGTAAATGAGTTATTGATATTATTGAGTCTTGTGTTCATGGATTTTTTCGTCATTAATTCAACTTCACTTCGACTGGTTTTTCCATATTTTACATTGGGCATGATCTTCGGACAATGTCATTTCCTGGGTATCCGGGTCTCGCACCTGGTGGACATGGCATGTTTGTTGGGCAGCAGCCTTCATTCCCGGGGATGTACATGACAATTCCTGGCGGGCTGCAGACGCAGCAGTTTCCTCCACCCTCTATTTCATCACTATCTCCTTTTCCAGAACAGCATGAGATTATGGTTCCGAAACAGACAGAAGATACTTCTGCCGTGGAAGATGTGTATGATGACAATGGGAAACGGATTCCGCGACGGGATGAAGTCCCAGTTGAAGCCGATGTTTTCTACAACTTGGACAGGGTACTCGCAGAAGCAATCTTGAAATCTGTCTATTTCAAGTCGTTATTGTTTGCTCAAGTCCTTTTTCATTATCATCAGTGAACTCCGGACGTATCATGAAGTGTTGGAGGAGATCAAGAAGGAAGTGGACTATCTCGAACCATACATTCCCAATCTGCTCACAACACCGTCCAGTGCCTTTACATTATTGTACAAGCTATTCACGATGCATCTGACACATAAACAATTGAATGGGATGCTCCGCAACTCAAACGTGTACATCAGAGCGTTGGGTGTTTTGTATCTTCGATTAACATTGCCTCCAGGGAAGCTGTGGGACTATTTGTCTGATTATTTGGGGGACACAATGGAGATCTCGGCAGATCAAAAACACACCAAGAAAGAGTTTGTTCTTCTTCATTTTGATGTGTTTGAGACCTTTTGGAAAGTGGATTGTTGGACTACTGACAGACAATCGATATTTCACGATATTCCTTCCTCGCCTTCCGATGAGTGAGAGGAAGAATCTTGAGGAGAAAGTTTGCTTTTTTCAGCCGTGAATTCGGATCATTTTTCGTGCATATCTCCCATTCCTCCCTCTTGAACTTTCAGCTTGTCGAACATGGCTACTTACCCCCTCCGCGGTGTGTTTTGCTAGTTTTTATTGAAAATTGATGTTCAGAAAACCAAACCGAATTATGGAAACAGAAGATCGAAAACGACGACAGGACAAGGAGCGGGAAGAACGAGAAAAAGAGAGGGAAGAGCAAAGGCGAGGAGGAAGAGGGAGGGATGACGGGCATGACAGGGAGCGTCGAGGCCGTGGTCATCGTCGAAGTTATTCTCGCTCGCCAAGCTCAGATGAATCCAGTCGGAGATCAGAATCAGACTCGAAAAGAGGAAGAAGGAGGGACGAAGAAAGCAGAGGACGGGGAGAGAGAGACTCAAAGCGGAGTCGGCGAAGCAGATCGCCACGACGAGGAGGGGACCACGATCGACACGGTGAGAGGGACGGCAGAAGGGACAGAAGGAAGGATCGAAGACATTCGAGCTCAGAATCTGAGAGAATGGACAAGAGACGACATGGACGGAGAGATGAAAGAGATGAAAGAAGAGACAAGGAAGAGCGCGAAGAACAATTGGAGAAGAAGATGGAGACCTTGCTGAAAGCGAGAATGGGAGGAGAGAAGAGAGACGAACAGCAAGGAGGCAGGAGGAAGGAAGAAGTCGGACGAGAGGAAGGGGAAGAGGACGACACGGCTGCTTTGTTGAGACAGAAACTGGAGAAACGGCGTTTGGAGAGAGAACGAGAGCAACGTGAGGACCGTCCATCGGAAGAAGATCAGCGACGAAGAGGAGAAGCAAAAAGCCATTCACGACATCCGAAAAGCATCATCCAAAGCAGGAGGGATGACTACCGTTTCGCGATGTGATTTGAGAACAGGACTTCGCTGCTTTTTGCCCACTAACAAGATTGAGTCACTTTTGGTTAATTCTTCAACAGCAATGAAGGCGGTTATTGACGATTCAAAGAATGTATTTCTTAATTCATGATGATATTTGCCAATAAAAATGTGAGAATCAACGTGAAGATGGGGAGAAGACTTATAAATGGGTCGAAGAATGGTGGGAGCATCCTTTCAATGTTAATCAAAGGTCTCTGCCTCTGATTCAACTGATCTGCACCTCTCCAACTTGGATCAGAGACAAAGAATGATGAACACAAACTCATTCCTTGTGGGTGTCCTGTTGGGAGAGAGAGCTCTCCGTCTCCTCCGACTCCCCCTCCCCCTCCTCACTCTCTTCCTCACTCGACCCCATCTCATCCGAACCATTCCGCATCTCATTTCCTGTCGTTCCTTCGACGCGTCTCAGTTTGTCTGCTCCGATCAGATTGAAAGTGTGGTGGACATCGACTTGTGTATGTTCCGATGATAGGTTCATGATCGATTCGACGATCCGATCAAAATGATTCATATTTTTCACATTCACAAGAACCGATGTCATCCCATCCGCAACAATCACATCCCGGCAGCGGAGGGAGTCGTCGGCCAGGAGTTGGTCCACTACAGCTTGAACACGATTCACCTCAGTCTCGCTTGCGGCCAACTCATCAGGGGCCTCCTTCTCCCTTCTTCCGATGCAGACAGAGATGCGCTTTTTATTCAGCTGAAGTTCTATCTTTGCTGGGAGACGTCTGTTTGTGATTCGCACCGGCCTTCCGTTGATTCTGCGGATTGTCTCTTCGCCACGAGAGAACAAGACGGTTGGACAGACAGCGAATGCTGATTTGTTCTGTGTTGTCGTGCTTGGTTGGGAGAAGACAACTGACTCAACTGGAAGTGGAGTGAGGACGGCACGGATTGAATCTTCTGTTTCTGTCTTCGAGAGGTTCCCAAACTCAAAGAGAGTTCCGCTCTCAAAGTTGGTCTTGGCGTCTTCTTTTTCTGTGGTCCTCACGCGAAGGGCGGGTGGAAACCGTTTTGTGACCATCGCCACAAACCCACTGTTCGCTGCGATGAGATTTGCAGTCCCGATCAGATCTGTGTCAATCCTCTTCTGCTCTCTCGCCACTGCCCCCACGTTTCTTCCGTTCTCAAAAGGATCCAGAATGCGGAACCACCCCTCTCTCCCCTTTCTCTTCACATGCCGTCCGAGAACGTGGTTGGAGATGCAGCCACCATGGCGGATGGAGAAGCCAACAGACACCGTGTCCACCGATGCGGCGAAGCAGATGAAAGAAGCAAACAACTGAGCAACAGTCTGCGTGTTCTGAACGCGGGGAGAGGTGGAGAACGACGGATCGTTTGGATTGGGGAGGACATTCGGAGCGCGCGACAACCACGGAGACAGATCCGTGCTGAACATCACGCCTTCCGTCCGCCCGCCCACATTCACAACCAAATCCGGAGTCGACAGCGAGATGTAAGAATCAGACTGCAGATTCGGGATGACTGGAGGGCGGATGGTTTGGAGGAACGAGAGGCCGAGCAGGTTCCACCCATAGCTGCTCAGCGTGCCTTGCGACGCATCACTCAGATTTCGCAGTTTGGTATACTTCTTCAACACGAGAAGGAAGGGACGGACGCGCTCGTCACACGCGCAGTATGTTTGGATCAAGCGACTGTTCAGGATTCCCAGTCTGTTCTCCACACACACGTCGAATTCCACTTTTTGGGTTTTCGTTGTTCCGTCTTCCTCTTCCCAAACAGGAAGCGTGGTCGTGCATTTCAAGATCTGCACAGTCATCTTCGGAGAAAGACGCTGTTCCAAGAGAGAAAAGGGCTCAGTGTTCAAGATTTCAGACAACGACGCTAAGATCTTCCCCGTGTCAGCCTGTTTGGAGGTGAGGAGGATGGAGAAATCGAGATCTGACCCAGCGGTGATGACTGTTGAAAGACCCGAACCAAACAAGGCGACTCGCTCCATTTTTGGGACATGCGGTCTGATTCTGTCTTCGAGAGCCAGCCGGACAGCCTCCATGTTGGCTCTGTTCTTCTCAGTGAGGGAGAATGAGGGACTGCTTACAAGTCTGGTTATTTCTTCCTCAAATGGTGTGTCGATCACTGGAGGGATGAATGGAACATAAATTGGATTGGCTTTGATCTGAGTCCGATTTCGAGAGTATCGGGCAAGTCTATTTCGTCGGAACTGATGTGGGTCGAATGTGAGCGACTCCTTGACAGGGATTGGAACTTCACCAATGGACAACAATCCATCTAACCCCAATGCTCGCTGTTTGTCTTCTTTACTTCCCATAACCATTCGTGCGTTGAGGCAGATCGGATCTTTGCGTGGGAATGGATACAGATGAAGTTCCGAAATTGACAAAGGTACAAATAGTGAAGAAACAACTTCACTGTTCGTTCCTAGGGGAATATTCCGTAGGAGGACATCCCTTTCAGAAAACTGATGTGTTGAACGAGTAATTTGTGTTTTGGAGGTACAGAAGGTTTGTTTCTTTCCTAATTCCGAAAATATTGAAAAATCTGTACGTAGATGAATCTCAATCACCATGGCCACACGATCTCTGTTGACAGTAGCTGCAATGAAGATGTGACGGATAACTTTTCCATGATGCTCACAAAACGACAGGATCTCGTTTTCATTAGCATCTTGAACTAATCTCGAGAAATGAATGACAGAAGGTTCACCTAAGTCAGGAGATTGTCCAGGAACTGCAGATTGTGGCAACATACTCGAAAAAAGAAAAATATGGGGATTCTTCGAAATCAAGATCTTTTGAACTCCTTGATAGACATGATTCAGTTGATATGAATGCATATACTTGACCACGAAATATCTTCTCGTCCTCACTGTCCTATTCATCTACTGGTGGCGAAGAAAGCATCAACGAAACGTCGATGAAGTCTGTTGGACGAAGATGAGATTCGGCGCTGACATGATGGAGATGCTGACCAGCGCGTGTTTCGACTGCAAATGGAAGCCGAGTGAGACGAATAATCGATGTGAAGAGTCCATGAGAGAGTCAGGTGGAAGAAAAGGAGAGAGGGCCGGGTTGTGCATTGACTCAAGACCTGTTTCCTGAGCGGTGAGAAGAGAGACGAAGGACAGGGTGAAGGACGGGAGGGTCAGAGTAGACAATCCTCATCGGCTGTAGATGCTGATCCAGATCGTTTCGAACGATGACTCTTTTGTGGAATGGCAGGAATCTGGTCAGATGAGAGTTGCGAGGATAACGCGAGACGATTCGGGTGAGTGGATCGAATAGAAGGAGAGGAATCTGAGTGAAAGAAGAACAATTGAATTCCGGATTGTGAAATGGTCTAAACAAAACAGGAGAACAGTCAATAAGTTCTTCACAAGTTCTTCTTCGCTTTACTTCGGTATTGTTGTTGGTCTCTGATCTGAACGAGAAAAAAATAGAATTGTGGGAGAAGAAGAGGTATACCCTCGCTTGAAGCTTGCTGTGAAGAAGAGCTCGCTTATCTGCGTCCATTGACTTTGGTTTTGGATCATCAAACCGATGTTCTCTTGCAACATCTCTAACTTTTTGCCCACATCCATGAATTTCTGGCAACCTGAAGGATTAGACAGGGGAAAGATGAATGAGAACTGGAAACTCAAACTGATGCTGAAAGCAGTAATTTGTAAAGCAATATTGGCACTGGACCAGCATCACTGATGAAGAGGATGCGCAGTGAGGGTAGTGGCATTGATTGAATGAGTGGAGGATTGCATCGTCTCTTGAAGCAAGTGTCGTAAAGATTTGAATTATGATTGAGAAAAACAGACTCATCCTCAGTGGAAGAAGCTTTAGCTTTATTCTTTCGCTTCTGTTTTGGTTTAGTATGTGTAACTGTCCTTGTCTGGCTCATTTGGACCTAGAATAAAAAATTTATGGGAAACACACGTGATGTGTCAAATAAAGAGAGTGACAATAAACAGGTTATATTCTTCGATAAAACAGGATATATGCAGTCCCACGGCAATAATGGTTTGCTCCCATCTTTTTCATAGCTTCCTGTTGGGCACGATGGAGTGCATCTTCTGAGTGATCCTTAATACGGGGATCGCAGGGCGGGGGAGGAGGTGGAGCCGGAAGAGGATTGGGTTTTCCGTAGAATAATGGGAGATCGAAGTCAGAAATACCCTAAAAGAGATAAATGAAGAGAGGCGACGGAAATGCGACAAGATTGGAAGAACACACATAAACAGTTTTGTCGTTGAACAAATACCATCTACCATGAGTCTTAATGACACTGACATAATGTCCAGTATAAAGACTCGATCCAATGTGGACAACGAATCCCACCAGATTGTACAGCGGATCCCGACGGTAAGCCGACCTGCTACGGTAATCCCAGCCCTGTTGATCAGCCCAGATACCTTCCTCTTTCATCAGCGCCTCCATCCGAGCATCGATATCAAACTCATCAATCTTGTCCTTTTCCTTGAGGACCTGGCCCTTGATGAGTGCATCTATCTCCGGCCAGCGAGCTTCTTCCATTTCAATTTCGTTTTCTTTAATGCCCATGTAATCCGGGTGGTTCCATTCGTGAAGATCGTCATATTCGCCGTCCTGTTCTTGCTCTATGTCTCCATCCGACATTCCAACGCACCCAAATCGGATTTGTTTGGGAATTTCCACGTAACTAGAATCCTTTTCGATTCTGCCTTTTTCCTGATCGTATCTGAAGCGTTTGAGATGAACAACAACGATGTTCGGGAACGCCATGATTCGGGTGGTTCGGATGCAATTCTGGTGATTTCCGCAGACGTGGCAGAAGAAATCGCGGTCTGACGAATGAATAATCTCGTCAAAACGGAGACGTTGAATTTGGTTGTAGACGGAGCAGTTCTGGCGGATTGGGATTGAAATGTGGAGGAATGGCCAGAATTGGCGTATTGACGTTTCACAGGTGACACACCTGACGAGGGAAGGAAAGATTGGAAATGGAAACAAAGATGATGATGAGAAAACAAGTGAAGATGGGAGAAAAAATGGACACTTGGATTCTCATCGGGCATACTTTAACCGGACCGAGTAAACACCATTGTACAATCTGTCAATGAGTGTTGGGCGCATACACTCTTCTTCCTCGTCTCTATCCTCGCTCGTACTGCTCTTGCTCAATCTGGTCGGTTGATAAGTGACACGTGGGAGTATTTGATGTGTCCTTTTAACCTCAGCGAATCGATGTTCTTCTTCCATTTCCAGAATCTCGTTGACTTGTTCAAAAAGGAACTGAAGAAACTCAAATCCATCGATTGGTTCTGTAGATTGGAAGACTTGACTGGACTTTCGGAGAATTCCGATGAAACGGACAGGATAGATTGAACCAATTGGTGAGGAGTGGGTATTCATTTCGTAGAATAATTCGCCCAGAGCATAAGCAAGGTTATCCTTGAAGGCCGGATTATTTCTATGTTTCACGTAATACATAATAATGCCGTTTCTGAAAGGCACAATGTGATATAATGTCTGAAGTACACTGCTCACATAGCATGTGTTACCCAGCTATTGAAAGGAAGACGTAAAATGTGATGAGGGAAAATGAGAGACATTTCCAAGGCCCAGGATGGTGTGATGTTTTGGTACATTATCAGCAGTGATCGGTGGAGGAACAGATTCGTTATTCCCCATAAATGTTACTGATTATGTTGGATGAGCGAGAAGTTGCTTCGATCAACCCAACTCTCATACAGACAAAAGAGACTCGGCTTGTATGAGGATAAAATCAGAATATATCCCTTGAATTACAAAAAATGTGAGAGCCACGTCAAATAACATGAGTTGCGTGAGAAATTTCGTGATTTACTTTTTCTCAACTGGTTTAGCTTCCCACTTTGAACCCTTCTTGACAACATGACGAACGTTGTGCTTGCGGGCCATCTTAAGGTTGTGGAGATATTTTGGGTCCATCTAAGGAAAGAGCCATGTAGAGATGTGCAGAATGGTGATTGATTGTGACCACGAAAACAGATGAAAATAACAAAATAAATACGTAACGGATGGAGCCCTTGACGTGCTTGTTGACCCTCTTGATTCCATTGCGATGGGCTTTGCTGTTTTGGTTGTGGTTAGTGTGGTTCTTTGACTTGGCCATGATCACTGAGATGTTGGAGAAAGAAAGGACGGATCAGCATTATATAGATATTTTGAGCAAAAATTCGCGAATTTTATGACAGGTAACTGATAAGAAAAGAGCTATCACAAGGCATACATGAATTCGAGTTTAAGATCGGCCCATCATGTCAACAGAAGTTGCAGTCCCCAAGACAAATTCAATCACTTCGTATCAAATCCACACTTCTCTTCTTCTCTCATGACTTTCCTCGCTTTTTCGTCGATTTCAGGAACATCAGGGTGTTGGGAACAGCACCAGAGATGATCATCCTCCTTGCACCACCCCAGAATCGTTGCATCCATCATCTCGTCTCCTCATTCGACCATTGCTGAAAAGATCCGACAAATGAAAACTCACAGTGAAATGGAAGAGGACTAACGAGGAGCGAATCTTAACTTGGAGGAATTGAGGAGAAGAAGAACCAAAGCGAGCCTCTCTCCGACGCCCCACAAGACGATGAAGAAGACAGAAGCAATCCACTGAATGTGATGATGGCTGGTTATTCACAAGCTATCGACTCGTTCAACGTGGTGAGTCCTGGTCCCACAATCGAGCCATAACATCAACATCATCAGAAGCATCATCAACAAAGCCATGATAAACAGGAACTAGTTTTCTTCAGCGATGACATCAAGAGGATCATCATCGCCATCAGGATCATCGAGGAACAAACGATCGCCAGAAGATGACGAATACAAGTCATAGTCAGCGTCTTCATCCTCGATGTCAGGATCGTCACGGAAAGGAAGACGACCGCCATCTTCATCATCGTCATCAGTATCATAGCGGAACTGACGATCGAAAGAAAATGACATATGCCAGTCATAATCAGAATCTTCTTCCTCGTTGTCAGGATCGTCACGAAACAGAAGACGACCGCCATCTTCATCATCGCCATCAGATTCGTGATCATCAAACAGAAAAGCATCGTCACTATCAGATTGGGCTTCATGGCGGTTCTTCTGTCGAAGACTAAGTCGGCAGAGTGGGCATGTGGGGTATTTCTTGATCCACTCCACACAACAGTCCCAGTGGAACAGGTGTCCACAGTCCAATCGCATCAGTCGCTCTTCTTCTTCGTAGTCCCCTTGGCAGATCACACACGTCACATCCGATGTCGAATTCTCAGCGGTCGCTGCTTCCCTCCGAAAGAGCGAAGACACCACTCCTTCAAAAGTATCCCCAATCTGATCAGATGATGTCCCTTCATGAATTCTCTGTGCAATGATCCTCTCCAACAACGAGACAATTTGAGAGAGAGTTGAACTCCAGCCTGAATCCTCATCGATGTCGGGAGTGTTTCTGGCTTCACTTTCCGTGTATAATGGTCTAAATGATTCGACTGGTGGACCAATTCGGTGTGCTTGGCGAAAGGATGCGTTCGGAATGAATGGTGGGGCTTGAGGATTGATTCTCGACCTGAGATCAGAAGATGAGGATGCCAACCGGAATGATGGAGCGTCAACTGATGGAGATATGTCCGAAAATGGGACGTGATTGTCCCTTGGGGGGAAATCCATGCTCACCCTGATGAATGGTGGCGAGTTCGGATTTGGGGCTGGTTCAAAGTGTATGAAAGAAGAATAGTCCGGATCTTCAAATGAAAATGGTTGTATATGTGGATTTAGATGAATGTTTTGGGGATTCAGGGATGAAAGTCCCACAGAACTCTCTTCTGTGAAGTTGGAAGTGTTTGAGCGGTTTTCGCGATTCTATCAAGGAGATTCAAATATAAAGAAAGGAAACCTGCCGAAGAAATGACATGTAAGAAGTGTAATGAATTGTCAAAAAAAGTAGTTTTTGATCGAACCTTTATCATTTATAACGAGGGTTTTCTTGTTCATGACATGCCAATCATATCAACGATCGCCCAATGTATCAAAACAAATATCAATTCAATAAAAATGGTATACTGGGATAACAGAGCCAAAACTCGGGTGGGGCTGTGTCTCTTGAGTTGTTGCCTGTGGACGATGGGCAGAGAGAGTGGCTGAGCATTGACAAGCGGGATCACCACATCTTGCACATCTTCCTCGTGTACATCGTTAATTTCGTCTCGGTTTATCTCATCCACTCGCCTCTTTTCTCGCTTGATTTCCACCCTTTCTCATCACCTTCTTCTCAACCGATGCATCTGTCTTTGCTTTCTTTTTTCCCTTCTCTTTTGATTCAGTCCTCCCTCGTCGTCCTGTATCTTTCATCCACCGTCGAAGAGTGCGGGTTGAGACGGAATGTGGCCGAGTCTGCAATGCGATGTGCTTCATTCGACGTCTTTGATGATGCGACTCAACAAAGTGATAAAATCCTCAGATGAAAATAATAAAATCAAAAAAGTTTGCTCGAATGAATTCTGACGGTTATCCATCTGACATTTGATGAAAAAAATTAAGGGTGACAGTAGCTCTTCTGACATATCCATGACGTCTACGGACAAACCGCTGTTTGTATCCGTGTTTCTCGGGAATTCTTCATCAATCGAAACTGTCTCTTCATTCATCACGTCATTGAATCACCCTCAATTCACCATCATCAACTACCCAGTGACTCCTGCTCTTGTTTGGATTATTTTCATAGTGATTCACTTTCATTTTCCGTAAATTCTCTGAATAGAATGAAACCATTGATTCTCAACCGTCTTCGGAACCACCATCTCGGGATTTTCCGCCAACAAAGTATTTGGATGACTCTTGTACAGCTATTGTCAACCAACTCATTCAACTTGCTTCAAATGAATCTTCTCAAGATGTTGGTCTTTTTTCTATCACTTATCATCATTTTTATTTCCTATCTATCCCACAATTCTTGTCATTCATCAACAGACACCAGCAATATCGAACTCGAAGAAGAAAGAGTCCCAAAAAGTCGAACCAAAGGCAGCCAAGGGAAAAGTCCAACAGGATTCTTCAGAACTTCCTCCCGACACGACGAACATAGTCCAAATTACGAGCCCTGAATCTCTCCCTCCTCTCTACCCGAAATCTTTCGTGTTTATCGTCGGTTTTCCATCTGAACAAAAGGTCTTGTCATACCTGCAGCAATACTGCCTTTCTCTAGGGTTCCATATTGATTCAATTATAAATATCAAGCCAACACTCCAACCATCTCAATCCTTTCTTTCCTCTCTCAAAACCGCATTGCTTCCAACGTCATACCGCTCTCCTCCAATAAATCCAAAAACAGGACAGATTGAGGAAAATTCTGGTGATGTGGAGAATGTTTTAATTGGATTCGATGAGGTCAACCAGCTAACATCATCAATTGCACCGTCCACGGGAGATCTCTCTTCACTTCAACAAGAAATTTCCGCAGCAGAATCACAATACGCTCATACCCTTTATTTTGAGATCGACAGTGGGGAACTCCTCCCACTTCCGAACGTCGAAGTCAAAACGGAGGAAGAAGATTCTGCAGACAAAAACAAGAAGGGTGCACCTCCTAAAGGATTGGACGTTGCAAATGCAACTCAGATTTATGTTCCTGCTCTCCCTGCTCTTCCGTCTAATCTCATCTTTGACGAAGAAGAACGATCAGGCCTCCTGACTCTCACAAAGAAAGGCCCTCAACTCTTTGATGAAATCAATGCCCTCCTCCATAAGGCAGCCTTGGCTTCAGCAAAAGCAGAAGAAGAAAAACACAAATCAGAAGATGATCTCACCAATTTCATCAAGTCAGAAATCGAAAACAGGAAGGATTTTACCACAATTACTCTCGATTTGGCTCCCGAACCTGAAGATATTAAACCTGAAAAGCCAGAAAAGGGAAAGAAAGGCGGAAAAAAAGATAAACCTGGTCCAGAAACATCATCTGAACTTCAAAACCAGACTAAATCGTTGGACATTCAAACACTCGAAACAACAAACATTGAATTTGCAACATTCGTACCTGTATATCGAAATGATGATCCTTCTCATAAAATCAAAACACGATTAGACGAGCAATTCCGCAGAGCATATCAACTTTCATTTGAACAGAGATTTGCGAAAAGGAAAACCTTTTTTAATATTCCTACTGTGCACAACGAACCGTCTCCTGAAGAGAACCAGCCAACTGACGATCACCAAAGCAGATTGCCAGCTGCTCTCGCATTTTTCTCCTCCACACCAACCCCAATCCTCCTCTACCAATCGACACCACTTCCATCCCCACAACAAGATGTTCATTTCATTTCCAAGTCTGCCTCATCAATCGTTCAAATCTCCAAGCTTTTCGACCAAATCACCACATTCCTTTCGTCCTCTCCTTCATCTCAACAAGCCTTCCAATCACCGAAACAACTCGCCATCTCTGCTCAAAAACCAAAATCTACGCCGTCCTTATTCATTCCCACAATTTTTTCTCCGTCGAATCTCCCAAATTCGACTACTTTTATGGAGCTCCTCCAGAAGGGTCTGAAAGGCGAGCGAAGTGAACCCCCGCAAAGCTCTCACAGCACTGTCCGCTCAGTTAAACAAAATCTCGGCCGACGAATGACGTTCACCGGAACACAGATCACACCTCAAAACCACCCCGTCAAGCAGGAATCTTCCCAACTGCTCGCCCACGCCCTCAACCACTTCCTCTCCAACCTTCCCATCCCCATCGAACAATCAGCGCCAATCTGGACCAAAACCAAGAACTTCACACACGTCCTTCAGATGGCCCAACAAACAGAGCCTCAACCGCTCCGGAAACAAGCAACCATCCCAACAGCGGAAGAGGTGGGGATGTATTACCAGCTCTTCTGCGACCAACAAGCCCTCGACATCCCGTCCATCCCGCCATCATCTCCACAGGGCCCACTCTGCACGTTCGCCACGTGGCCAGCTGGGGTGTCGAGCCAGAAGCCTCAGCTCGTCAACCAAACACGGACAGTGATCATCACACAACCTTACTCCTCGAAAAACACACCACTCCACTCGGCATCAAAGGGACACCAGCAGAAGTCTTCGGTGTCCTCGCTCAGCACACTCCTCTCGTTTTCCCAAACATCTGGTTTCGAAACTCTGTCGACATCCATCCAGAATCTCATCTCGACCCTCCCTGCCACACAGCACGCTCCGAAAAAGGCGACAAAAACAAATCAAGTCACGCAAGCACTGGCTCTTCTCCCATCCATGCAGCGACCTTCGTCCACTATCACGTCAGCATCACCAAAGTCAAGCACAACTCCACAACAACCAAACCGTATCGACACAATGCAACAGTTTCTGCACGAATTGCTTGCTCAACACGCGCCTGGATTCCTCTTCAACAGACTTTTTGATTCGATCGGCATCAACATTCACCCCCTCTCTCTCTTCTCCCTCTCCTCGCTCAGCTGGGGACACCCTCTCAACCCGACTCAGATCAACAAACCGATATCCATTCAAGCGTTATCAGCTGGCTCCCCTTTCCCAGGGCCACTCACGATGCTCCTCTCTCGTCAACCCTCAATCCAATCATTCGTCAAATCAATCGAGAAGTTTTTGGACACTCTCAACAAAACACAGCAGGACTTCGCCTACATCGCCCACTCCATCACATCTCTCGTTCCAACAGCGTCACTCCCGTCTGACTTCATCACCCTTTCCGACTCTCATGGAGATTTTGATGAGGGACGAGATTTCTTCTCGTATCTTAAAGACGATGTTGTGTTGGATGTGCTGAATGATCCTGAAACTCAGGATTCTCTCTTCTTCACTCTCCTCTGCGCAGCATTCTCAGAAATGCTTGCTTCGCCTGCCACATCATCTCACCAGATCCTATCAACAACAAACGTGTGCCAAACCCCCAACTTGGCCTTACAGGGCACTGCTCCGCTCACTCCATCATCTCCTATTCGAGAAGAGCAGTCGAAGACAGTTGAACTCTCCTCACAATCAGTCATTGCTCCATCGTTCATCCAGACACTCCACACAAACAGCCTTGGTTCGTTCTCACACACCGCCGATCTTCACATTGACTCGATGAGCCCTGTCTCGCCTATAGTCCCTCTCCACCTGCCAAATGCTGATCAGTATGCGTCTTTCGGTGTCGGAAAGAAGTGGGACGGGAAGAATGCAACAGAAACTGTGCTGGACATCCCCGGTGTCCACGTTGAGCAGAAAAGGAAGAAAAGTGTGTTGAACCTTCTCACTGCCGACCGACTTGACTCAAACTCCGGCACTCCAAAAAGCCAGACTGATTCTCAAACACCTTTCTTAACTCCATCTGGCCTCCAAAACCATGCGAGCACGTTGCAGAAAATATTTGATGCTGAGAAAGACTTTAAACAACTGTATGAACGTTTGGAAGCACATTACACTCCTCCCATCGTCGATCCTTCTGAATTCACAGCCACACAGCATTTCACTCCCGCGGAAATGACATCTCTCCTCAATTCTGCCCTCCTTTTTGATCCTCCACTCAAAACTCAATATTTCCCTGTGGAGGATGCAATGCTGTTGGCCATCGGCAGCGTCCAGAAAAGAGACGGGACGAATGAAAATGGACAGTCGATTACTCATTTCGACCGCAGTTACTTCTCCCATTTGTTTGGGGAGGCACCAACTACCAAGATCGAAGAGGAAGAGACTGTAAAGGGAGACTGGGAAAAGATGATCAACGAAGACAAGACAAGTGGATTGCACACTGAGGCTGTTTCTCCTTCCCTGCAGACTGTGGTGTCGGGGACGGAAAGTGTCGATGAAGAAACAGCAAGTCCTGCAACTCCTCTCATCCCTTCACCGCCAAAGCCTCTCCTCCTCGCTCCGCTCATTGTGGAAGAAATGAACACGTGGACATCTCCACTCCGCTCAATTCAAATCCACAATTCCATTTTGCGGAGTGGTCCTCGACTGTCAACACACATCACAGCACATCACACTCGAGGCCATGTGTTCTCCTTCGGAAGAAGCGCCAAATTCAAGATGACCGAATCCCTTGAAGACTTCAACGATTTGTCGCTCTTCCTCGAGGAAGCCGAAGCGGGCACGAAGAAGGTCAAAGAGAGCTTCCAGGTTTACTGCGAAGGCATTCGGGAAATTGCACAAAGTGTCCCTCTCGCAGATATTCCATCTGCATTGTCTGCAATTCAGTCTGCTCTCCTCAAAATGGTGAACCCAAACCAAGTCTCAGGTACATCGACGCCAGTGTTGAAGCCAGATCACCAACAGGGACAGGGGACAGATTTAGTATTCCGGAGGAGAGTCAAACAGAACTCGCTCGTTCCTCTCCCATCTCCTTTCCACTCCATTCGCTTCTCTCACTTTTCTGTCCTCCCATCACTCCTTCGAGGGGCACTCAACACCTTCCTCCAGCCTGCCCAAATCACTCAAGGCAAAGTCGGTGTCTTCACAGACACTCGTGCCATCAAGCCCGTCCAACCAACAGCTGAAGCTGCCATCTCAATGGAAACACCGTCCCCCGTCACGTTCAATCAACTTCAACAAACTGTAGTCCTCTCTGATATCGAAAAGGCCTTCAAGCAATTGATGAAGACGCCACTCCAGCTCCTCTATGCTCTCAAATTCCACAAAACTCTGAAATCCACAGAACCAAAGCGAGAACCAGAAATTCTTCTCTCTTCCTCTCAAGTTGAGTTGATCCTTCAACGCTACTCATCCTTCTCCTCGCTCGTTCCGCCTGGCGCTGTCCACCCACAAGCCCCACCTCCATCCTCCGGGGTGCCCTACGTCCACACATCCCCTCCTGTTTTCAACACATCCTTCAACGATTCCACAACACTTTCTGCTCGTTTCTTTGAAACGAATCCTTCGAGCCAGAATCCATTTGAACTGACTTACTCAACGCGAAACGGACAGATTGTGACAATCAACAGTTCCGATGGGACAGTCCGCATTTCAAGCAGTGTAAAGTCGACTCCTTCTGAAGTCACCCCTCGCGAGCTCGAAAGGCAGGTGAAGGAAGCATGTCGCCAGCAACTGCGAGCTGAGGTGGAGAAGGCGGTTGAAGATGGCCGAAAGGGACTCAAAGACTTCAGACATGGTGCGTGTGTCTTTGGAGAACAACTCGAAACTCCTCCAGAACCTCTTGACGCATCTGTTTCTCCGAAGAAGCCGAAGGCAAAGGGAAAAGTCGACCAAGCACAAGAACCCGAAGATGTGGATGTCATCAATCCAGACACGTTGACAGAACAAGAAAGAGAAGTCTTCCGACGATGCTTTATTCAATCTCTGCGTCCAGCTCTTCTCAAACTCCATCCTCAGTCCAGTTCCGGCCACAACACAACCCGCCATGTTCTCCCCTCCAACTTGAGCCAAATCTGCGCCTCTCCTCTGTCGTGTGTGCCTCTCCCGATGTCGAAGCCTGTCGAAAAGGATCGCATGATTGTCGGTGTTGGGACAACAGTTGTCCGATACACCAGCGGAGGAAGCTCAATATTGCTCCGAAATGGCGATGTGAGTGCGTTTGATGGGTGGAGCTGGTGCTCAACGGACTCAACCGGAAACAGAGTGTGCCGTCCAAAATTCATTTTTGAGATTGTGCCAACAGAACACGTGGAAGAAGTTGTGGAGAAGATGGACGAAACAAAAGAGGACGACAAGACTGAGAGTGATAATCAAACTGAGAGTCCAAAACCGAAATTGCTTAAACCAGAACCACTCGATCTTTCTCCAGAGTGTCATTCTCTCCTCTCTGTCTGCTTTAGAGGATGTGATTTTACACAATCACAAAAAATCGACTCAGACACTTCGGTAGTCTTCCCCACTCACTTTCCATCGTCACTCTCCCTCCCTCCGCTCAATTCTGTTGTCTCCCACTCGCCTCATCCCGCCATCCCCTCACAACCTCCTCCTTCACTGACAATCCGAAGCGACGGCGTTTCCATTGCCAATCACACAACCGGCGAAAGAATTGTCCACCACAGCGACGGAACCCGTGTCTTCCATTCGTTCGCTCCGAAAGATACCTTCGATGTCTCCAACCAACCGGCGAAGGCACTTCTCAGTATCGAGCACACCAACACTCCTCGTGTGCTGATCTATCTTGTGAAGCAGTCAATGTCACACGCACTCACGGGAGGACAGTCTGAAATGAAGTCAGAGTCGAGTTTGTGGTTCAGAGATCGTGTTGTGGTTCTTTTAGACGATGGGACTGCACTGGAATGGGGAGCCGCAGACCACAAAATCTTCGTCTCCAAGCCAGACTGCACACACATCCACTTTTCACAGACTGGGTGTGTGTCTGTCTTCGTCGACAACGCCAGCAAGCATCCACCAGCCTCGATCACATCCTTTACGTCTCGTCCTCCTCATCTTCTGTTCAATTTGTTTGATGGGCTTGTCTCTGTGAAACCGGACAAAATGTCGCCACCCATCATCACTGACAAGACCGGTCAAAACCCTTCACGTTCGTCATGCCGTCGCGTCTTCGTCTGCTCCCAAGAAGGCAGTGCAAACTGGGCAGTGGCCCGGACAATGCGGAGTGCGACAATTTCCAAAAGAGTGCCAATGGTGTTGAATCCAAGCATCTTCAAGAAATCGAAGTCAAAACCAGGAAAGGGTGAGATGAAACAAACTCTCGTCGCAACTGCACTCAACATTCCACACTTTGAAGATCCCGATGAACCAACAATGATCGAGAAGAAGCTCAAAGACGCGAAAATGAAGTACGAACAAGCCGAGAAGGAGAAGAAAGAAGAGGAACGCAGGCTGAAGAAGGCAGCTCTGAAGCAGTCTGCGACAAGAAAAGCTCAGGCCCACAACCTTCCAAGTCTGAACAATTCACCGAACGTAGACGAATCCCTCGAAAACACGAAGACCTTTGAAAGCGATGAACTTTTGACAGACAAAGGGACACCTCTCCCACGAGCGTCTCAAAACCATCGGAACCTCAGTCGAAATCGATGGTTCTCCAAACTCACTGCTCTCCACAATCATCAGCTGGCCTTGTCAGAGTCCAACATCACAGATGAGCCTCTAAGTTCCACCAATGGAAGGATTGGCTTTGTCTTGCCGCGTCTGTTCGTTGTCAGGAGCGACGGGTCTGGATTTGAATTACTTTCTCGAAAATCGGTGAAGCGGATGAACATGCCACTTTCGACACTCTGCCGCACTGATCAGAACGTGTTCATTCCGTCTTCTCTCACGCAAATTCAATCGATTATAACAGGGAACCGCAAACATAGTCGAACGATCACCCAACTCCAACCACTCTCAACGGCATCATCACCCTCTTTAACGATGATTCCTGGATACGGCAATCCATCTGTCAAAGCAAAAGAAGCAATTTCGACCATTCTTTCCAATCAGACAGAGAAAGGCCCACTTACAAAAGAAATTCCGTTTCCTGAAGAACGAGATCCAACTCAGATACTCTCCAAGTCGAGTGGGACCTCGCAGCACGAAATCAACAACAGCGCTGAGTCATCGCTCGCCATCGAAGAGACAGATGCCGAAACTGTGGCAGATACGGTCGTCGACGATGAAAACGAAATCTTGAAGATTATCCACTCACTCATCACTCCACTCCCAGCACTGTTTGGCGAGCCTTCACCAGCTCATCCACTCCTCCTGGAGAATACACCGAATTTGAACATAAACCCCCATCTTGTGACCGCACTTGCCAATCAAAACCTTGTGGACGCCGATCCGAGCCAAACTGTCGCTGCTCCTGGCACTCCAAGCAACGTGAGCAATCCGAATGCCGAATTATCCCGCTTTGCCAACCACGTCGCAGTGTACAACCAAACTGTGTCCACTCTCCATCCACATGCAATCATCTCGAATGGAGCCCTCCCATCCGATCTTCTTTCAACCGCCAACCCATACCGGAATCCCTACGCCGGAATCTTGTCCCATTCATCTGATGTGAAGAAACCGTGCGGCTACTCAGATCATCTCTTCACTCCACTCACCATCACGTCGCCTCTGTCAACATCAAACACCCCGCTTTCTTCGTCATCGATCTTCTCCCACACTTTGTTCACTCCGTGTCGTTGCGATACCGCAGCGTCCTGCACGTGCCACCCGACATCAACCTTTCCCAAACAAAATGTCAAAACAGATAAGCAAATGAATGTCGAACGGCCGTCTCGAGAACTCCGGCCATCGTGGACTCCATACCATCCTGCCTTGCAATGCTACGAACCCGAAGCTCTCGCTGATCGGTTTGCCTGCCAAGCAACCACAGAACTCACAGATCCAACCAACAGACAGTCGGAGGATGGAGACTCATTCGAGAGTCTCTCAGAAGAACTCTCGGCAATCCCAGCTCCCAAAGCGAAAAGAGTGTTCGTTCAACAGATCGTTCAACATTCTCCTCCATCACCTGTCCTCCTGTTGATCCTTCACGAGTACGCCAATCTGATATCGTTCATCCTGATTCTGCAAACACACAAGCACGTCGCTCGTCTGTATTCTTCAGTTCTGCGCGTGATCCAACAGGAATATCAATCGCTCGCCGACAAAATCCAAAATATGGGTGAAGCAATTGCTTATCTCCGAGCTCGGAATGTGCTCCAGAACACATACACCTCAACATTCAAGCTCGTGTCGAAAGAACTGGAAGCAAAAGCGGCTGAGGCAAAGAAGGCTGCGAAAGACAAAAAGAAAGAGGAGGAACAGACAGTCATCGAGACGAATCACCCAGTCATGACAATTTCAGAACTGCAAAACCTCACTCGGAATCTCCCGCAGCTCCGAAACGCAGCGAATTCAATCCAACACGATTCTGCATTCAGCGAAGCATTCTCGGAAGCATTTTCCTGTTTCCCAACTTTGAAAAAGCTGAACAAAATGATCTCGACTCAAATCTCCGTTCAAAACGCTGTCTTCACCGGGAAATGGAGGGACGTGTTGAGAAGTCCGAAGAAAATCCGCGAACTGGCACTCGTCGCACCATCCCAGATTTCCCAAGGCACGATTCAACAGTCAGTTGCAGACATCAGAGAATTCCGAAAGTCCACGATTTTGAATCTCTCAAACGCTCTCCATCCTGATTTCCATTCACAATACAACAACGCCTTGATCCTCGCTTCTGTCTCAAGTGCCTTGGCATCAATTGACAACTGCAACGAATCTTTTGGGTCGTTAGCTGCCTTCCTCAATTCTCCGCTTTCGTTCGGCTCTCAGAAATGGGACACCATCTTCCAAGTGGACAAACCAGCTCAAAAGAACAATCAGTTGGCAATTCCTCCTCAAAATGCCCCAAAAGCACGGGCAGCCTCTCCGATCGCAATGCAGAAACAATTGACTCAGACCGTCCGTGTTCAAGTTCCCAAACTGAAGCGAATTGTTGAAGATTCTCCAGTCGAGAACTCGCCGAGCGTCGCAATGTCAACAAAACACAAAAAGAGCCAATCAATGGAGCCCTCCTTCCATGGCTCTGAGAATGTTACGGAACGATCGCGACGAGAGTCAACAGAAATGCCAAAGAGGAAAGAGGAGCGAGAATTGAGTCCTCTCCTATTGCAGGTTCAATTGGAGAAAATCATGAATGTAGTCCCTTCGGATGCAGTCTCCCAGAGTTTGCTCTCGACTCGCAGAGACAGCAAAAAACGGGACATGGCTCGGATCCGTCCGCCAGAGATGGTGAAAGATGATCTCGCGGAGCCTCTGATGCCACACATGACAGGGGGTCTCTCAACACGCGCAAGAAAGTCACTAACCCCAACCCTTCCCACAAAACGTGCACCAGAGCTCACAACACGTTTCACACCATTGGCCACGAAATCACCACAACCAACAGTCTCTCAAACACAACGCACCCCGACTTTATCAATCAACCCCACCAGCATCGATTTTGGAGTGATGGGAGCTCACCATGTCTGCCAGGCCTCTTTCACCATCAAAAACACTGCCGCAACAACGCAGAGGTTCTTCATTCCACCTCTGGCGTCTCGACCTCCGCTCACCAGCAAGACGGAAGTGTCAGCGTACACCAAAGACCTTCCCCTCTCTCCGTTCAGGATCATCACCTCCCCACAACCACTCGCGCCAGGAATGTCAGTCAAAGTGGTGATTGAGTGCGATGGAAGCATTGCGTTCGATTTGCTGGAATCAAACGAAACAACCAAAGAATTATCCCCTGCCCCAGCAGGATTGACGCCTCGTGGAAAGAACATGAAGGAACATCACCCCCTCATTCTCAAAAGGGAAGACGATTCGGATGGAGAAGGAAGCTTGGATGTGATGCAAACTCTGTGCATCGCGACAAGTGAGCGAGATCTGATGCTACCTGTTCATGTCCGTATTTCTCTCGACGGATCAGAGGTAGACCTTCACCCTGGAGTGAGGATCAGAAATAAATCGTAAGAGAGAACGCAAAACATAGATTCTGTTCGTCTTCTTTTGTTCGATCTTGATTGAATGTTTTGATTTAGTCATCATTTCCGTCTTTCTATCAAAACTTCCTGACAAAGAAGCTATCCAATCAAAAGTCGATATCGTCTCTCTCTTGTTGATTAAATTTTGACTTTTTCTTTTTGGATAGTCATTGCTCATTTGTGCTATAGAACGCAAGGGTGGTGAAGTGTGGTCACGAATGTCGTAAAAGAATAACAAAACAAAGGTCATTGTCCGCTGATCCGTCCATGTTTCTCTTCTTCCTTCAAAATAACCTTCCCATACTTCGTGATAAGCTCCGTGTTGTGTTGAGAAACTGCTTCAATCTCTTTGATTTCCTCCGAGCGCCTTTTACGGGCTTCAACACGCTCTTGGCTTGTTTTCGCTTTTAGGCTTGATGCAGTCGCTCTGGCAAAGTTCTCTGACAGCTCTCGTGGGAGGGCAGCCACAGGATGAACAGTGTAACGGCGAGTGATGTCGTAACAGCCGTCATTATTGATCCCGACGACAAGTGAGATTGATTTGTTCCAGCCTTGCTCGTAGACAAGCGGGCAGTCACCGAAGCCTTCGCAGGAATCAAAATGAATGTAGCGAGGCTGGTTCTGAACCGAATAGTTGACAAAACTGGAGTCGACGTTTGGGTTGTCCGTGTCTTTCAACTGTTTGTCAAGAGATGACCATTCACCCTTTTGGTCGTATACTTCGGTCCAAACATGATCGCCCCCAGTGGGGGAGACATCCACAGCAATTCGAGCGACAAACCCAACCGACGAGCAAAGAAGGGTAAAGATGTTTGCAAATTCTCCACACCGCCCCTTCCTTCGTTCTTTGTGTGATGGATCGAGAAAATACGATGGATTATTGCATCGGTAGAACAGAGTCTCTCGATCACATTTTGGACAGTGATAACTTTCGGCCCGAGAACATAACCAGATCGGATCTGCATCAGTCTGATCGGGTGGGAGGACACCTCGTTTGAGAGTCATTCCACCGCAGTATTCACAAGGTATATCGTTAAATTTGACAAACTCAAAATGTTTCTTGAACACCGAACAGAGCTGAAAAGCCATAGCGATCGGAAGTTCTGATGTGGCAGGTTGTTCGGGAGTAACTCCATACTGTGCAAGTTGAGGAACCATTTCCAAAGCAAATGCCCGGGCATGGGCTCGAGTTTCTGGATTGGTGTGAAGTTCATTTATCTGTAAATGGTGCATAACACTGGAAATAATCGATGTCATTTCTTGGTTAGTGTAGTTTCGGGTGACTTCAGTTGGTGGAGGATATGATTTGGTGTTTGGCCGAACAGAGCATGAATCTCCATCGCATGATGGCAATGTCGTGGAGGATGAAGAGGCAAAGCGCGATCCATTTGGAAGGCCAAGTTCTTGTCTTTGTTTGTACTCATTGGCTAGTTTTCGTTGTGTTTCCTCTGCCTTTTTCATGATTTGTGCTTTGTGAGATTGTTCCAGTTCATGGATTCGCTTTTTTTTCAGAAGTGTTTCTTCCCGCTGTTTATCAACTGTGACAACAGCAGGGGGAGGAGCTGAAACATCAGCAAATCGCCGTCGCACGACAGACAACGGGTCATCAGCTTGAACATCTCTTGATGGTGTTTGTTTGGTCTCCAGTGGAGTTTGTGATTGCAAACCACGGAAGAATGATCGTTTTGCGCGAGGTGTAGCATTTTGCTGATCACTTTGTTCCCGACTCCTTGCAATGGACCGGGGTCTCTCGGATTTCGGTGTAGGTGAAGTCCGTCGCGAACGAGAGGCTCGACATGACTGAATGATGGACTTTATCACAAAATACAAGATGATTATGGCAACTCCTGCAAAAACCACATTCCAATTTTTGTGCATAGAGATTTGGAATTGGATCTTCCCCTTTCATTTTTATTGTCATTCAAAGCATCACCAATTCAAGCATCAACGTTCATCAGATTGGACGAAACAAAAAAATCGAATCGATTCACGAAATCAAGTATGTGGTCAGAGAACAAGACTGATAGAAAGAGGGAAACAGCCGAAAAAGATTTGAAAACTCAATACAGAACCACAGATAGACTTCAAGGATCAGAATATACATAGACGAGGGTGTCGAAGAATGAAAGAAATCACAGAAATAGTAAAAGAACAGTAAGAGGGGTCTGAGAACCGAGCCGACCCACAAGGGAGGTGTAAGGTAGCAAGATGCAGCACGGGAGGACAAAAACGAGAGAGAATAAGTCGAAATATTGTGTCCAGGCAGACGTTTGTTTCAATGTATTGAGACTAGCTAAAGAAGATAAATACAAAGTAAATATGATGGAGACTGGACTGCCACTACTCGTCCTCTCCCTCGATGACATCACCAAGAACAGGAACAGATCTGGAGGTTGGCTGGTCCTGTATCACTTGCGATATCGGTCCTGTTCGTCTTGTCAGATGTTCATTCTCAGTCATCGTTCCAAGGACATTCTCGTTTCGGTCCGACCCTTCTTGATGTGATGAAATGGGTGGTGATTGGGTAATCATCGAGCTTGCTTGATTCGGAGTGTTCGTTGAGGCTAATTCGGTGGTGAACTTGTTGGTGTTGATCCCGCGTGGAGTAATCGAAGAATCCATCCAGTCATCCTCAAAATCACTCCAATCCGAATCGTCGTGATCAAAATCTGGGTCCCAGAACCAACCCGCTGGGGTATGAGGAAGAGGTGTCGGTGAAGCCAGTGAGAATGGAACGGCCCATCGGCATTCTTGATTCGACATTGTGCGAGTCAGCATCGGAGGCGACGACGTTTTGGGATGGTCCTTCATGAGAGCGCTGTCCGAATGCCGTCGGGTCAATCTGATTTCACGTTTGTTTGTGATGGAATGATCCACTGCTGGTGGTGAGCCTCGAGGAGATTGAAAAGGTGACCAAATCCGTGAAAGACTGTGTGGAGTCGGTGACCGCGTAAATATGGGTGATGATGACGGGGTTTCAACATCCATCCATATTCCCAATGGAGATCCAACTGAGAAGGCTGAATGTGGCGTCAAGAATGCATATGACGGGCCTGTTGCACACACGTCCGGTGCATCCAAGTGTGAGCTCCCTTCAAAGAATGAGAGAGATGTCTGACAGTCAAAACAGTGAACATCAACGTCAGTTTCGAGTGACTGAATGGATGCAGACAACGAGTGCGATGAAGATGGAGTCAGCAGAATCCTCTCTTCTGAATGTTGGGTCTCTTTTGGAGCTGAATCGAGGTCCATGAAATCAATAGTTATCGAAAGAGTGGATAATGATGACATTGTGCACATATACGGGTCGGACATTTGGCTTAATGGAGAGAAAGCTGTTGACAAATAATCTGATTGTGATGACATCAGTTCCGGTTCTAAGAAATCTTCAAGTCCTTGGCAATCATAATCTGAACTGTCTCCTGGAAGTTCCCACAGAGATGGACGATTTGGAATTGGGACAAACACACTTGAATCTGAATTTGACATGGTACTCGAAAATGATGGTTCCGGGTCGCGATTGATTGAACAGACAGAAAATGGAAGCATATAATACGACCCATCGAAGTAGATTGACTGTGGGAGGGCTTTGTTCGACTGGAGTGAATGATTCATGAGTGAGAATGTGGTTGAGTTGGATTTACCAATGACTGCAGATTCATCAGGTGATTCTTTCGAGAAAGATGGAACGTTCAAGGATGTGGTTGAGTCATTATGTCGTATATCCACCGGAGTTCCTTGAGAATGATGGAGTGTGACTTCAGACTTGGATTGTGGCCCATTAAGAGGTGATTCTGGCGAAAAATCCTGGGGATGAGGAGAGAGCTTCCGGTTCATTCTGCGGTTGAGAACGAGATGGTTTCTTCGAGACTGAGAACGATCTGAAAGCGAAATGAAAACGAGTGTGCGGCAGCTGAGAATATGGGATCAATAGTTTATTATAATGTTGTCCTGATAAGGAACTGTCAAAGAAAACTTAAAGGATGACTTGAGATGGAGGATTTTCGTTACGAATGTAATTCAACTTAATAATAATGGGAATACGGATCTCGATCAAAAAAAACTGGTCTTGAACGAAAAAAGAAGCCCAGACAGTTTCAAAAGATATATCGATATCTTCATTGTGAAATGAGAAAGCAAGATCAATCAAAAATTAGTCCCTTCGCCTGCGATGCTCATGTTGGTCTCTTCTTCGTCGACGTCCATGGTTTCGTCTCCTTGCAAGCTCAAGAAACAGTTCAGCAATGGCAGTGTCACTTGCCTCATCAAGTGTATCTGGTGATTCATCAGAATCTCTATTTTCAGTGTGTTGGGGGATGAGTTCGCCGTTCTCGACGATATACTCCTCCAAGTTCCCATGTCCTGATTCCGACCCCTCTCCGTCCGCCTCCCCATCATCACTTGCATGGCCACTCATCGTCAGACCTTGCTCATTTGGAGTGGAGTCATCGCCTTCTGACTCGTCCTCATCTTCGCCTTCGTTAAAGTCTGACGAGTCCATCTCAGCGAACGGATTCTCAGAATCACTCCCATCAGACCCCAAGTCGTCATCGTCCTCCTCTTCGTCCTCGTCCTCATCCCCACTTTCATCGAAGCTGCTGTACAAATCAGAGTAGTGCTCAATTTCGCGCCCATCCATTTCTCGAGCGAGGTGGTGGACTTCTGCGTCCTCCTCCAGCTCTCGCTCTTCTTCGTAGTCTTCTCGGATGCTCTCGTGTTCGTCTTCACTCGACTCTTCTTCAGACGTCTGATTCTCTTCTTCCTCAAACACCTCAAATTCTCCTCCTCGTTCCGTCAATGCATTCAGCTCTCCATTCGGTCCCCAAATGCCCTCCTCTTCCTGAACCCTTCCACCAGCCTTCCTCCGAATCAACCCGTACGGATCCCACAGCTTCCCTTCATTCTCCCCTCGCCCATTCCCATAAATTGTGCATCCGACATCATGGACTTCCTCGTCGACTGATGCCATTGACGGGACTGCCTGAATCAGGCCAACACGAGATGTTGTGCGGTCAATCACAAAGTCGAGGATTCGACTCCCAACATCCGTCCGTTGCAGGATGGAATAGTCGAGAGAGTCTGATGTTGTGAAGACATGCCGCTCCCTGCCGATATTCCCAAGCGAGAATAAGGTTTCTCCTGACGCCGAGAAACCGAGTTCTGTGTGAACGAGGTGCGGAACGACTTGGACAAGTCGGTCGGTGTTGCGGAGATCCCAGATCTCTCCCTGGATCAGCACGTGTCTTCCATTCGGATGGAAACTCGAATGCATCGGATACCGCTCGACGTGCAGCGGGTGAGAAAATAACTGCAACCGGTTGAAGTGTTCGAACGACGCGACTTTGGATTCCGTCCTCAGATCCCACAAATCCGTGCTGATCAGAACTTGGTTGTTGTCGGGTGAGAATGTGCTGCAGATACACTTTCGGAGCCACTCCGAGTCGGACTGGCCCTCTTCGTTCACTTCTTTCCAACGGTCTCGTCGCGGGACACCCCAATCGACGAGTGTCCGATTCAAACTTGTTGAAATTGGGACAGTCGCATATTTTGGCCGTGTCTTGTCGAAGGTAAAGCAATTTCCTGTCTCACCCACGCGGAGTCGCTTCAAAGACGATGTGAGTGAGGAGACTGAGAGTCCTTGAGCTTGTTCCAGCAATTGATTCAACACCACAGTCGTCTGGTTCGATTGTTGGTCCTGTCTGAGTTGTTGAGGGATGACTGTTGTGAATGCGTGTGTTTCCACATCTCCGATGCAGACCTGTCGATCCGTCGAATTCAAAAGAATAAGTTTAGTGCCATCTGGCGAGAAATCCGGGCATCCACGACAGTCAGACCATCCCGTGACTGCAGGCTGGAGTGTTGGAGCGGTTGGGATGAGCAGAACACGCTGCTCCATCGTTGCAGCAACGAGAGGAACAGTTGGATGCTCGATAAGGAGCGACACTCTGTCTGTCTCGTACAAATCATACGATTGGCGATACATTCTCGACGACATTTTCAACGGTCTGTCGATGAGATCTTTCTCGTCGCCTCCCTCCAGTGACGTCTGAAAGGTTGGTCGTGGTCGATTGGAATTGGCTTGGGGAGGTCGAGCGGGGAGATCGGAGTAGAAAGACGAGATCGAGTATTGATACAGCTGGCCCATGTCTGTTCCGACGATGAGTGAGTTGTCAGCGCTGAAGACGAGTGTGGAGGGCGATTCGTTCGAGTAGACAATTGACGAGAGACGATGGAATTGTGTGTTCATCCTGTGGATGGCTAAAGGGATCCGTTTCGGATGGGAGAGTTCTGATGAAAGAATGGCTGAGACGACGTTCGGTGACGAGACGGGTTTTTCATTGTTCGGATCGTTGGCTTTTCTGGACGGATGTTCCGTCAGCCAGAGTCGAGAGAGGATCTCCCGGAGAAGAAGGAGTATCTCGTCGTGAGGTGCGGCCGGGGCTGGCATCAACTGAGGATTGAGAAGAATGGCACCAATTTTATCGATCACAGTTGGCTCCTGTGACGGAGAGAGAAGAGATTGGTCGGATATCGTCTTCTTTTTCTGTTCGTACAAATACGTGGGAAGAAGCCCCTTTCCTTGCATTCGTCCCGACGAGGTAGGCTGTGTGCTGATGGAAAGGAACACGTTGTAGAGAAGCTGGACAGAGTTGAGTGTGGCCTCGACAAGCCCATGCAAAGAAGGAGTCGTGATTTGTGAAGATGGCGTCCGAATCGCTTTCTTCTGTCTCTGCCACGATGTCCAGATGGAGTCAAAAGTTTCAGGATCGTCCTGTTGGAGATCCGACCTCTTCCTCGACTTGTCTGCTTGCTTTGATTTGGACCCCTTTTTGGGTTCTGGCATTGGAAGGGCATCAACCAACAAGGCTGTGGTATGTTGCTCGCCCATCAGCTGAAACAACCTCATCGTCCCAGCTCGACTCGACGAGTCTTTCATTGACGTCCTTTGGGCATCTGTCAGCGGAGAGTGTCTTTTCTGCATCATTTCCCTGAAAGCTGTGCAGAGAGGAGCAGTAATGGAGACGTCGTTGAAGATGTGGTGAATGATCAGCCAACACTTCTTTACCGCCATCCACGACTCGACTGCCGGATAGTGCAGGAGATGAGCGAGAGAGCGGAAAAGCATTGTGATCGTCGCCATGACGTTCTCATCACTCAGATAAGTCGGTGTGAGCGTGAACGAGATGAGGAACCCGTGGATCAGTTCTAAGAACCCACACTGACGAATGATACGGACTCTCCTCTCCAGCACTTCACGTTCTTCAGGTGTGCTCCCCTGTGATGGGTCAATGAGTGAATTGATGATTGACAAAGCAGCTTGACACGATGTGATTGCGATCCGGTTCTGCTCAGTCTTTATGGCGTCTTCTTCAGCGTCGAAAGAATGGAACGAGTGTTGACGATTCAAGTCGACTTCAAGAGTGTTGTGGATGGCCAAGATTCCGAGTTGCACAATCCGAAGGAGGATTGATATGCCAACCACGCTGTTCTTGAACGTCTCCTGCTCATTGAGGAAGAGAGCCGAGTGATTGCTTGTTGGAAGATGGGCCACGGACGAGATGATGAAGTGATGGCAGTCTGGAGAGAGTGTGAAGAGGGTGATGATTCCCAAAGCATCAACCAACATCTCAACACTCTTCAGTTGGGACTCGCATGTTTCTGAGCAGATCAAATAAAGCGAGTTGAGGCCCCCGTTCTTCACGAAGAGCTCAATCTTCTCTTTGAATCTAGTGGTGGCTCGCTTCAGATCGGGACTTGATCGGATTGGTGTGTTTTTCAAAATTTGAATCGCAGCGTGTTCAGCTTCGAGGGTGCTTTGATATTGGACCAGGTATGCTGGATGAAGATCAGAAGCCGGGTCTGAATGGGTACTCTCTGCGTGGATCTCCTTCTCTCTTTCCGCTTTGACGCTTTTTTCTTTCAGCATAACATTTTGCAATGAATGGCGGAGGAGATGGAAGGAGGTTTCCAGAGAGAAGATGATGGTGTGCATTCTGAAGTACGTTCTGACCGCGTGGACAACTGCTGTTGCTGTGACACGATTTGTCATCGCCACAATAGATTGGAGTGTTTCATCCGTCAGAGTGGTGATCGCGTGCTCTTTTTGATCATTTGATGTGTCATGTTTTGCGTGTGGGAGTGTTGAAGCCATTGGAAACTGGATGTGATCCTTCACAGGAGTGTCTTTGGCGATGGTTGAATTCGCCTGTCTCTGCGGAGTCCTGATTGGGATGATGCCAGACGGAGGAAGATGAGGCATCGCCA
Source organism: Blattamonas nauphoetae (assembly GCA_033064195.1). NCBI lineage: Eukaryota > Preaxostyla > Oxymonadida > Blattamonas > Blattamonas nauphoetae. The sequence continues at coordinate 439,799 of JARBJD010000016.1, read as the reverse complement.
GATCATGATGAAGCTCTTCCATGTCCTGGAAATCTTGGTTGATGAGATTTCGAAGGACCTTGTCGAGTGGAGACGAGACGAAGAGGAGTGGGATGAGCGAGAGGAGCCCGTTCTTCGAATCAAAAAGAGCGAGCGCATCTGGAAATGTGAAAAGCGATGTCAGAAAGTAGCAAATGAACTTTCTGCAGTAACTCGACGGTAGAGACAAGATGGACAGAGCCAGGTCAACAAATGTTGGCAAATAATCCCTCGTGATCGCTCTTTCCGGATCGCCCGCAATCTTATTCTTCCATGCGACTACCACCGTCTCCATGGATGGAGAGATTGACAATGTGCCCAACGCAGACGACAACCCTGCGGTGATGTCTGGCTGATGTGAGTTCGCAAAAATGATACGGGCGAATGCATCATAATCGACGTATCGATCGATGTCTTCATGTTTCGACATGACTGAGACCAAACGGAGAAATTCGTTTGTCCAACTGAGTGGATATTGGTGACAGAAGTCGGAGAGGAAACGTATCCAGAGGGGGACACTTTGTTGGAGGGTTGGAGGGAGGTAGAATGAATCAAATTCCGTGTTCCCTTCTTCTGTAGGACCTTGTGGCATGGGAACTTGTGATGCGGCACTATTCTGTGTTGAAAAAGGTAAATTAATGTCATTTAAACACTTTGACGTTGGTCCAAGGGCACGAAGTGCTGCAGCAAGATAGAAAAGTTCGAGAGAATCGAATGATGGTGTATCCGGAGAAGGTAAGTCCGATGGATCTTGTTGAGAGAAAATTGTCTTTAATTTGTAATGAAGACGCGTAAAAAAGTGCAGTGGAACATGTAGTTTGTATATAAACTCGTGGAAAGTGTCCACACAGATACATGATGCAACAATTCCGGTGGCATAAACTTTGATGTCTTGTTTCGGAGAAGACAAGGAATAATTGATGATCAATTGGACGTCTTCTTCATCAGCAAAGAGATCCACCATTTTATCTTCATTAATGAGAGATGAGAGTAAAGCGAGGAGTCGAAGGGCAATAGGGCATGTAACATCATCTTGAAGACATTGAGTTGTAATAATACGGTCAAATGCTTCGATGTTTAGGAGTTCATTAACGTAAAAACCGAGAACAGTTGCTAGAATTGGGTGAGGAAAAATGGAATTGTCACACCTGCAATAAGATCTGATGATGGATCGAGAGAAGATGTTTTTAAATCTTCTTGCATAGCTTCCATTTCCTCCACAAGTGTGGCGAGCAGTTGAGCAATTGCTTGTGGCTGAAAATCATCCGAATTGTCAATTGGTCTGAACAGGTCTCTCAAATGATTTCTGATTGTCCGATTACGAGTTACAATCTGGTTATCATCATCCGAACTAATAGAATCATGTTCTGGTTCCAAATCTGACATCGAACTGTCATCGATCATGATCTCGCCCACATGTTTTGTTTTCAATCACTGTTTTCGGCAATTGGAGATATCACAGCCAATTCGAGGAGCTCAAAGTGAAATTCCTTGTCATTTACTCTGATGATTATGAATGAAACGTGAATTTGTTTTGATAAGATGAAATGGAGAAAAACGAAAAATTACACTGATGTCTGGGAGTTACTGGGATTCTGTTCCTGAGTCCGTCTGGAATCCTGTCTGTGGATCTGTCTGCGATTCAGATCCGCTTGGATAATCACCGAATCCACCGCGTCTGAACATCCATGGAGCTGGTCCTCTCATTCCGAATCCAAAGTCGCCATTCTGGCCAAAGGGCATTCCATGAGGTGGCCCGTAGTGATGTCCGTGTCGTCCACGATGCCCATCAAAGTGTGGGGGCATTCTTCCTTCCGATCCGCTTCTCTCGCAGTGTCCTCCTCTCCCTCCCCAATGTCCTCCTCTCCCGCCGCAGTGTCCACCTCTACCTCCGCAGTGTTTACCTCGTCTTCTCCCTCCAAACTCTCCACAGCCCATTGGTGGCCCAAAATGACCAGGTGGGCCGTGATGCATTGGTGGGCCATGGCAGCACGGAGGGCCGTGTGGTCTTCCTCCATGTCCTCCACATCCTCCATGTCCATGTGGCCCACAGAATGGCGATGGTCCTTTGTGCCCGTGTGGTCCGCAGAAGGGAGGAGGTCCACCGTGGCAGTGTGGGCCTCCGTGGAAGGGTGGTGGGCCGAATGGTGGTGGCCCTCCACTTCTGAACTCACATTCCTTTCCTTCTTCTGGCAACTTCATCATTCCATATCGTCTCATCATCTTCATCCGTTTCCACATCTTCTTTCCACCGCGTCTGCATTCTGGTCCCTTCCCTTCTGAGCATTCCTTCTCATCTCCTTCCTGTCTTGGTCTGTTCGGCATCACAAACACTTTCAGCGATTTCTTCTCTCCTGCAACTTCTTTCGCTGCTTTCAATGCTTCTTCGCTGTTCAAAATAACCATGTCTCGTTCGTCGTCAACATAGCGAAACACAACCTGAGTGAGGTCCTGGATTTCGAACAGTTCTGAGATCTTGCGTGACAGTTCTTCGTAGGTGATGCTGTCGGGTACCAGGAATCGTCTGATATCAACCGATTGATAGTAAATGACTTTAATTACGAGGGTCATTGTAATTGAAGATTTAGAAAATTGATGACCCACCATCGCAAAAAATCTTGCCCGGATGACAACTTCTTTCATAGACCAAACAGATGCAATATATCTCTCTGTACACAATTTAGGAACATCGTTCAGACCTGTTCCGAATATCCCGAAGGGATTAAAGGGATATTGAGCACACAATGGCGATGTGAACAAAAATTGCGTTTCATTTGGTGATAATGATTGTTAAATCAAATTGAAAGCTTTTGAACAGTGAATTAGGGACGCTTTGAATGTGATGAGATCGTAAGAATAGACATTTAGTCCTTTTCTGTCGAGCAGTCGTTGGTTGATGTTTTCAACATCCCCCTTTATTTCCTATGATCCTCGATCCATTCTGTTCTTTTTCTGGAGAGGATTTTACCCCTGAAGCCCATGGATTCTGTATCAGTGGTGCGAAAAGTTACCTCCAGTGTGCGGACCGCACTCGTAACTTCCCAGAGGTTCCAAAAGAGTATCTTCGCTTGGTTGGGCATTCTCTCGCCGGAGCTCTCGTCGCCCGATCTGTCTCACTTCAATACGTATGCCTTCCCTATTTTTTTCAACAAATAGATGACCATTTTATTCATCCACTTTGTTTTTCCAACTCTATTGTACCATCAAATCATCATCTCTTTTTTTACTATGTATCCAGGGATTCTTGACAGAAATCTGGCTTTATGATGTCAAGTCTTGGAAATCACATCGGATTTATCTGACAGAATTCTGTGAAATCACATCAGCATCCTTATCTCCAGATTTTTCATTCTTGATGTACACAACTATCTCCACTCGAAAAACTCAGCAGGGGATTTCATCACCCGAAAATTTTGAAACAATTATTGTGGATTTACGTGTTCCAGTCCAGTCGATTCGCTATGTCTTTTTCTCAGGCAAAGATTATCAACAGGGCTACGTATGATGAGTGCCTCATGTTATTTCCATTCAATCTTGTTTAATTGCTAGTTTTCTATCTATTTTCGCATTTTATCCTGTTTATATTACCATATTCCACTTTTCTTTTCAGTTCTTCCCAGATTTCTCCGAAGACTATCTCCATTTCGTCCTCTATGTGGAAAAGGCATCACTCAAATACTTTACTCTCCAGCGGCAGCAGGTTTATCCTCCTTTTCTGGTTTCTTATTTTTTTCTAACAGATCGATGGCCCACTGGACCCCAAAAAACAGAGCAAGAAATTTAAACCGCCTGAGCACGATTCGACGTTTGAAGAACCTCTCTGGATAAGCATTGAGAATGATAGAGTCTATGCTATCCTTGCAAGAGTATTTTATCCATTCATTCGATGTATATTCGTCTATCAGGAAAGTTCGACGAGGTTTTTCCTTGTAGCTCATAGTTATTCGATTGGCTCAAAACCCAAACTGCTAATGGAACACTATCTTTCTCATGTTTGATTTATTTTCTGTCCAATTCCTTTCATTAGTTCTATTCTCCACCACCTCCATATCCACACATCCCACTCCTTCCTTCGTTCTCATTTCTAAACGGAACACGGAACCCAAATCTTGTCTTGAAATTGATCAGAATTCGCTCAGAATCATACGTTTTAGTCCAACAACACTTTGTCCGCCCTCCACTCTTTCCTGACCAACAATTATTCGCGTCATGTCTCTATTCTGTCAATAAATACACAACTGCCTTGATGGAAATGACTTCTGAGAAAACTGAAGAGGCTAAACACGAGAATACTATCATTACCGATCGAATAAACACACTTTGGCAATCAACTCAACAGGACAGTCGAGATGAGCACAATCCAGACATATTTTCACATGGGTCACCGTCGCTAAGTATGAGTGGGTCTCAAGCATTCAATCTTTCGCTTCCTTTGTCTCAACTGCTCCAGATCGCAGCACCTTTTCTCACAATCGAAACAGAAATCATCAACTCAATCTCAAAGAAGTATCTGGACACCCTGTCACTTGTCGATCTTTTCGTTCTCCGCGAGATGAACACTCGGAAGCACCAGGTGTTTGTGCCGTTCGTCACAGCCACCACAGATCCCATCCAATCCCACAGTTTTGTCGAAACGATCAACTCGATCTCATCGTATCTGACTCAGCGCAACCAAACAAACCCGAACAACGGACCAGACATTCCAACTAAGGAAGTGGTGAACATTCTTCACAAGTCAACAGCAAAGGACATATTGGTTCAACACTCACAATCGAACCTCTCGTCACCTCAATACACTTTTCGAGCGCACCAATCGTCCTACAGCCAGTCCACTCTCTCTTCAAGCCGATCAGCCACAACCACAAACCAAGTCACATCACTCTCGTCACTCATCACATCACACTCTCTCATCTTTGCACCGTACAAAGACCTCATCTTCATGACACACCCCACACACTTCACACTCATCCTCGACTTTGCTCCACAACACCCGCCAACTGTCTCCCTCTGCCTCTCCAATTCCGTCCTCTTCAAATCTCTCCCAAAGTCCTCCCGTCCGCTTGATCCACTCACAACTCATTTCACAGCAGAAAAATTCGGGTTTGGTCAATCACAAAGGACAACAGTCCTTTTTCAATCAAATGATAACTCAACCGAAACGCCGTTGAATTCGCCGATGTCGCTAAGCTCCTTCCAAACTCAAAACACATCCAAGCCTCAACCACACATGTACTTCCCCTTCCACATCCACACCATCCCGCATCATCCCCCGTCCTCTGTTCATAGTTCCAACCCACTTACGGGGCACTCCATCCCAAAATCATTCTTTTCAGGCAAATCTCTCACTCGCTCGCGCATTTTCAACGTCCCACACGAACGCAAAACCAACACATCATATCTCGATCTCTCCACATCGTCGTTTTTCGACCAATCAATCGCCTCGTCTGTTTCTCAAACTGCAGACCCTCCACTCGCTTCGTCACTCATCTTGTCATATGCAACAGATGCTTCGCCAGAAACTATTTTTCCAACAATTCCAAGCTCAGATCAAACGTCGCAGTCTTTAACTCTCCCAACGTCTTCCACACGATCTCGCCCAACGCACACCAAAAACACGCCCTCACCACTTTCAAAACTGAAGACATTCTTCTCTCGAAGAAGGAAAGATCAACTTGACGATGACTTCCTTTTTCATCACACATCACTCCACTCTGTCCCAGATTCTGTCATCAGAACACTCTTCCCTGGCCAGCAGGAAGAGAAAAATCTCGAACCCAGAAAGTCAATTGTCCCGTCGCGAATGGTCTCGTCATCAACGTTGATGGAATCGCCTCTCTCTCATTCGTCGTCTCCCATGTCACAATCAACCATTTCACTCGATTCGACGCCCCTTGGATTCAAGCAGCGATCGCTCTCCCCGCCTTCCTTCATCCCACACCCACTTGCCACCATCACTGCATCACCGCCACTTCGCTATGCACAAGCTATTTCTCAGTATCACGCAGAGAGGAAGCTCCACAAGAACTTTGAAGTGGAAGACAAGCTTTCACCAGAAACGAAGTCAGGAACAACAAAGTATTCTGCATACCCAAGTCTCGATGACGCTGAAATGAACATCTACCAACCGACTGTTCCACTCAACTACACTTTTGACCGCATTACTCAGACTGATCAATTCGAGCACTTTCTTCTTGATGCAACGACAGGAATTGTGAGTCAGTATCATTTTAATTTCAGGCATATTGTGGAGTCTCTGACCAACTTGACACCCAACACGGTCACAACTCTCCTCCACATCCTTCTGATTCACCTGAACGACACAAACCTCACTCGAGTTCTCCTCCGCCGCTATTTTCTGAACAGCAATGTGACCATGGCGCCATCGATCTTCCACGAGATTCTCTTAGCCCTCCCATTCAGGGCTCTCCTCGAGAAAGAAGCGTTTGCGTCAATGACAGAACTTGGTCAAGTGCTCTTCACAACCAGCATGAGGATCCAAAATCTTCTCAAAGTGGGCAACATCATTATGGGAAGAGGAACTGAAGGAGAAAGGTATGGAGTGAGGATGGAGATCAGGGACTTTGCTGGATGGAATGGAAACAATCGGGATTCTTTCATCCCTTCGAAAACGGGAATTGGAGAAAAAGGAAACTCATTCCATTATTTGTGGAAGCTCCTTAATTCTCTCACGTTGAAAGTTATTGACGAACAGCTCGAAACCAACACAGAGGAAGACAGACATCATCAGCTGAACAATCTCAAGAACTACCTGCTTGGCTTCTCTTCGTCATCTGAGACAGACAAGAAAGAAGAAGGATCCAAACTGTCAATCACAGAACCGATCTCGGTGGACGATCTCTTCTCTCCCCTCTCAACATCGGACGAAAACAGACTGAACTGGAACGATACCGAAATTGAGCTGCAGAAACGTCGCCGAAACCGAAGAACGGATGCGCTGTATGAAATGGAAGACCGAATTCATACAACACTTCTCGGTGACCAGTCATTGCTTCCTTTCTCGTCTCCTCGCAGACACCATCACTTCCTCACACGAGGCGTTCAGCCGATGCTCAAAAAAGGAATAGCTGCTCCCCTCGCAGTCGATCAGAACCCAAACAACGCTCTGAATGATCTCGCCGACTTCATCGAGTCAATGATTTTTCTGGATGAACGATCAAAAACAGAAAAAACATCAAAACGAGCAGTCTCATTCGTTGTTGATGGGACTTCTCCGATGTCAAAGTCAATCTCAGCCGCAAACGACGAAATATCAGATCGCGACCGAACCTTGGCAGAGACGTTCAAACACGAAATCAAAGAAGCGATTGAACAAAGGAAGAGAGAAAGAATGGAAGCTTTATTTGGAGTGGATGATCAACCCCTCCGAGAGCCATCCAACCCACTCTCAACGCCAGACAGGAACACTTCGAATCCCAAACCGCATCCCTTCCTGATTTTCAACCTGTTCACAGATCAGCCTCTTGAACAGATGCCATCTCACGGATTGAGTCAATTCATCATGCAACGATCTGCAGAGAAGTTGATGAAACAAAGACACCCAAACTCCCACAACGGTCGACTCTCTGATTCTTCTCCAAGACATGGCATTTTTCCTGCCTCATCCCCAACCCTCTCTTATGTCGCCGATAACGTCGATTGGGACGCATTCGAAGAGAATCTCTCAGACGACGATCGATCATCGGATGCATCGTTGGATCTTGATGAGAGGCCAAGTCACCAAACAGCACCTCCCAATCAACCCAAACCAGGCCATGCAATGATGGAGATGTTCGAGGCGGAAAAGACCAGCGAACGGCAACACGCTCCAAGCACAACGGTCGTTGGGAGTCTCAACTCTGCTTGTGAGGATCCGGAGCGGAGAGAAACGGATGAAAGAATGCCGTTGGAGACTGATGAGGAATCATCTGCGGATTCAAAAAGCGACTCTTCGAATGATTCCGACGATCAATCACCGACAGTGTCTTATCATCGACAGACACACAAAACCCATCCTGGCCGTCCCTCAAACCGACCGTCTCTCATCTCCAACATCTCACCTGAGCAGTCCTACAATTCCTTCACTTCTCCGAAGCGGCCATTGGCCAGGTCGCTCTCCGGCACAAAGAGGAGGTCGAACGGTCCAAACCAGACAAGCCCGATGACATACCCAGTTGGGATGTCTCCGCATTCTTCGCCCCTCATGTATCCGAACGGTGTCCCCAATCAATTCGGCACTTCACTCCAGTTTTCTCAGTCTTCTCCGAACACAGGTCCATCTCCATCTACAAGTATCCTCACTTTCACCCAAGCAACAAACACTTTTGACAAGAATCCGCTCATGCAACCTCTCCCGCAAAATGGAATGATCTCCCCAACACAATACCCATCGTCGTTCCACTCTTCACCACACTCACACAGTCCGTCAAGCTCTGTGCATCTGTCTTCATCGCCTGAACTGCCAGACCCAAACGGATCCCCTCTCCAAACACATCGTGACTCTCTCCCACACCAATCCCACCATCCTTCAACTCGCATCGCCACCACATCCATCTCAGACATCCCTCTCCTTCCTCCCTCCCTCGAAGACTCCAAAGTCTACCACGACGAGCAAATCCGACGAAGCACGGACTATTTCTACATGCTCGACCTCATCGCTACCAACACTCGCGATGACGAATCCAAATACCACAACTACGCCCAGCCAAGTCTGTCACCCATGATCGCCCGAGAACTCTCTCCTCGTGCTCCCCCTCGTACTCAGAAGCCTTTGAAATCGAAACAATCCATTCTCTCCCGTCGCCATCCTCGCTTCGAATCTTTTCCTTCCTTCTTGTCTTACTTTGCATCACTATTTCTCGATGTTGAGGAAAGCAACGGGATTGAAGCCGTGAAAGCCGTCATCAGCCACGTTCGACATCGAAAGCGAGAAAAGGAACTCATCATTCGATATCTCATCGCTCTCAAGGAACTCCGAATCGAGACATCCCCCTCGATCGAAGAAAGGACAGGCCAAAATTTGGAAACCATTTGTAATTTGTTCCCAACGTTTGTTTTCCAGATTCATTATCTTCTTTTCAGGTCCTGGCTCCAACTTCTCCGGCACAACCTTGTTCCCTACTCGCTTTCCGATCTGGTGGATGCCATCCACCAAAACGGAATGTTCACCATGTCCCACGCCTCTTCATTTCCCCCATCAATGCCAACATTCTCTCCCTTTAATTCCTTCAAGATTATTCGGATTGGAACAATCACTGTATCTCCCTTTTTCCAGTCATCATCTTCCTCCTCTTTCTTCTTCACAGGACAAAAGTCATCCCTATGTTCCTCTCAAGAGTGTCATCTCACCGACTGCGAGATACTTTTCTCCAAACGTCGTCTTTGTTACTCCAAGCTACTTTAATCTCATCACTCCCTTCCATCAAAATCTCCCAGTTGATTCCTCACTCCCCTATTCTCTACAGACTCCAATCAGAGCACCTCCTGATGATTCGCTCGTAACCCCGATTCCCAATCCTCTGACCGATATTTAGTTATTTGTTTCATCTAACTTTGTTTCATTTTTGCCCTTGCACACTGGTCTTTGCTGTTTATCTCGAACTTTTCAACGCAATCAGTGATCGAGCCAAAATCAATTTACGATGCACAACGCTGATGCTGATGATTTCGAATACGAATGTCCTAGGTGTCCAGGTCTCATTTGCAGTTGTTTCAACCATTTCTTTTTGTTTGCATTAAAAATTCCAGGAAATAAACGAATTATTGAAAATCACAAAACAGGAGATGTTGTTTGTCTAAACTGTGGTCTTGTTCTTGCAGAACGCATTGTTGATCGTCATTCAGAATGGAGGACCTTCTCAAATGATGATGGAAACCGAGATGAGATGAATCGTGTCGGAGCCGCTTACGATCCACGCTTCACAAATGTTGTTTCCACACGAATTTCCTCGACTGATGCACAAGGTAGAAAAGTTCGTGGTGGCCTGGATAGTACTTCACTTCGAATTCAAACAGGGAACTCGATGTCCAGAACAGAACGAACAATGCTTCAAGCCGCTGGAGCAGTCACGGAGATGTGTGATAAGCTCGGACTCAGCAAAAATGTCGTGGACCTTGCGTGTAGTATTTACAATGAAATTATTACTGGGCAAGTCCTTCGAGGAAAGAATGTGAAAACAATTTATGCCACATGCATCTATGCAGCGTGCAAGCAACTTGACGTTCCAAAATCTATCAAAGAAATCTGCGACGCTAATGATCTAAAACGTAGTGGCATTTCAAAAGCATATAAATTTGTCAAGGAGAGAGTTCCTGAGAAACTCACAAAAGCAGCCACTGACGTCTATATCCGCCAATATTGCCATAAACTCGCACTTAAGGGACCAATTGTTGATGCAATGTCAACAGCTTCCGAAAATATTTTGGCTAGGGGACATCTTGGAGGGAGAAATCCAAAGACAATTTGTGCCGTCTCAATCTACCTAATTTCTCAACTTTCATCAACTCCAAAATCATTCAAAGAGATAGCTACTGTTATTGACATCGGAGAACAAACAGTTCGTCATGCATACAAAGATATCTACCCAAATTGGGGAGAAGTCATTCCAACAAACTTTGCTCCGGTGTCAGCCAGCCCACCTCCACCTTGATTGATTTTTCATTTGCACCTTCATTTCTAGCCCATTTCACGACAATAACTTGCATTTTTTTCAACTAAACTCGGAATATGTGAGAAAATTTTTGAAAACTTGGGAGCGTACCCCAGCTCGTAAAAACGAAGTATCTCAGTTTTTTTGTGAACTTTGTGAATGAGGAGAACTCTGACTATATAAATCTGTGTTTGTTTTCGGATAGATCATAGATCCAAGAATGAGGTGAAAATTCGATCTAGGTGACAAAACTGATTTCTATTCGAAACTTTCAACATATTGTACCTTTTTCTTCAGAATAAATCCACCGATCGCTCAATATAATGACTAGAGAGTGAGAAAATGAGAAGAGAAAAAAAGTGTGGTATTTCCTCTAGAGGCACCAACACAAGTCATCAACCACCGAATGATGCTCATTCACAACTAATTATCCACCAGACGAAAGTTTTTAATAAGTGGTACGGGGGCTTGCTGTCCCAAGTTTTCAAAAATTTTCTCACATATTGGTACAGTTCTCAAAAAATGACAATTTTGAAAGGCAGGATTCAAGAGGAAAATGAATGAAATTCACAGTAAGTGAGCATAGGAAAAGATGTGTCGATTAATCATCTGAATGCTTCTTATGCTTCTTCTTTTTCTTCTTTTCACCTTCATCATCGTCTTCTGCGTCTCTCTTTCTCTTTTTCTTCTTTCCGTCATCATCAGAATCATCTGCATCTCTCTTTTTCTTTTTCTTTGGTTTCTCCTCTTCTTCATTATCGCTGTCAACTCTCTTCTTTTTCTTCTTTGGCTTCTCTTCCTCTCCGTCGTCGTGCTTCTTCTTTTTCTTCTTCTTCTCTGGTTCATCTCCTCCAGTATGTGCGATGTGGATTTCGTCCTGGGCTTCAATGGCTGCGATCAAATCATCAGTATCCTTCTTTGATCCTTTGCTCTTTTTCTTCTTCGGCTTCTCTTCCTCCCCATCGTCCGACGATTCCACAACAGCTTTCTTCTTTTCATGTTTCTTCTTCCGTTCTTTTTTGTCTTTCTCCTTTTTCTCAGCGGCTGATGGAGCGATATAGAACATGTTTCCAGCATTGCTCGGCTTGGGAGGTGGTGCCTTTTCTCCTTTTTTCGTCGACGGGGATGCAGTTTGTGCGGGTGTGGAAGAAGAGCCAAGATAAGCATACGGCTTGACTGTGGGGAGTTCTTCCATCCAATCGCCTTCTGCATGAATGTCGATGGCTGAGAGATCGATCTTCTTCTCCTTGACTTGGTTCGGTTTGGTTGGGAGGTCGCCCTCAACGTCATCGAGATCCTCGATCGCGAAGTGTTGTTGCTTCTTCCGCTTGTTCTTCTTCTTGCCAGATTCGGAATCGGACGAGTCGAGTCCCTTCTTGGTCTTCTTCTTTTTGTCCTTTTTATCTTTCTTTCCACCATCCATTCCCAGGATGAACAGCATGTTTTGTTCCTTCTTCGATGGCATTGGCATCGAGTCCGTTTCAGAGCTCGTCGAATCATCCTTCCTTCGCTTTCTCTTTTTGTCCTTCTTTGCTTTCTTGTCTCGTCTATCGAAGAATGACAGATCAGCATCGTACGTTGGCACAGCAAGCTTTTGCCTGCGATGGAAGAAGAATCCGAATTCTGTTTCCGGTTCCACAACTTCGGTCTCAAACACAGGGTCGATGACAGCATCCAGGTCGAGTCCAGGAATGACCGGGATCTTTGACTGGGCGTCTTTGTTCACAGCCTTCAGTTCTTCCTGGAAAATGGTTTGTACCTCTTCCTGCTCAACGTGCTCTGCGAGGAGAGTGAAAACAAGCCATGCTCTTTCCTGAACTTCGATGTTTGATGATCGGGAATACTCCAGCAGAGCACGCATCACTCGTTCTTCGAAAGTCTTCGCTTCGCGTTCAGCGAGGCGCTTCTTTTTCAGTTCCTCGATTCTTGTTTTGAGTTTGGCTGCACGCTTGGCTTCGAGACGTTCGAGCTTTCGTTGTTTTTTCTCCTCGCGTTCCTCACTATCGGACGAGCTGCTGTCAGAACTGTCGCTATCTGAAGAGCTGTCAGAACTTGTGTCAGTATCACTCACATCTGAGATGTCAGATGGGTTGAGGACAATTTCTTCCTCTTCCTCCACACTGTCGTCGAGATCCATAGTGTGTGCATGGGCATCCTTGAATGATTGAGGAATGATAGCAGCAAGGATTGGGTTCTTGAGGATTCTGCCAACTGCCTTGGGAACCTCCTCTTGGTCAAGGATAGTCGAGTCTTTAGCGATGATCTTGAAAGCAGCCCAGATGAGAGAGGACTGAGTGGCTGAAGGGAGAGAGAGCCAGCCAGGATGGATCAGGAGGAGGACGGTTGTGCTTGGTTCTTCCACAAACGAGCAGTACTCTCCGATTGACCATGCACATGCCTGGATCACAGCCGAAGGGAAGTCCTTGCCTTTGGTGTTTGTCAGACCGCCATGTGCGACCATATCCATGCTGACTTTGCTGATGTATTCAATCATCGCTGCAACTCCGCTTTCTCTGACAGCCTTCACACGAGGCATGATGTCGAGGAGGGCAGCACCCATCTCGCTTCCGTTGCCGACTCCGCCAAGAAGAGACATCTTCAAGACTAAATCAATCAGCCAGTCGAAGTCGGGAACTTTGGAGTAGTTGTCGTCGCGGGCAGCGGTGAGGATGCAATCCACAACAGCTTGCTTGAAGACAGGCTCACAGACAGTTGTTTCCATCACTTCCAACAAGTGACCCGCAATCTCTTCGAAGTTGCGGGAGGAGATCATTGATCCGATGATATCGAGTGAGCGGAGACGGATAGTGGTATCGGTGTCCTTCAAACAGTTCAGAATGGTATAACGATGTTCCATCACAGCCTTTGGTTGGATGTCCATGATCTGTCGAAGGGCCCACAGACCAAGATATTTCAGGTTGGCGTCTTCGTCTTGGATGAACTTTCCAAGGTGCTCAACACATGAAGGGATGAAGGCAGGGACATCCTCACATGCCACAATCGCTGCGCGGATGCATTCGAAGCGGAGTGAGTATGCTTGTGTTGTTTGGATGATGTTCAGAATGATATCAGCCATTTTCTTTGGAAGACGGGGCTCGAGTGGGAACAAAGCTCCAAGCTATTCAAATATTAGACATAAACGAAATATTGCAAACAATTTTCACCAGTTTGATCTGCATCCAAACTTGATTGGTTTCATTCAACATTTTGTAGAATTGAGGAGCAAGTTCGAGGACATTCTTAGGATTTTTTGTAGCAAGCTCACAGAAAACATTGACTGTGCAAGCCTGGACACCTGAGTCATTATCTTCCAGTTTTTCCTTCAGACGAGGGAAAACAGCACGGAGTGATGTTGGCAATTTCAAGAGGATTCTGTACAATGTGGCGACAGCACGCTTTCGAACATATGGAAGAGAATGTCCCAGAAGAGCTACAATATCCGAGACGGTGTTTTCAGCGAGTTCAACATTGCAGAGGTTTGAGACACAGTTCAATGCCATTCCGACTTCATATTGAGTTCTTCCACTGAAATCCTACGGCATCGCATGAAAATAAAATGGAGAAAATAAAAACCTTCTTCATGGTCTGTGTAGCGAGCATGATACAATCATTTTCTTCATCGAAGAGTTGCGACGCGACAAGATATCCAGTACGTTTGAGATGAAACTTGGGTTGTGCCATGAGTTGGACAACATAGAAAGATGCCCATGATTGATTGTATCCAATGAGATGGAGGTATGCGAGTTTTTGCACAGAATTGACATAATCAATTGTTTTGCTCGCTTTTAGTTCTGCACGGATGGAATCGACAGCATGTCCCACATATGATTCCTCTGTAGTGGGGTGAGCGCGAATGCCCTTGATCATATCGACCAAGGTCTGATTTTGCAGTCGCGACATTTGCTATCAAAAAAACAATGGCTTGATCAAAAGAAAGGCCGAATTCAGCAGTTTTTCCCCAATCTTGTTCTTGTTCTGTACAAAATAAGTGACTATTTGCGAGAAAGATTGATAAAATGATGACAAATCAATTATGAAGTGGGGGAAGGACAAAAATAAGACATTGGGCAAGTTATTCCGGTTGTGGAGGGAGATGAAGTTGAGGGATACCATAATAGCACATTCCAAGAGAGTTTAGAACTGAAACATCTTCAAACAATCGCATTGACGGAAGGATAGGTTCGGATGAGGTGTGTGAGTCTGCCTCTCGACCGTGCCCTCGCCCCTTCCTCGACCGGTCCCTTCCTCCCTTGTTTTTGGGCAAGCCGGCAGAGAGAGTTTCCTTCACAGCAAGCTGATGATTGGCGTTGAAAATAGCTTCTGAGAACGCGACCCCTCTCTCAGAATCAGACAAGACATCGCCAGCGATTGAGAGTTGGTCGGATGGGAGACAGGAGAAGAGGTTCACTGCAACACCACCGATTCCAGTGAGAGAAAGAAGAGCAGCGGAGAACGGAGAGGAGTTGAGTGTTTTAATAACGGGGATTTGTTGAATGGAGTCTGTGCGAGCATCGTTTGAGGCTCGCCTGCTGAGCGACTGTTTGGTCTCAGATTGAGTGAGAGACATCACAAAGCGTGGCCCGAAAGACGGCTGCGCGAAGAGATCTCCGACAGGCATGTGATCAAAGAAGCGTCCAGTCTGCAAAAGGACAAGCGCAGAAGTGTTCTGGGCGACTTGCCGGATGGAGGACGATGTGAGAGGAGGCATGACCTTCCGGTCAGTTGAGATGGACAGGAGTTTGTTTGATGATTGAGGAAGAGGTTCAGGTTGTTCGTCTTCAGAGTCCGCTTTAGCAGCTGCCGCTTTCTTTCCTGTGGTTCGTTTTCCTTTCGTGGCTGGGGTTTTGGGAGCCTGAGATGTTCGGACGTTATCATCATCTGCCTTGGCCGGCTGTCCGCTGTGAACACGATATGGCGTGACGAGGAGGACGTGGTCTCCGTTGACACGCCCAGCATCGACAGTGGCAAATTGGGCATCCTGGAGAACGACGCCAGTCTGCCGATTGTATCGTATCCTGCTCTCCATCACAGTTGGAGAGTACTGCGAGATCTCGAGTGGGTCTTCAATCTCCTTGAGGGCTGCACGTTGGAGAGGCATCGAGTGGAGGGGGTCATCAACCATCGGAACCGCTTCCTCCACTTTCTTTCCTTTCTTTGTCTCCTTCGGGTCTTCCTTCTTTCCTTTCGTTGTTTTGTCTGCTGTTTTCACCTTCCTTCCTTTCTGAGGAGTGGATATTCTCGATGATGATTCACTTTCAGGAGCAGATTCTGGTGGTCGTACAAATGGAGTGAAGAGACCAGAAACCTGCGATCGTCGAGGTTGCCCACCTTCCTCACCTCGAACACAAACGCCACGCTGTGGGTCCATCTCAACACGAGGAAGATCTTCATCCGCTGGATCTGCGATGATGGCAAATGGCTTCGGAGCTTCTGATTGGGTGGCATTTGAATTCTCCCACATTACGATTCTGTGATAAGTGAGGAAGAGCGAGAAGTCACGAGAGATGGAGCGGATGGGGGAGACCAGCCTTGTGGTTGGTTCTTCTTCCTCTTCTGTTGGAGGGATCGTCACGGGGATGAGAGGAGGGTTCAAGACAGAGAGAGACTCCATTGGGAACGAATGGAATAACACATCTGCCGAGATGAGGATAGGACGGGGGAAATCAATGCTGAGCAGAGTGCGCAGAGCTCTCGCGAAGACCTTTCCAAAGATGTTCTCCAACTTTGTGATCAGAGCTGTGAAATGCATTCTCAGTTCAACAGCTTTGGCCTGTTGTCGATGTTGGTGACGATGATTTGCGGATGAGCCGACTTGGTCCTCATTCCATTCGTTGTGCTCTGAGTTGATGATATCGTCGTGTGTCGTTGCCAAGTAGTTGTTTCTCTCTTTGTTCCACTCCGCAAATTCAGCAGCGAGAGAGTGAATTTGTGACAGAGAAACAGCCGTTCTTTCCAATCGTGCTTCAATGAATGTGTGTTCGATTGGCAGCGATGGAGGTGTGTTTGCTATTGGGAGAGTTTTCGGTCGTTTCGGTTCAGGTGTTCGGATACTCTGGACTCCTTGCGACTCGTCGTCTGGTTGGTCCTGAACGACCTCTTCCACTTTTGCTCCTTTCTTTTTCGATGCTTGCTTTGGTGTAGTTGGTTTCGCACCCTTAACTGGCTTTTCCGGTTCTTCAGGCTGAGGGGGATTAAACTTGGCGAGAGGCGCCGATGGGACGAATGGGAGTGGTGACGCAACAACTCCAACAACAACATCTCCTTTCTCGTAGTCGTAAGAGAGAATCATGACAATGGTTTCTTGAGGAAGTTTGGACAAAATGTCGGGAAGGGTAATTCCACGCATGGAAACCATCTGTTCGACGACTGATTCTCCCAACACTTCTGATTCATCTTTGTACGAGCAGATACGAGCAGTACTCGAAGTTCCGGTTGCTGGTGCTTTCTCTGTTGCTTCACTTTTCCCTTTTCCTTTCTTTCCTCCTTCTTCTTCAGTGCGTGTTTCAGATGGCGCAGAGAGGATGGTTGTTGCTGAAGAGATTGTGGCCGACCAGGCGCGGTTTCTTCGAGAGATTACGGTCGGATGGTTTGTGGGGAGGACCGAATCAAGAAGACCAGCAGGAGAGACAGAGAATGGCGACGAACCTGGTGATACGAATGATCCGAGAGTAGATGCTGAGATGGCGGACGATGAGGGACATGTGGTGAGAGAGAGACCAGACACAGACCGAGCAACTCCTGAGACACTTGATGCTGCGGATGAGAAGAGCATTGGAGAAAGCGATGTCGCACCAAAAGTTCCAGAATGGACCTCGCCATTTGAACCAAAGAGGAGTGACCGGAAATCGAGATTCTGCTGGATTGAGAGGGCTTCAATCTGGTTCAGCGTTTGGGCGAGAAGACTTCGACCGCCACCAAGAACGGACGTGATCTTACTGACAGCGTTGGTAACAAGCGTGGATGCTCGTGAGTCAGACGCGTGCCATTGTGGATGAGATGGCTCAACTTCGAGAGGATTTGGACCTTCGTTCATGGCTTTGTCGGGGATCATGAGCGGAACAGGGGATGGAGGTGTGTGTATCGAGATTGGATAGGTCGTGGTCGGCAATGGGACCTCGAGAAGTGCTTCGATGGCAGGCGTTGGTGGAATGACAAGTTCAGCAGGAACTTCTTCCCCATCTTCTGTTACCTGAGGCTGTCCGTCTGTTGTGTTTTCTTCGTGTGACTGAATTTGTTCGGTCTCGGAGTCAGCAACTTCAGACGGTGTTGGCGGAACAGGTTCTTCAAAGTCATTGATCTTCTGCTGTTTGAATGCGAGTCCAAGAGTGAAGAGGACTTGTGAATGGTGGGGGAGGCCAAGCCCTGCTGTGAGGAGAGTCTGGATTCCAGCTTTGATTTCGTTGAGTGGCTGAGCGCCTCGGTTTCTTCTTTCATTTGATCGTCGATTTGATCGGCGCGCAATCCGAGTTAGCGGTGCATATGCAGCAAGGAATGACCCGACCCACGGAGAGTACAACCAGTTCGGGAGAGCAGATGAAAGAGGAAGAGCAGCGAGGGAGATGGGCTGAGAGAGGAATGGCTCAAAATTCTCAGAAGAGAACGAGACAGAGACATTGTGAAGAAGCGGAGAGAGAAAGCTGACCAATGGTGACGGAGATCGGATTTTGAAATTGAGTGCAAGTGAGAGAGACAATGGAGCCACCTGTGCTGCCTTCTCTTCCCCTTCTTGGACTGGAGCCTCTTCCTTTGCTTCACCTTTCTTCTTTTTCTTCGCATCAGTCTCAACCTGGACTTCTTCATTCTGCGGTTGACCAGTGAGAACTGGAACAGACGACGTGAATAATTCTGTTGTGGGAGCCTCGTTTCGATCGGAAGATGGAGTGGGGGTGAGCGAATAAAGATTCTTGATTCCTCCGATGAGTCCGACGAAGCTGGATGGTGAGACAAATGACTTTGAGAGTAGCGAGCAGAGGTACGACGACGACTGTTTCACAATAAACTCGTATTCCTTGGAATAACCTGTTTGTGACTCAACTTCTTCAACTTCCTCTTCCTTCTCTTTCTTCTTCGTTCCAGTCGCACTTTGTGGTTTCTTTGCTTTCGCCTTCTTACCTTCTTCAGGTTCTTCGTCTGTACCAAGTGTCTTCTCCCGTTCGGTCACAAGGGCAGGGTCAGCAGTGAGAAGGAGATACGTATCGGTGAATGCATCCGACACAAACGTTCTGATCGATGCAGCCTCTTCTTCTTGCACGTGGAGAGGCCCAGGAATCGAATCAACGTCATGCGGTGGGAACGATGGCTCACGTGGCTTGTTCAGAAGGACAAAGTCATCCACCACGTTCGTTGACATTGGAGAGGCTGGTGTGATTTGTGTTGGTTGGTGGACATCGAGCGGTAGACGAGTAAAACTGTCGAAAGGAAGAGTTTGCGTTGGTGAAGGCGGGATGAATGGCAAGAGAAGACCACTCTGTGTCGACCACTGATACAATCGTGACAAGAAACGAGCAGATTTTGTGAGAACGTCTGTGTGAGAGAGATCACTTGCCAGGGACATTGATTTGAATAACTCAACAAAGACATCAGTAAAAGGAACGGTCGGAAGAGATGGCGGGAGAGAAAACGAGGCCAACGTGAAGTGTGGGAATTGCGGGCGGAATGTTGATGGAAGTGGCTGAGAGAGGAATGGTGATGGTGGCGTTGGCCTGACGATTGGGGCTGCTTCTTGCTCGACTTCAACTGGTTCAGCTGCAGCTTTTCCTTTTTTCTTCTCGACTGGAGCATCGTCGGCTTTCTTTCCTTTCTTCGCTCCTTTCTCGGCAGCAGCTGCAGCAGCCTCATCCTCCAACCGTTGCTTCTCAATCAGATCCTCGATCCGTTTTCTTTCTTCAGCAAGAGCCGCTTGATGGAACGATTCAAGAACTTCCTTCCACGACAGGCTACGATCTTTGAATGTCTGCCGAACACTTCCTTCGGTTCTCATCTGTTGAAGTTGCTGTTTCTTTCGCAGTGCAAAGAAGTCGAAGTGTTCGTTGTCCTCTGATGTCTCATGAACAACGTAAGGTGCTTGTTCCATTTCTGATTGAGTGATCAATGAAAGGGCAAATGATTTCAGTAAGGCAGCCTCAGTTTGAATCACAATGTTGTCTGGACACAAGTTTGATGCTCTTGTGCACAGCTCCAATGCAGTTTTGCTGTGAGCTCTCCAATTTTGAACCAGATCCTTCTGCGGACTGGCAGTGGGCTCGATTGGAGTCGGAGTGGCAGCAGCATAATCGTCCCGGAGGACATCCGGCTTGTCGTCATCCTCTTCCTCGTTGACGAGGTACGATTCGACGGCTGATGGGTCCTTCCCTTCCATGAGAGGGAAGTCAATCGAGACGACACCTTTCTGAGAATCGTATCTTGGAACCAAGTTGTAGTTGGAGGGAGGCAGTTCAGTGGTCGCATCCGGAAGTTCCTGTTTGACATTCACCATGTCATCGATGTCATCGGTTGAAGCAAGAGATTCAGAATCGGATGGGGCATTGAGATTGGAACGAGAAGCAGAAGCACTTGATAAAGTTGATTCTTCTCCTTCATCTTCTTCGGTGGCAAAACAGCGGAATTGAATCTGTCTCGCGAGCTCAATTTCGAGGAAACTTTTCAGAAGAGAGATGGCTGCGATGAGTTGTTTGATTGGGTTGATGGATGTCAAAGAGAGTGCGATCAACGTTGAGGAGTCCTCAATCGCACCAGCATCGTTGAAGAACGCCGTCTGCTTCGTTTCCGCTGGCTGGACAGCTGGAGTTGTTTCCTTTGAAAGATCTTTGCTTCCACGAACACTCTTTTCTCTCGACAAAGGCTTTTCTTTTGTCGCATCCTTCCCTTTCGCGCCTTTCTTCCCGGCGGGAGCTGGAGGTGCTGTTTCCTCCGCTTTAACCTCCTCCACTGGCTGTTCGGTCTTCAGTGAAGGATCCTCATCTTGGAGACTGATTTTTCTTTCCTCGATGGAAGCCACGATGGAATGGACATCTTCGCCATCGCTGAGGTAAAGAATTGACGAGAGTGCAACTTCACATGTCTCATCTGCTTGTTCTGCCAGTTTCATGGACTCGAGAACACTTGTTTGCCAAATCTCAAAAGATTCCCTGTGTACCATCCGCGAGTTGCGTGTTGGATTCTGCGAATCTTGTGAGGATCTCATTGCGGCCATTCCAGCCTCACTGCTTGTCCCAATCCGTTCATGACAAAGGATCATTCGTTGGAGGACGAGCCAACACCTGAACATCAGCAAGTGAATGAGAAGGACGCTGTTCGATGACCCTGACAAGACGACTGTCGCCTCAGCAAGGAGGGTCAACACGTTTTCGTACTGGATCCGTGTTGGGACATGAAGAAGTGACATCCGTGAAAGATCCACCGTGAGCCATGATGCCTCTGCGGCCATTTTGAAAGCTTGCAAGACCAGAGCATGTGGAGTATGTGACGAAAGGGGGTTGATGAGCTTCTGAGTCACTTGATCGAGAGACTTCAGGAATGATGGCGCGAGGGTTCTCGCTGGCAGACGGATCGGTCCCTGAGCATCGTATCCAACAGAGACGAATGTAACACCAGACGACAGCCAGAGGAAGAATCGGACAAGGTGGATCCAATCCATCGGCATCACAGAATAGTTTGTGCACTGTCGGATGTGTTCAAGACCCTCTTCGTCTCGGCCTTGAATGTACAAAAGAGTGGCCAAACCGATGTGGGAGCGGAAGGAGACGAGAGAGAAGTCAGGCGATGTATCCGCTCTGACGAGAGCCTCAGAGAAGAACAGTTGGGAATGATAGTGAAGGCCAAGATCCAAAAATGATGCTGCAATTGACGCAAACACTTCACAGATGTTTGTTGCAGCAAGATTGTTCTTGTTGATAGGAATTGTTCGTCCTGACGCGGATGATAGGATCGATTCTTTGATTGTCGGATTATAAAACCTCCCCGAATCTGCGGATGTGAGATTGAGCGCTCGTTCTCTGCTCTCAATTGCTGTTTGAAGGAATGTCTCGGCACTCGAGATAAGATAGCTGAGATTCAGACCAGACGTTGATGGGAAGAGATCAACTCCATTCGACTTGTCAGCAATTTTTGAGAGAATCTCGATTGTCTGCGGACTGTATTGTTGGAGAAGCTTGGGCAGAGACTCCGGCGAGAGTGAGGCCAGAGGTGACGGGAAGGTCATCTGGTTTTCGTTGACATTTCCGGTTCTTGGTTGAAGATCAAAGCCGAGTTGTTTGAAGAAATCAACCTGGTTGATGGATGATCCAACAGGAGAGCTCAGAACGAAGAGTGGTAAAGACCGAGCTGTTTGTGGGAATGGAAACTGGAGAACGATGGAGGAGAGATGAACAGGGAAAAGGGATCCGATCACAGATAATCGTTTGAGCCTCAACGAAAGAAGAAGAGCAGGATCTGGAGTGGAATGTGAGGCAAACTTCCTCCAGATGCTGTCACGAGTCGCTGTATTCCCAGATACCCGAGTATGGACACAGAGATCAGTGACCAGTTCAGCAAGAGTGAAGACAGGCCCGGTGAGGCAACTGGCGTTCATCGCCGTCAACCTGTCGATGATCATCCCCAAAAAGAAAACTGTCTTTTCAGGATGAGTGAAAGATCCGTTGTTGATGCCTTTTCCAGAAGGAAGGGAGTACACAGCGTTGATGTAATCGACGGTCGGGTCAAACAACAGCCACGCTTCGTGTGTCTGTGGGAGAACGAACTTGGGATGGATGGACATCATCCTTTTCTTATTCTGAACAGCTTCTTGTTGTTGCACCCCTTCTTGGTTCTCTTTGGCGATCTCAATCGTCGTTTTTTCTTCTTCAGCCTTCTTCTCAAACATGCTCTGTTTCCTCATCTCAACAAATTGTTTCCGAGCAACTTTGGCGTTTGCATATCCAGTTGCCATCTCCAAAATCTGGAGAACGATTGTTAGTGCTTCGAATGTCTTCTCCAGGGCTTCTTGCTCGTTGGCTGCAATGTCTGCGGACATCACATGAACTCTCATCAATGCCTCGAAATGCCTGATGTCAGTCTTTTTGGACTTCTGATTATTCACCAAGAATGAATGAGCTCCCCTTCCTGAACTCTCGTCCGTCCGGAATGTTCCCAATGAGGTGAAGCCGGTTCGATTTGTGTTCATGCTGATGGCCTCGAACGGAGTTTGGGTGTTGATGCGTCCTGAGCGATCCAATCGATTTGTCGCCTCAGTCTGCTGCGAGCGAACAGTGAGGCTTGAAATACGCCCATCGGTTGGAGTTGGGGTGACGCGAGGAGTGTGCGAGGCAGACCTGACTGTTGCCATCCGCGAAGTGAGTCGACCGCTTTCAGAGAACTGCTGTTGCTGATGAGACGGAGGGGCTGGATGTCCGTAGTTGACAATTGTGGTGAACGCATCTTTGAGCTGGCTTTCGGCCTCTTCCGTCCGATTTACAGAGGCCAGCCATGACGAGTAGTTGATCATTGCCTCGACCTGCTGCAGATCACCTTTGACGAGCGGGAGGGCATTCTTGTACATGGCTTCTCGTTCGCTGCTCGTTTCTGCTGCTTCGGCGAGTTCGAGGTAGATGGTCGACTGAATGTGTGGTGTGCATGACAAGATATTGGCCAGTTCAGTGTCTGCACTTTGGCGGTTTTTGCCAAGAAAGAACACTCGAGCCACAATTGCTTGGACAATCGAAGACTGTGGGAGAATTTGTTGTACAGTCGATGTGAAAACGAGAGCAGGTACAATGACATCATCACTTTTCAACACTTTCAGTTGGTTGCAGCAAAAGTTTGAGAGCGTTGTGAGTGACTCCAAATCTTCTTGTGTCAATTCCGAGGCGAAGGCTTCGTTGAGATCTTTTGAGAAGGACGGCGGGCTGAAGAGGATTTTCTGTTGATTCATCGACTTTCGTGAAGCAGACGTTTGATTTGATTTCAGAGTTGAGAATGACTGGATCGAACTTCGGAGAAGATCGACTTGTGGATCGCCTGTTTCAATCATTTTGTCAGTCCACCAACAGTCTTCTCGCTGAATCTCCTCTGCAAACGCGGTCATGTACTCGTTCCATTTGGAGACGCTTTGTTGCTTCACCTTTCCTTTGATTGAGAAAAGTGCGAGACATCGAAGGACTTCAAAAAATCCGATGACATTTCCGATGATTCCTCCACCAAAGAGGTGAGGGCGTTTCTCAAAGACAGAAACGGTGATGGGGGATGAGTTGAGGAGAGTTTCGGCTGACAATCCCATCGATCGTGCGACAGAACAGGCGTCATGGAGGGCGCGACCAGCAAAGAGAGCTTGTCGATAATTCTGAACCAATGTGCAGAGTGCAACAGCGCGGACAAGACATGACGACGCAGACTGGAGAAGCGAGGAGGCGTGGTGTGGATCGATGCTTTCTGATTGTTTCATTCGTTCTGTGATGGCGATTCCAAGTGATGTAAAACACACAACCATCGATTCAATGAAACAGCGTGAGTCGGAAAGTAAATGAGATTCTTTTGGTGGTGGGAAGATGGGTGGGGGAACGACTTCGGGATCATCTGAACTCGCTTCAGGTTCTCCCCCTTCCGCTCCCTTCTTTCCTTTTGCTGGTTTCTTGGTCTCAGATTTTGACTGCGGCCGTGATGGTGGGTCTTCGGTCGCAGCTAAGGCAGTGGGAACGTCATCAGATGGAGATGGATTCCGCTCGTGCATTCTCTGCCACTCGCATGTCCTGATTCCGTTCTCTCCACACTGTTGGGCACAACGAAACATTTTCGTTTCAAGTGCTGCTTCGCTGATTCCAGCCCAGACTTCGACTGAATTTGCTTTGGCCGCGATGTTTGTGGCGATTGGGATGAGGTTGTTTCGATGTGGGATGGCTTTGATCTGCAACAGTTCAACCGCCGCATAACTTGAGAGGAGGGCATTGGGGAGGGTGGTTGAGGCTGTGAAAGCGTTTGTAGTATCCGACACAGACGGCTCTTGTGGCTTCTCAGGTTGGGCAGGGGGAGGTTCTTCCGTCCCATCCTTATTTTTGGGGGGAGGCGGGGGTGGATATGGGTTCGACAGAACTGTTCCGCTTTTCAGCCAATGCGCGTCTGTCCTGAGTCTTGCCAGTCTTTGGAGTGTGTGAACTCGCTCGATTGGGAAAGCGTAGAGTTGAGTGTCGGGAAGAAGGCAGAAGTTGATGACTTGGTCCGCAGCGGTGATTGCGTTGATCAGTTCTGGGCATTCTGCATCGGGGGTTTGGAGAGAAGGCGGAAGAAGGGAGAAGGCACGTTGGATGAGAAGGGTGTGGGGGAACGGGAGGTCAGCGTCCGACTTCTGTTTAAGTTGGTCGTCTTCACTTTCTTCCGCTTCAATGCCTTCGACGACCTCTTCATCGGAAGAATCCAAGTTCTCCTCTTCCTCCTTCTTTTCCTCTCCCCCTTCAGGTTGTTCTTCCACCTTCTCCTCCTCTTTCTTCGCTTCTTCCTTCTTTGTGGTTGGCTTCACCTTCTTCTCCGCAGACTTTGGTTTCTTCCCTCCCTTCTTCTTCAAAGCTGCTGCTGCCTTCTCCTCCTCTTCGATCCTCAACCGTTCTGCCTCTTCCTCTTCTTCCTTTCGTCTCCTCTCTTCATCCTCCGCAAACAACCGAGCAGCCTTCTGTTCTTCTGTTTCCTCTTCCTCGTCTGGAATCTCCAGAGCTTTCAGTTCTTCTTCGTGTTGTTTCCGAATCCTCTCCTCTTCTCGTGCTGCCCGCTTGGCTCGTCGTTCTTCCTTCCTTCTCTGTTTCTTCTCCATGTCTTTCCGTTGTACAGCGGTGAAGCAAGCTGGGAATTCAACGTGCATCTCTTTGTAGAGTTGCTTCATCTGTTCTGGAATCTTCCTCCACAAATACGACAACACTTCCGTTTCTGTCAACATTTCAGCGAGTCTCACAAGAGCGCTGAGTCGTTCTGGTGCGTACGGATTCGACCCAACCTTTCCGGCGAGAGATGGGGGAGGTGAAATGGATGCAGGAAGTTGGTCTTCAGAGAGGGCGAGTGCTTCTTCCTGCCAAGACCACGGTCGAGGTGGGACTTCCGGCTGAACTTCCTCAGCTTCACTGGCCGGTTCCTCCTTTTTCTCCTCTTTTGCAGCTCGGGCCTTTGTTTTTGGAGTGACAGCTTTGCCTGCAGCTTTTTCCGCTTTTGCTCCTTTCGCCGGTTTCGTTTCAACGGCTGGGGCAGCCCCTTCAGTGAGTGACGGAATGGGGCCAAGTTTGATGTTGACAAGTTGGAAGAGAGCATCTCCCCCGACAATCCCAGCAAGACAGCGGAGGGCGATCCGGAGGGGAAGTTGGAGGTGGAAGGACGAGTGCTCAATCAGAGATTGTTTGGCGTAGTTTGTGAGGGAGACCACTCCATTCATCACGAGGCTCACATCCTTCATGGCCGCTGCAATGGCAATTCCCTTTGCGATGAACACGAACGGAGAAAGAACAAGACGAGGCTCTTCAGGCTGCGGAGTTTTCCCCTCCGACTTCTCCTTCAGCTCCTTCTGAACGCTGAGCGGGAGATACCCTTCATCTTCTTCAAACGTCCGCTCCTTTTGGGCGATGATTGTCTCGCCGCGTGTGTAATACGCTGCAACAATCCATCGCAGGATTGAGTCGAGGTTGTCTTTCACAATCGGGTTGAGCGGAAGTGTTGGTGTCTCTTCCTTCACTTCTTCTTCCACTTTCTCCACCTTCGCTTTTCCTTTCTTCCCTTTCTCCTCTTTCACAGGGTTGGCAGTCGTTGGTCGTGGCTCATCGCTGGCGGTTCCAAAGAGATGAGGGTTTCGAAGGTTGAGGATGACGAGGCAGATTCGGATGATTGAATCCGCTGCTTTCTCGCTGATCTTCACCAATCGATTTTTCCACGCCGTCTTCATCAGCTGATGCCAAAGTTTGACAAGCGACACGAGTCGAAGACCGACCACTCGGTCATTATGCGCACGCGTCTCGTCATCTTCGTTCTCTTCTCGGATGACCGTAATCTCAGGTTGTTCTCCGTCCGACCCATTTTCAGCTTTATCGAGCTCGGTAAGGGCCCTCTGGAGAAGAGGCTCCAGCGATTGTGATTGGGAGGCATGTGAGAGAATCACAGTCGCTTGTTCGAGATGGCTGCGTTGCGTCGCTGGTGGTGCGAGTCTGATTTTGAGTTCTTCAAGAAGTGGCTCGATGATCAGATCGAATGTCCGATGACCTTTCTCGCGGGCTTCATAATCCGAGTCGAACACGCTTTGGAGGAGCGACTGGGCGGATGGGAGAAGGTCCTGATCGAGATCACAGAGGCCAGCGTGGAGTTTAAGTGGAGTCAGAAGGGACAGCTGCTGAGACCCGACGGTTTCAAGCGATTGGTACGCGAAGTGGAGAGCGGACGAGACGAGATGGCGAGTGGATGTGAGGAGGAGTGGGTACGCGACGTCGTACATGAACCGGCACCCTTCTTCCACCAATCGAACCTGCCCAAAATTGAGGTCGATCCGAAGTGCAGTGCGGACGTTACTTTGAAGAACTTTGAGAATCGCCAAGCGAGCCTCGATCACATCATCGTCCAGTCGGTCACACCGATCTCCGAAGACACGAAGCTTCGAGATTTGGTTGATGTATGCGAGAGCAATCTTCGTGTGCTGTGGAACCCCCGTCGAGTGAAGCAGGCAATCCGACAGAATCTGGGCCGAAGCTGGATATCCAAGGAACTCGAAAGCCTTCGCACATTCAACGACGATTGTCCAGAAGACAGCTCGTGAGTGGTTTTTTGTGACAAAGAGTGATGATGTGGGGATGACCATCGGCTCTTCACTTGTCTCAAGGACTGGTTCTTTGTCCTTTGCTGGCTTCTTCGTGGAGGACTTGGGTCTCTCTTTTTCTTTGGTCCCTTTCTTCGGTTCCTTCTCAGTTTGCTCGTTTTCACCAGCTCGAAAACCAGGAATGTTCTCCATCTCAGCTGGAGCGAAGTTTGAGGGTGGTTGTTGGAGTGGAGCTTCTTTGGTTCGGAGAGTTTCCGATTGTCGCATGGCTGTGAGGACAGATGCTGGGAGGCCTGCTTCTGAGACGATCTGCCAGACAGATTCGTAGGCAGCGCTGACACTGCTCGCTAAAGACGGATCTCCACAAAAGATTTGTTGTAATCGCCGCCTTAGGTCAACATAAATGGCCTGATCTTTGTTGAAGTGTGTGTTTTTCGGGAAGTTTGTGTCAGTTTGTTTTGCTGCCCCTTTCTCGCCGCCCTTTGGTGCTGCGGCTTTTGTTGGTGGTGGAGATGATTGTGGTTGAGATTGTGTGGAATGGAGAGTGAAATGTGGTTGATCAATAAGTGAAATGATGAGAGCACATCTGGTGCTTGTTCGTTGTTCCGATTCTGGGTGGAGGAACGGAGGAACTAGATCATCAATCCCAGAAAACGCTGACTCTTGTGCTGGAGTGCTCTTTACTTGTTGTGTTTCAGTTTTTCCTCGTTTTCCAGTGGCTGAAGTTGGTGCTTTTTTCTTTCCTTTTTCCTCCTTTTCTTCCGTTTGTATCTGAGATGTTGGTACAGATTCAGGATTATTCGCTATAAATTCGTCAATTAATTCAGATTCTCCATTTATTGCTGATGAAAGAGCATTCTGAGCCATTTTTTTGGCTTCTTCTTTTCGGTCTGCAGCAAAGTAAGCTTGGGCGAGTTCTCTAAACAAGAAAATGAAGAAAACATTAAAAATACACACAGTTGAAGTTCAGCAAGATAAACAGATCCGGAGGTCACATGGGAAAATTGAGAAAACTGTTGAACAGAAAGAGGTGAGAGAGATGGACCAGAATCACTCTCAGTTGATGTGGTATCGAGATTCCATTGATTGGCCCACACAGATTTATCATACGAGCTCCTGCTCAGAAGTTCTGAGAGTGATTCAATGATAGATTCGAGAGAGGGGATGAGATTTGGACGACGTTCAGTTCTCATTAAAGGGCGTGCGCATCGCAAAAAATGTACACATCCGGAGGCGATCAGATAGTTGTATGTAGATTCTTGGGAAGCTGCTATTGATATACCTTCGAGAAGACGAGATAATCCATCCAGAATATTTGTGACCATTTCCTGTGGAAAATAAGAAAGTATTCATTGAATAAATTGGAAAAAAGAAAGGAAAATCGATTGATGAGATGAATTGAACATACGTTTTCCCTGAGTAACGCTCCTTCTGAACAGAGGACCTCTGCTTGGCCGAAGAGGGCTCGGATGTACAAGTGATCGTGTGAAGGAGGTGGAATTGAAGTGAGAAATCTATTAAACGACAGCTTCGCTGCTTGAATATCGCCATTCTAAACAATCACCAAATGATGAAGATAAATTGATATGAGTAATTGATGAAAGAAACTCTCAATGATGCTTCGCCGATTTGAACCAAGGTTGGTCCACTTGAACTTGAACCCTGAGTCAAGACCGATTTCTGTGCGTTTTTCTCGGCTTGACCGATGGGTTTCGATATCTCGCGGATCATCAAACGAGACCCACAAAGAATGATCGGAATCACCTTTCTGTTCCACTACTTCACAATTATTCTATGATACGGGATTTTGACTGTCTTGCTGGTGGACCAGTTGCCTTTGATTCGATTTTATCAAAATAAGATCGATCGTCCCCTCGCGTCTTGTTTGACTTCACCACACGAATCAAATTGATGTCTCGAACCCGAAAGAAGCCAAGCAAAATTGATGCAGACCCAATTGTTCGTTTTCTCACGTATTCTGGTGATGACGGTGAAGAACAGATTTCTTTCTTCCAAAAGAAGCACATGGACTCTCCCTACCACCCACTCCCCACTACTGAAAATCCACGACCTCCCCCAGAATTGCAAGGTGAACTGACGTCGACTTTTGATGCATCCCAAACACCAGTTTTCCTCAATCAGGATGAAATCGTCCCATGGATATTTCCAACCGATGAGACGATTGAACGAATATTTGATCGAGGAATAACAAAACAATCTTCTGTTGGTTCACCATCACGACGAATGCCAGCCACCCCTCGTAAAACCCAAATCTTGGATGACCTCATCCATTTTCAAACATTCTCACCAACATCTTCAACAGATATCTCTCTAACTTCCAAAACGATTCCACCACCCACTCCACAACCTCCTCCTCCCTCAAATGATACACTTTCTCATCATTCACAAAATGTTCCGGATGATACCTCGAAACCACCAACCCATTCAAAAACAAAGAAAGGCACAAAATCATCAAAGAAAAATACTCAACCATCAGTGTATGACACACTCACCCCCATTTTTGATGATCTTCAAACGTTTTCACGCATCATAAAAGCAAGAAACAAAGCTCGCTCAAAACTTCTCGAACAAGCAGGTTTCACCATAGAAAAAGTCTCTCAAACAATCACCAATCATCTACAGATTCTTGAAGTAGCTGATATCAAATCTCAATCGGATCGCTCTGAAAACTTTATCACGGAGGATCAACTCTCATTCAACAAGGCACTGTGTTACCTCCTCCTCTCCAAACTTGCTTTCGAAGAAGAAGACTACGAGGGGGCCCTGTTTAATGCTCTTATTTCTCTCCAAGTTCACCAATTTACAGAGAATAAACAGTGGAAAGAAAAGATCAACAAATCTCTTGAAATGATTGACTCTCAGGCTGAAGAAGAAGAGAATAAACCTCTGTCTCCGATCAGAAAACAGAAAAGAGGACGGCATTGAAACCAATATCTCGAACTTTCCCAATAACAATCTTGTTTCACCTTGTTTTTCCTTTCTTTTCTTCTGTTGGACCGATCATCTATTTTTGTTTCATGACCACCCAAGTCAAATCATTTGATGACATAATTCATATTTTTATCCATGATCTGCCTCTTATCGAAGTTCAACCGTAGATCGGTCCAGAATCAGTCTTTTCGTTCGGTTGTTCTCGATGCAGACTCGGGCACAACACGGGACCAGAACGGAAACTGTTACCCTTGCTCCTGGGATGGGGGG
Source organism: Blattamonas nauphoetae (assembly GCA_033064195.1). Taxonomy (NCBI): domain Eukaryota; phylum Preaxostyla; order Oxymonadida; genus Blattamonas; species Blattamonas nauphoetae. The sequence goes on along the minus strand of JARBJD010000016.1, from coordinate 409,166 downwards.
ATATACCAGTGTGAGTTTCCTTGTCGAATATTTTCGATTCTATTCTCCATTCATCGTTTCTAGATCCTGGTGGTGGGGGAATGGCGGCACTTCAACACAGTTTATTTAGACATCCACATCTCACATTCAATGGAACGATGAACAGTGCAGGGTTGATACTTTCTCTTTTGAACATGAAATGATCTCGTTGTTCTCTTTTCCCACAAACTATTTAGATCCAATTTTAATGATACAGTACAGCCTCGTGTTGGAACACGAACAATTGCGACACAGAGCGACTATCGGTTTGGTTGTAGTCTTTGTCATCTTTTCAACAATCCAGAGAAAGTGAAACACAAACAGATCCATACACTCCACCGTACGTTGTTCCCGAGGGACAATCTCAGCCTGATATTCTTGCACTTCTCCCTTTCACATACGGTCACGGTCTCCCGGCTGGAGCCCATGAAATCGCCATGATCGAAAAAGCACAACAGCGTCATCAGCAGGAAGAACTTCTCCCTCCCGTCAGTGATCCGAAATCGTCAAAGCTTAGAGTTGCATTTTTATCACAATGTGAATTGGAAGATTGGATGGAACGAGAAGAAGAGGTCCGCAGAGTTCAGGACCAAAGAGTTGAGACCCTGAAGACAATCCTCCGTGAGCGCGACACTGCAAACGATCAAAAGCGAAGTAGACGCCTTCAGACAATGCGAGAACGCCGTATGGCCGAAGTTTCCGAAAAGAGTGATGAAGTTGAACGAAAGCGGATAAAAACTCTCCGCCATCACGCAGAAGATATCCGACATCCAGAAGGCAGACGCCGTGGGAAGAGAGACATTGTGGAGGAATATTACAACACAAATTCAAAGATCTACGCCCCACTCACTCGCGATGGGCAAGTGTCCGCCCACGCCGAACGATTCATCGTCAAAAACAGATACATCGACACACTCGAAGGCTTGGAGGTGCTCGAACGAGACCTTGACTCGTCAATTCTCGGCAAACACGCACGTCTGCCGAAGGGAAGAAAAGCACGAACCCAGACTGAGCGGAACAAGCTGAAGGTGAAGGACCATGTGAAGGAGATGGAGCGGATGATGGGCGACCAGAAAGGAGGCGAACAGAAGAAGGAGAAAAGAGAAGGAGCCCGACGCGAGAAGCACATCCCTGTCCGTCCAGCCACGCCAACCATCGACGGCGAAGAAGACAAGGACAGGTTCGAAGGAGCTCTTCTTCTGCAGCGCCTTGTGCGAGGCCGTGCTGTGCAGCTGATGATGATGGAAGGCCGCGAGAAGAGAGACGACCTCATCCGCGAACTCCGCATGGAAGAGCGCATCGCCGACATGGAAGAGCACGGCGAAGATGTGGACGAGATGAAGGCCCTCGTTGCTCAGCACATTGTCAACGGCGCTGTTGGTCAGATCGTCAGCAGCACTTTCGACACTCTCGCAAAGGAGCTTGTCCGTGTACGCGAGGAACGCAGGATCTCTGCGATGGTTCAGCTGGCAGAGAGAAACCGTCGTCTTCGCGAGGCAGCAGAGAGCGGGCGGAGACAAGAAGAGGAGGAGAGGAGAGCTCGGGAAGACGAGAGGATGCGACAGGTCATGCACACTCAGCACCGAACAGTGGACAACTATTTGGAAGCTATCATTGCCGATTCTTGCGATGCCGCTGCGAAGAAGCATGCTGTGCTCGAAGCTCGTGTGCTTGCTGGCCGTCTCGGCGACGTGCTCTCCGAGGTGGAGAATAGGCAGCCCGACGCTGTTGTGAAGGACCTTGTGTCGTCGTTCTTGTTCCCTGAAGTCGATAGGGGTATTCTGAGAGAGCAGATCAAGAGAGATCAGAGGAGATTCCATGAAACAGCGAAAAAGAATTTGTTGGATGCGGTCAATGAAACAGAGGAGGAGCTTGAAGGCAAACAGGAGCAATAATACTTTTTTCTTGAGTTCCCCACTTCCACTACGTTTACGAATTGTTTATTTGAGACCTATGGTTTTTGAAGCTCGCTAACTGGTCACTGCTTGTCTCATCATTCGCTTTTTCTGGATGTTTTCTCCCCATTATCATTGACTTTCTGTTGAATGACTCAAAGTCTCCTAACCCCAGAAATCACGTTTGGCTGGAAGCCAGACGTGGTTGGGAATGGAGTTTGTGTCAATGAGACAAAGGTCGCATATGTGGCCAATAAACTTCTCGTTGTGACCAACACCCAGGATCAGACTCAGGAACTCCAGTCTCTTGATTCGAATTCTTTTGTTTCGACTATTGCACTCGCACCAAATCGCCGATCTATCGCTGTTGCACAATATAGTGCAACTCAGAAACCATTCGTGGACATATTTTCCATCCCTTTTGCTCGTCAAATCACAGTTCGAGCAGAAATCATGGAAGGAATGGTATGCTGAGCTAATTTTCTCATATACCACTATAAATACTCCTGTCTATCACTCACTCCATTTTTATCCGGAATAATTGCGTCCTTAGAAAATATCAGCACTTTCTTTTAGCAGCGATTCTAAGCTTCTTGCTGCTGCATTTACCAATGGTTTACCAGGAGTAATCGTTTGGTTTCTGGACAAAGACAAGCCTCGTATTTCGGCATTCTACAATCTACCCCGAGAGGCCTCCCCGATCACTGATATGTTTGCCGGCTCATTTTCTCACTTATTTCTCACCCAGTCAATTCCATCCACAACATTCAACGAGCCTTGTAGCTGTAGGAAATGGACGAGCATTTAAATTTGCATATACATCCTCTGAAGATGATGTAAATTCAGGTCAGACGAAAGCGACGACTTTTCATTATGCTGGAACTCTAGAACTATCTAAAACGTTTGTACCTGCTCAACAGGTTGTGTCCGCATGTTTCTCTCCTTCAAACACGAATATTTTAATGGGATTCGCAAATGGTGACATCGCTGAAGAGACTGGAAAAGAAACAAAACTCATTTCAAAAGGGAAAGGATCGCAACTCGTTTGTGTTCGATCATGTGCCAAAGGAGTTGTTGGAATTGATTCAGAGCATACTGTTTTCACGATATATCTCAATCAACAGACACTCCAATTCGAAACAGCAAGATCCTATTCTCTGGCTGATGCTCGAATGTTCACAGAAGAAAAGGCATCAATTTTATCTATTTATTTATCCCCTATATTCATTTTCGTTGAATTAACATTTTCAGATCTGCCCTGCTCGAACTGGAGTTCTTCCTCTCTCACTCTTCCCCACACACATACCCAGGCCTTGGAACGTCACATTCTCACAAGAAGAATCAGGTCCAAACAGTGCTGCTCATTCTAAGCCGCAATCTCGAGCAGGTAGTGGCATAGGCGACGACCAAGAAAGTCTCGCAATGAACGCCGAAATCCCACCACATCTCTTCTCCCTCTTTCCCACCTCCCAACTCTCACCTCACGTCTTCGCCACTGTAGCCCTTTCCGGAGGGTCTTCGGGTGGAAATGGGGCAGGATCGCTTCAAGCCCAACCATCCGGTCCGAACCAATCCCAAAACTTCCTCGGCGTGCCTGGGCAAGGCACAGCACCAAGCGGAGGAGCTGGCGGACCCTCAGCGACGAAAGCACTTGCCACCCATTTCAACAACCTCCTCACCAACCACATCGAAGCATTTCAGTCCTCCCTCTGTCCTCGCTACGCCGCCACTGTCTCCTTCGCCAAAGACGGCGAACACTTCGTCGTTGGCGGCGGTGGGCTTGGCCAGCTGTTTCTCATGTCGTGGACACCAACCGTCCAGCCGCCCTCTCTCCTCCTGCCCTCCTTCGGGTACTCCATCATCCTTCATTCTGTCTCCTCCCAGCGGACGGGCATCGTCGTCACTGCTTCCGAAGATCGTTCTCTTCGCGTCTTCGAAGTCATCAATCGGCGGACAATGGAACTGTCACTTCCTCTCAGCGACTCTGTGCTTGGGATGGATGTGCACACGTCTGGTTTTCTCGTCGCGATTGGATATTCCGACAAACTGCGTCTGTACAATCTGCTGATGGACGGGGTCACTCTCCAACGCGAGCTCAACGCAAAGAAGTCTCATCTCTGCGTCTTCTCCAACGGTGGCCATCTGCTCTCCGCTGTCCACTCCAACTCAACAATCTTGATTTATCCCACTTACGGGTCAACTGATTACCGATACCGTCTGCAGGACCACATGGGAAGGGTGACGGGGATGTGCTGGTCGAAGAGCGACGTCGTCCTTGCGACGTGCAGTGCGGTCGGTGCGGTCTATCTTTTCAGGTTTGACGGGGCCAACGCGCAGAAGAAGGACATCCGACGCTTCTCGGAGCACATGTCGCCGAAAACGAACTACACGTCCATCTGTGTGTCGGAGGACGGAGGGAGTGTGTTTGTGGTTGGAAGCGAACCGGCTGATCGCAGTGCACAGCCGCAGGCAGCGACTCCTCAAATGGCACGCTCCAACCTCAACTCGCCAGCGATGAGCTCTCCTTCAGCGAATGTTGCTGTGACCGGATCAGACAGGACATTCTTCATTCGAGAGTTCCAGTTCGAGGCGGAGGTTGAGACTGCTGTGCTCGCTGTTCAAGAAGCGTGCACGTTGGAGTGCTCCCGAATTGCTTGCACACCCAAACACTTGATCGTCGGGACGAACGAAGGCATTATCCGCGTGTACCCGCTTCCCCTCCGACGAAACTCGCCCGGACCCAACACATCGTTCGACGTGTCTCATCAGGCAGGCCCGATCAGGTCGCTGTCCCTCCTCCCGCAGGAGAACCAGATCGCAGCTGGATCGGCAGATGGAACGATTGTGATCTACAAACTGAACACAACAGACGGGAGTGGTGGGTCATCGACAACGATTCCGTTCAGATCTGATCATGTGTTGGCTGCTCGGTCGTCACTGGATGACGTCACGCAGCAGCGGAACGAACTCCATATGCAACTCAAATCAATCACCAACAAAGCTGAAATCGAGTTCCAAGTTGAAAGATTGGAAGCCGAGAAGAAACAAAGGCAGTTACAAGATCAATGCAAAACAAAGGAAGAAGAAGGTGAGAGGAAAATCGCCCTGAAAAGGGAAGAGTTGAAGGTCAGTCGAATGCGCAACGAGGACCTTGTCAAAATGACAGAGAAACAGGAAAAGGAGCAATTCGAGAATTACAGACAAGATCTGAACGAGAAGGTGGCTGTGAAAGTGTCTCATGTTGGCCGGCTTCGGAAGGAGAAGAACGAGGAGGACCAACTTTGGAGAGATAACTATGCGCACATCGAACTCCGCAACGAGGACGAGCTGCAAAACGAGCGAAACAGACTCGATGCGAAGCTCACAGAGAGTACAGTGAAGGCTCAGAAGATGATGAAGAGGATGGAGGACGAAAAGAAGAAAGCCGATGCGGAGTCCAAACAAAACAGAGAAGACGGAGACCAGCAGATCGCCCAGTGTCGCGAGTTCTACTCCCAAAAAATCAAACAAGTCGAGAACGACATTGCTGACTTCCACGGCGAGACGCAGAATGGAAAGAAAGCGTGTGAGGTTATTGAGAGAGATGCTGAGGAGTATGAACGGAAGAGGCTGGTTCAGATCGACAAGATCAAAGAGAAGCAACGCGAGATTGAAGCCAAACTGAGAGAGAAGGAGCAGCTCCGGACTCAGATCGGAAAGCAGGACGGGATCATCCGCGACAGAGAGGATGTGGTGCACAAACTGAAGAAGGAGAACCAGGACTTGGAGAAGCACAAGTACGTGAAGGACTATCGAATCAAGGAACTGAAGATGAACATGCGTCCGCGTGAGGAGAAGATCAAAGAGATGAAAGAAGAGATCGGCGACTTGGACACCAACCTGGACAAGGCCAACAAAGAAACGATGCTGCTGGAAAACACACTCGAAACAATCCGAAAAGACATTCTCCGCATCCAACAAAACATCTCGTCTGTTCGGAAGGAGGCAGTGCTCCAAGAAACAAAGGCGAGATCGACAGAGGAGGCCATTGCACAGGTGGAAGGGTTTGTGCAAGACCCTCCAAAGCTCAGAGCAGGAATGGCAGCACTGGCAGAGAACACAGGCGCAGTGATGAAGAGGATTGGAATCGACGGAGAGATCACAGCAGAGTACAAACGGCAAGAACAGCATCTGATGCAGACACAGCAACAGTTGAAGAGACAGGTGAACGAAGAGAACGCACAGCACACCGCGCAGAAGCTGCAGCTGATGGAAGAGAACACAAAATTGATTGAGGAGTGCCGGAATCTTCGGAGGAGGCTGCAGAACAAGTCGCGGGAGCTTCGGACTGTTCGAGAGGAGAAAGACACACCGTCTGTACACTTCAGGAATAGAGTCGCACCAGCTGGTGTCCCACCACACATTGCACGACAACTGGAAACGAACGACAAGGAAATCAAGAGGCTTCGAGCTCGACTCGCAGCGCTGAAAGAACGGACAGAGGAGTATGGATCAGAACATCGGACACACACCCCCACAGGAGGGTTTGTTGGAGGAGCACAGGCACAGGACATCATGCCAGGAATGGCTGGGTTCGATGTGGAGACGGAATAATTTCATCTCACTTTCGATTCTTGACTTAATTTCATTATTTTCGGGTTAATTATCTCCCAAATCTTTTTTTCGCGTTAAATGAAGAAGTGAAATGAGTTGAATAACATTAGTTGAGATGGTGTTCGTTGGCCAGCCTGGAGAAGAGATCAGGGTCGACTGCAAAAACTGCTGGATTTTCTTTCCTCAATGTGTCTGTCTGAACATACAATGATGAATCCGGAGTGATATCCTAAGATAGAGAAGAATAGTTAGGAATATAACGAGAAAGCGTACGGATTCTTCGTGTTCTTTGAGATACAGCCAAATAAAGACAGTCAAGGTGATAGAAATCACAAATAAGATGATAGTCATATAACGAAGAACGGTTGGGAGGAAGAGGAGGTCATGGACAGTGTAAAACCCAAGCATTTGTTGGAAGGTGACGAGGAAGAACGAGGCCGGCATAGCCACATCAAGAACAAATTTGGAGAGAATCAAAAATGATGTTAATCTTTTGGATATTCGTGGGAGTTGAGAAAGGAGTGGAAGATCGAGGATTGCAAGGTATACACTGTTCGTCCATGCGTCTTTAGAATGATGAGTGAACGAAAAGATTATCGAGAGAAGTTGGAGAATAAGCTGAATGATCATGGTTGCTTTCAGTAGATTTGATGTATCGGGGGTGATATCCCCAGGGTGTGTGAGGTAATTCTGACGACTCATTGAGTTGTCAGAACGACTGGGTTGATCGAGTTCCTCGTCGACGGAACGGTAAATTTGACGTCATCACATTTCATTTTCACTTCACACACCATAAATTTGAATGGATGTGTCGCCTAGATATCTGGAACCATTGAAGAACCGTGATAGTTCGCTTTCTCTTTTTTTTCACTCATTTACTAAGATGCAATCATTGTCAAAGACTTAAATTCAAATCCATTTACAGTCGTTCTTAATACATTGGTAGCTGTGTTTGGAGTTCCACTGAAACAAGATACAGAGCGCGAATCTACGAAATACATCTACAATCTTCAAGTCGTCAATGACTCCGACGTAAAAAAGTTAAAAGAACAGGTTCAAGATGGTCGGTATGTTGTGGTTAATCAACGCTGTGTTACAGTTTCTCCAGGAACGCAGGCGTTGTCGTTCCTCATTCATCAGCAGTGTGACCTATCCACATTTGACCAAGTGAAGCGAGCAATTGCAAGCTACAACATTCACTTCAGCCCCTTTATTCGCCCAAATGGTGACAAATTGATCAATTTTTCCAGCAGAACGATTGCCGTCAAAGCCAAATCCATAGCGGAATCGATTCTGGGGGCAATTCCAGTTGTTTTTTCTGAATCATCACTATTCAGAAATCGTCTCTGCTTTATCGTGAAAAAACCTCGCCAGACCTCAATTGCTCTGGAAGATGTTGTCAATGTCATGATGAAGTTGAAAAAACGGATTCTCTCAATCGTTCGCGAACGAGGAATGATACCAACCGAATATAAAGGCCATACCATCACATTGTCACTGACGTTAGATAAAAGACATTTGGACGGCAACACAAACGATAAACCAATTATCTACATCACACCCACTCTCCTCGGGGAACAACTAGTTGAAGACATTATCCATCGATTGCCTAAGTCAGAAGAAACGATCCGTATTGATGAAAAATACTCATTTTCGCTGCATTCTTTTGCCATTTGCGAGCTTAACACGATCGACAGTGTCGCCCGAACATACACCCCAAAGGAGGGGCTTCGGGTCATCAATTTCGTCCCTAAAACGGTTCGCAACCCTTTTCCGTTTCTCGACCCATTTCCCACAAAAACAACGCCACAATCAAACATTCAGAGCCAAAGCCAACCTGAGTCGATTGGCTCTCCACCACTCGACGTTCCAAGTGTTCCGGGGAGTCCTCCACTTCATCCTGTCTCGCCCAGTGTATTTGAGTCTCGCTCTCAACTCTTTCCAACCATACAAAACCCAAATCCACAACCGAGATTGAAAAAACCAGCGAAGGAATTCGTCCCTCGTCTCTTTCCGCAATGCCCCTCTCCCACGCCAATTGCACCACCCTCCGAATGGTTCAGTCCACCGCCTTCAATCAACCCATCAACCGCTTCCGAGCGCAATCTCGGCACAGACTCGATGTCAGACACGCACCGAACAAGCATCACACCTCCAAGCCAACCTCCCATAAACAATACGTCTGCATGGGTGTCATCTCTTCCTACCACTTTGCACATCGCCACCTCACTGCAGCCACTCACGCTTCCCGAACGAATCGTCGTCGCTAAAGACGTGGAACCGGACAAGCCAAGCTTTTCAGACAGTTTCGCCTCGCTCACAGACGACACTCGAACATGGGCAACGATGTCGGGCCAGTCGTCGTGGTTCAGCTCCTCAAACGCACTGTCCATTTCTCATGTTTCTGCGTCAAACCCACCCGGAGCAGACTCTGTCACTCCAGGCTTCTTATTCTCGGGCAATTTTTCACCTTTTGATCCGTTTGATGAGCAAGGCTCTCTGAACACCCATTTTGACGTGCTGGGAGCGAGGATGAATGGGATGGACACCGACGAAGCACAATCGAATCTCTTTGACACACAAGATCTCGATACTGTGTCATCTTTTTCACTCACACGCCCTTCTTTTGATTTTCTGCCGCCCACAACACAAATTCTGCCATCGTTTGGATCTGGACACGATTCACTGACTCACCACGAACACCCACCCAACAACACCCCTTAAACTCTTCGATGAGATGCCAACATAATCCTGTTGCATTCATGACCCAACCCTTTTTTTCTCTTTCCGTTTTTCCGGTTCTGTTCCATCCACTCTGAAATGGTGTGATTTCATAACTCATTTGTAGGGACTACATGGCTCCGAAAGAGGAGGTGAAATGAAGTGTAAATGATGGTGGTCAGATTTAGGCTTACTCAAATTCTGCTTGGATGAGTGTGAGGAGTTCAATGAACTCTGCAACATCAGCATCTTCAGACGGACAGACACGCTGAAAGAGTATGAAAAACGAAACAAAATACGATCATCTGACAAATTTGTTTTGGAGACATTTGGTCTTCAATCCATTTGATGAGTTTGTCGATGGATTTTTCGAGAGTCTTTTCACAGAGGGCTCTCATTGGATTTGGGAGAGTTTTACAGACCTCTTGTGTCATCACCTCCTTGAGTTTTTGAATGCCATATTTCTCGACGAAATCCACGATCTTTTTGACGAGAGAAACACAGTTTTGACAGGCATCATTTGACTGGAGATCTGTCTCTTCAGTTGTTGAATAACTGAGAATTGTAACGAGTTGAAAGATTGGAAAAATCATTGTGATGCAAAAAGGTCAATGTGCAATATGTAGAACATTGCGAATCGTTGAGTGTGTACATGTAAAAAAAACCTGTGGCTTGATCCTTCTTTGTGACGAGCTTGGGTCATGATGAAGATACTAATTTGATGATGAGTAGCCTGTCGTGGTGTCTCAACAGAAAGGATGTACGTATCATTGATGAAGGAAGCCGACAGTAACAGACACTCTTCCAACTGATATACTCGACCAAGGAGATATGAAAAGAGCCACTGTATATCAGCTATCACTCTATTTATCAAGTAATTCGCGCCAGCGAATATCCTTTGACAAAATTCGAAATCTGTCCTTCAGTTGGACATTGGTCCGGTGCCAGATGAATTCTCGATCGTTTATAATATCAATCCATGCCTTTCCATGCTTCTTGAGGCCGCGTAGCAATTGATCATCCTCCTGTTGAGTCCAAGGCTGAAAAGAAATGAGAAATGATGAGACGAACTGTACGCTTCTGTCCTTGCGATTGGTGCCGTGGCACAGACCGTGTCACCCTTTGTTTCTCTTTGTCCTTCTGAGAGAGTTCAAACAGATGGTTTGCTTGATGAGAGTTGATTGAACGACCACTCTTAGAATCTTGAGAATTCGAAATGGATGAGATCTCTCCGTCCAAATCAAAATCTCTTTGCAAATCACCCGGTTCTGTGAGTAATGATGGAATCAATTCAGGCCTCTTTGGCCTGAAGAGAACTTGTTCTTTAGATCCTTTTCCAATTCTTGTTGGAGTGGAAGAAGATGTTTTTGACACTTTCTGTTCATTCTCCGAGAAAGAGTCCACGAATGTGCTCAGAGAATCTTCACTATTGATCAATATGGTCTCAGAATTCTGTCGTTTTTGAGGACGGATAGTTGGACTCAAAATATCGGTCGTATTTTGATCTTGACCATTCTGTGCATGGATGCTTGATGAAATTTGTTCAGTCTTTGTTTCGTGGGTAAGTTTTTTGGCTTCACGTTTTTTTATCTTGGATTTCTTTTCAAGTCTTTTCAATCTGTCTTTCTTCTTTTGTTGTTTACTGGGTTTAAGTGCTATTGGTCGATGGGCATCAGCAGCAGAATCAAGGGTTGGATGCTGATGAGAGGGTGGAGGTGTGTCCAGAAATGATACTGCATGATTTTGTTGTTTTGAAGGGGTGTCTTGTTCACGAGGTGAAACAATAGTACGAGAGGATGTAATGGTTCCAATGAAACACGACTCGTTTCTAAGTTGGTTAGATGAGTGAGAAGTTTCTTGAGACTCCGGCTTTGAATGTGAAGCGAGATGAAGATCTGACGACTGTGAACGAGTAATAGAATGGATTTCTGGATTATGTTCAGCAAGAGTCATGTTAGATTCTATCTTAGCAAGTTCCTGAACAAGATTTGGAGGTAAGTCATCCGCTGAAAAGAAATCGGACAAAAAGGCGAGTTCCTTTGGCAACTCCAGTTGGTGGACAACTACGATGAAAAATTATGAGAACGAAGTCGCGTATCACAGAACAGGAAACAGTATATAGTGAATAACGAAAGACAGACTCTGACTCATCAAATCTGAAGTTCAAAAATGCTTGATAAGGGCCCAAATCCATTTTGAAAGAATGGAAAACGCAAAAATATGTTTCATTATGTTCTCAGAAACATGAATGAAGACGATGAAGTGAAAAGAAAGACGGAAAAACTTAAAGAGGAGATTGATTCGGAGAGACACACTCAGATAACCCCACCCATGATCATTGCTTGATACTCTCCGAAATCTTCGGCAGGAACAAAGACTTGGTATTTTAATCTTGAGAGACAGACGATTTCCGACTGATTCATCACCGGGACTGGTATCCGGAAAACTTTTGACCAAAATCCGTTCTTATACGGCACGTCTCGGTCCATTTTGAAGGCTAGTGCGACGCCACATAGAAGAAGAGTTCCAACGTTCGCAACAGAGACGATATTTATGTCTGGACTGCGATCTGAGGCATGCTCCGAAAGAAGGACTTTGTCGATGAGGATAATGGCATGAATGGTCTCTCCGATCTCAATTCTTGTGTGTTGAACAATATACCGAAAGAAATTCTCTATTTTTGTCAAGAGATTGATATCGGGAGCACGGGCCGCTTCCCCAAGGCAGGTGATGAAGGTATCGAAGAGATGAAGTGAGATTGTTTGGATGATAGGCTCATCAATCACAGCAGTCATTTGATACCAATATGGTACTTCACTGTATCGTGACTCTGGTGTGCCCATCAGCTGCTCATCGGTGAAATCTGATGGAGAGAGGGAATTAATTGGGAAAGAAGGTGGAGTTCGTTGCGGTCGTGAGGAAAGAGGGGATCTAAGAAGGTAGTTTGGAGAATCAGTGACATTTGAGAAATGATGAATGATTTAATGGCAAAGATTGGAACTGAAAAAAAGCTTCTAGTCGAAGACATACGATTCAGGGGATCTCTGAGAAAGAGTTGTGGATTGACCTTGAGGTGGGACATGCGGTAGGGGATGTGAAGGCTGCATACGGCCTCCTGGAGGGAGACAGGGGGTTCTTTAAGGGTTGATCCAAGTCACATTTCCGGCTGAAAAAATGTTTATTCCAGCAAATTTTTCGTTACTCTCCATCAATAAATGCATTCTCAACAACCCTTCACAATTTTCGACGAGAACCAAATTCAAATCAACAGAAGGAAGCCACCAGAACAAAAAGGTAGAGATCAGACATATACACGTTCGATGGTTGCGTTCGAACCTGACAAACTCAATCAGACTGTCAAAGGAGTTGCCGGTGCGATTCTTGGATTGATGTTAAATGGACATTCATCATCTGAACCGTATACTCCCGTCAGTCACAATGATCCCCAGATTCCCTCGATCTTCTCATCACTATCACTTCCAAACAGTCCAACCTCACACTCTGACCCACCAACCATCACCTTTGCGGACGTATATAACCTGATTTTCGATTTATTTCGTCGAACTCGAATGGAGCCGGAGGCGCTGATTGCGGGCCTTCTCTATGTCCAACAGATCATTGCAGTTCTTGAATGGCCTGCTCTTCCCTTCCAATGTTGGCGGAGAGTTGTTTTTGCCTGTTTAATGATCGCGTCCAAGATGTGGGACGATCATTCTTGCTCGACGCGTAGTTTTGGCCGATGCTCGCACGGGAAGTTGGCTACAACGACACTCGTTGAGATTGAAAGGACGATCCTTCTCCTTCTCGATTATCGTCTTTTTCTGACCGACACCGACTACGCGAACACATACTACCAACTCAAAGGCATTTGGATGAATCTGCAACTCGACACCGAGGTTTGTCATTCCACTCACAGCTTCCAGTTGTTTCCTCCTTCGACCTGTTCGTCCCATTTGATCCATTGTTACGTCCTTCCTCTCCTTTCAGGGCAATGTCCTCCCGCATCCAGTGTCGCTCCTCCCAGAACTGTCTCTTCCTCGTAATTGGCATCCGTGTGCCCTGTTTCGGATGGAATCTCCTTCAATCGGCACCCCAGTCCCAAACAACCCGTCATACGACTCCGCAAGTGGAATCGGAGAGTTCGGGATCAGAAGTTCAGATCCAACCGACAATGTTCATATTCCACCTTCTCCTGTCACTGTCGTTTCAACTCCCGTTCGCGAAATCGTTGAGCAATCAGAGCTCATTGTGAAAAGACCAGAAATTGTCAACGGAGAGAAGAGGGGACGTCATTGGAGAGAAGACAAAAGTGAATTGAAGCCAATTCTGTACACATACCCAACACAGTCACTTTCATTTGGAGTGCACGATGCTGCTGGGATCGGACGGCACGGCGAGACATATGATCGCGTCCCGACAGCCGAAATACTGTACTCCACTGCCCATCCAACCACTCAGCGTATTAAACAGAGGCAGTAGCAGTATTCTTCATTTTTCTCCACTTCAGTGTGTAGTATCTTGTTTCTTGGTCTCTCTCATGAAGTATGTCTCAACAATCCCTTTTCACTTTGACTTTGATGTAAAACACTTCAAAAGTGTGGGCCGGATTCAACAGAATGGGTTTGGTGATTCCATTATGAAATAATCTCTCAACATTCACTTCTTTTTCTCTTTAGAAGACATTCCACCTGCTTACAAAGACAAAGAAGAGGTATTCACAAACATTCTCGTTACTCATGATTGACTCTCTTCGTTACACTAGGGACTTGCTGCCGAGGAAGCAGCTCTAAGGACAGAAAATACTGTTGATATAAATGCACTTCCCATTCGAGCATATCTCGATCAAACTGTCGTTCCTCTCCTCCTTCAAGGAATCACTGCACTTGTAGCTGAACGGTTTGTCACCCTTCATCTCGATGTACTAATCTATTTTCTGATCAGACCTGCAAATCCAGTGGAATATCTTGCAGCATATCTTCTCAAACACAATCCTCAACGCTCTGAGGAAGCAGAAGCCCCACAACCTCAATAATCATTTCATTTGGAGTCTTTCTTTTGATTCGATTTGAAGATTCACTTTTCTATTGTATATTTCCAAATGACCCAATTTCATTGACCTGTTGGAGGATACAACCTTTGCACGTGATCCCTCGATGGAACTGGAGGTAATGGACAAAAATTGGAGTGAAGAGATTGGAATTTCTCATTGCTTTGTGATGAACAAAGGTTTCTGTAAGTTCCAATTCACCAGGTTCTACCCACCATTTTTTGGATCCAATGATCTGCACAATCGCTCTCGTCCTCTCATCTTTCTCGATTCTCAAGGGTGATGGGGAAAATGTCTGGACTGAAGTCAGCATTTCTGATGATAATTTTATTGCCCACGCCGGAACATCTGTCATCTCTCCTGATGACGAAAAGATCCTCGTTTTCGGTGGACATAAAAACGATCAACATTCAAACTCCATCCGTGTCTTTGATACCAAGGCTAAAACCATTATATCAAGTGAGGCATCTGTCACTGCACGTTCTTACGCATCTTGGGATATTCTCGAAGGGACTGCATATCTGATTGGTGGTAAAGATGCATCAACAGCATTTGCAGATATTTATGAATATGATATTAGCTCAAAGAAATTCTCACAGAAAGGTTCTCTCCCCTCTTCCACCAAGATCTGCAAACATGCGACCGCCATCGGCCGTGATGCTACAAAAGGTGAATTTCTCGTTATTTACGGAGGAGAGAATCATGCTGGAACTCCATCAAAATCTGTGTTTTTGTTTATCAAAGGTATCGACTTTTTTTCTTGACCCTGTCAGATTCTGGGAGTTCGTTTCAACCATTTAAAATAACAATCGAAAACAAACCAAATATTCCATATGATGGCTGCTCTTTAACGTTTTGGTGTGTTTCTCCCTTTTTTACTGGTCTTCAGGAAATCGAATGAGAACGTTCACTATTTCGTGATTACTGGCGGAACAGACAAGACAAAGTCAGAGAAAGTCGTTTTTGGACTTCTCAAAATCAGTTTCATATCCTTATTTTCACTCTCTTAGCGATAAATCGCTCAACACCGTCACTCTCAAGCGGTGTCATCACACCCCTCCCCATCCGTCCCGTTGGCATTGCCCAGAGAACCGGGCATCTATCCGTCAAATTTGGTTCCCACATTCTTTTTTGGGGTGGGTGTACCGATTCGTCTCTCTTTGAGATGTACAGCATTGGTCTCTCTTTTTATCTCTCAATCTTCCAGAGGATAAGTCCTACCATTCCTTCCAGCCTCTCAAGAGCAGTATCCTCCCTCCTCCGCTTCGTGAGTTTGGCTTTGTCTCAATTCCAAACGATGGAATCTACGTCATCTCGGGATTTGATCTTTCCACAAATCAAGTATCCAATAAAATCTACAAATACAAGCCAGATCCATGTTATTCTTTCAAAGATTGTGGGACTTGTGCAGGAACACATAGTAATCTTCAATGTGCATGGTGCGCCTCCAAACACACTTGTCTCCTCTTCAACAGCCAAGAACTCTCAACCGAGACGTGCGATCATTTGATTCGAGGGTCACAATCGTGCGTTACTTGTCGCGCAGAAACTGAAACAGAAAGTTCTCTCTCCTGTAGCGAGTGCATTAGTACACAAGGATGTGGATGGTGTCAGGACACTCATTCATCGCCCGGTGATTATTTTGGCTGTTTCCACGGACACGGTTCTGGCCCATATGTTGGATCCTGCAAACAATGGGTTTATAAAAAAGGTTTTCATCTTTGTTTCGTTCACTTCCACAGATCCTTTGAATCCGCATGCACTCACTTGCGAATCCGTCAAGCCGACAGTTTCGTTCAGTTATCCAAAACAAGACCAAATTGTTATTCCCACTGAAAGCCTTGCCATTCAGTGGGAGTTTGATCACGATGTCGTGGGATTTTTCAACCTCTACGAAGTTGACCTCGAAAATCCCAGCAAACGAAATCTCATTAAAGACTCCATCACTGCAGCTCAGGTTGGGAACTATATGATCAATTTCGATGAAAGTAAGAACGGCAAAAATCTCCGATATGAACTGGACCTCTTTTCAATTTACGATGGATCTGTCGCATACACCTTCAAATCCCCCTCATTTTACGTGAAAACACCACAAATATCCTTCACTCATCCAGTCAAAACAGATCGTGTTTCCAAGAACAAACCTTTCACTGTGGTTTGGAAGACGGATAAATACATCAATCCAATCCTCCTCGGAGTGTATTACTCAACCGATACAACAAATGCCCTTCAGCTCGAGACAAATTTGGAGCTACAGGACGGACAATTTTCATGGACTATCCCTTCACACCTCAAAGCGAACAAGGAGTATATTATCATCATGCGTTCTCTCGATACGGGAATTGCACTGGCTTATTCTGACCATTTCACTCTCCGCAACGATGATTCTGATATCGTCATCACATCGCCTCCCGAATCAGTGCTGGCTCTGGTGGGAGGACAGGAATGTCTGATCAAATGGAAGGTCGATGGAATATCAACTGGAACAAAGCAAGGGGTGCATCTGTACAACGCTAATAACCCTGACAACCTTATCCTTGTGAAAGTCTTGAGCGACGAAGTTGAGCCCCTCACAGAAGTGAAGTGGATTGTTGATGTTGTGGAATCCGCCAAATACATTATCCGCGTTGAAGACTCAGATAATTTCGTCCATTCTGACTCTCATCCCATTAACATTGAAGGAACGACCCTCCAAGCGTCCCTGACAAAGAACAACAAAATCGTGAACACACCAATCGTTTTCGGAGAGACAATTGACATCACTTGGACATACAAAGGCCAACCCGCTGATTTTGACATTTGGGCGATTAATGAAACATCTAAACTCGGAAAATCCATCGTTCGTGCCGCTTCGAAAGATGGGACGTTCAAATGGCTTGTTAATGACACTTTCGTCAACTCAGGTGCATACACCATCCAAATCGAACGTGCTGATGCTACCACAATCCAAACTTCGATGGGCCCACTCCGTCTTGCTGCCCCTGGCTCAATAGTTGTTCGCTCATATGGATCATTTGCTGCGCTCCTTGTCCTTGCCACATTCCTTGTCGTTGGATTCATTGTGTTTTATTGTATCTACTTCAAGTCGTATTCCATCGGAGGAGTCAAACCAATGTGATTACCGACACTCATTACTAATCTTCTTTCGTCACTCATCTCACCATCTTCCCGTTTCATCTCTCAGAGGGTCCTCTTTTTCTTTCCAATTGTGCTGATGGAAATTTTCTAACTTCTCTATACTCGTCCAACGAATCCAAGTCATGTAACATTGTTTGTTGGGAGGATCGATTAACCTCTCCGTCGAGATGGTTTCGACTTATCTTCCCTCTTTTATTGATATTCTTCTAGTTCTTGTCAACTTTATCCTTGAAGTTATCGTTCTTGTTTATCGGAGATTCACCGATACATCACTACGAAGTCGAACAAACATTATCAACCCTCTCCCCCCTTTATTATCGATTACTGTCCCTGCCTGTGCATATCTGGCATCACTCCTTGCCACACGGTTTGATTTAAACCCAACTTTTTTCCTCCGATGTCAACGAATCACAGAAATTGTCGCTTTATTCTACTTCCTCTTAACTGGATTTATCAAACTTCCTCAAAATCCTCTCTCATACTACCTCCAGAATTCGTATGGTGAGGTTCTCATTCTCTCACAACTCAGTGCAATTGTTCTTTCAGTTCTGTTTGTCAAACAGAAAACCGTCACACCTTTCTTCCTCTTCGCAACAACAGTCCTTGCACAAGTCGTTGTTGGTGCCTTTCTCTTTATGGTGCCTTTTACCCAAAAAGCTTTTCGGTCCATGTCAGCGTGTATTCTTCCCGATTATTACGCGCGGCGTGGTTACATCTCACTACGATCGGTTATTTTCCACCTTCTTGTCATTATTCTCTATACACTCGCATCAATTGGGACGTGGATCGTCATGACTAAACTTCTTCTCCCAACATTCAACATCACAACAACAAGAAAATGGATATTTTCCGAACTCAACAGTTGTATGCGGATTTTAGGTGTATGGCTCGCCAGTGTCGACTTATTGGCAGTAATCCTCTTTCACACTGCAGCTTCAGCCTCAGCACCAAATGATCACCACCGCATTTCCCATCACACGAAACGAAAAATCTATCATCTCCTGGTTTTCGTCTGCTGCTATTACCCTGCTGGACAACTTAATGCACAGTGTTCTTTTCTGACATGTGGAGCACTGGGTGTTGTTTTGGGGTTGTTTATTGGAGTCAATTTCTTCATTTACGGCTCAACCGAAATGTACAAGTCCAAACCACATTCAGAAGAGCTTCAAACACCAGATCTTGTTACTAATGACATTCTTGGAACTGACACTCACTCTGATACATCGGAAGATTCTGAACAGTCAGAATCACCGCAACCCTCCCCCTATCCTTCTACAGTCTCGAATGCTTCGTGGGATGATAAATCACTCACTCCTTTCCAAGAAGTGGCACACAAGGTTCGATATATTTTGTCTTCGCTTCTGGATTCACGTGATACCGCTAGCTTCCCGACGTCACACATCACACTCCTCGTTGCTGCTGCAACTCCATTCATTCTCGGTACTCAGCTCTCAATCTCTTTTCCTGGCGAAGAGATTGACCTTATCAAGCTGAATCTCCCCCCTTCTCTCGTCAACAGCCTCACCTCCAATCTCTTTGTCTTCTACCCACTCACCATCTCGGGTGTCATCATCATCGGCCTTGGAGATTCCGTTGCAGCCATCATCGGTGAATCGCTGAAGAAACTTTCGTCTTCTCGGCATGCTCGACACAACTGGCCTTTCTCAAAGAAGTCTGTCGAAGGCTCGATCATGGCCACAATGTTGTCGCTGCTGGTCCTTGACCAATCTCACCAACGCGCCCAGAACTTCTGCGTTCGAAAATTGATCGACATTCCTGCTGAAAACTCTGAAGCGTTTTGTCCGCATCACCTTCCGAATCAAAAGATCTGGTTGTTCGCGTCATTCGTTGTCATTTTTCTATACGAAGTGTACGGGGCCATCAATGACAATGTATATCTTCCCCTACTGGGTATTATCTTCATTTCTCTTGTTTTAATGATTGGAAACGCCCCAATGAAACTCCAACCTTGATTTCATTCTGTTCGCTCTTTCTTCTCATTTCACCAATGTTTCATGAGAGAAGATGATTGTGTTGTAAAACAAGAAGGAAGAGACTCGACTCATTAATCAATCTTCGCTTCAAACTTCCTTCCAAAGCGGTCAAGAACCTGTGTCCACTGGAGTGCACTTTGTCTGGTCCAGCAGTGAAAATACACTTTTGTATCCGTCCCCTGCAACACTTCATCAATTGCCTTGAAACAGTCGACCATTACAGTTGGTGGGTTATTGAAGACACCTTGACCAACTGAGGTTAGATGGAAGGGACGTTTGTTCAGTGCTGCGATAGTTGCAACCGCACGATATTGCTCAACAACAAGAATGCGGCAGATGGAACGAAGGAGTGAGATTTTTTCTGTTCTTTGGTTCCAATCAACGACCATACCCTGGAAAGAAGGAGCAGCACAAAATGCTTGGAGTTGGAAAGTGTCTGTTGCCTCACACTTCACCCACTGCATCTGAAGGCGAAGGTCAGTGATATGCGATTCGATATGATCTTTGAGAAGTTGAAGATGATTCAAATCTCTGACGTTTGTGAGACAGAGATACCCATTACGATACAAGCTAGGATAAACTTCCAAAATGGGGCGACCATCAACAGAGAGAGAAGAGAGAACAGGGAGGATGGCATCGGGGAGAGTACCGAGCTCCTGGGCAGCACAGCGGAGGTCTGCTCCGCTTAATGATTGGAGACTTGCTCGAGGACCTTGAGTGTGGTCAGACGGCCAATACGGAAGAGGAGACACGCTTGAACCTGGTGATTCAAGTGCATTGAACTGGCTTGCAACCATCACATTTGGTTGAGTCTGATCGAACAATTGGATCATGTCAGCAGAGAGTTGAGAAACGCAATAATACTTCGGTGAGAGTGCTTCATCACGATTGAGTGTGCTTGCAGCTGTCCGAACATCTCCCATTGGGATTGAAATGAATGGCAGAGACGGTTGTTTTGTGAGGAGAGCCTTTGTGAGTTCGTGAGTTTTTGGGTAGAAGGAGGAGAGTACGTTCGAAACTTGGGTCAGAAAACGACGGCTATATTTTTCATCGCTTGACTGTGCTGGATTTTTTCGGATTAAGGCAGAATCTTGAGATGTAAACTTGAAGCCGAAGGCTTTGCCCCAAGATTCAACAATAGCTTGATATTCAGGTGAAAAAGTTGGAGGTGAATGAATTGCATCCATTGAAGATTGTGTAGAGTTCAGACAAATGAAAAGTGATACCAGAAAAGGGATGCAGAACATGAACGACGGGTCGATCAATCGACTGAACTAACAGGAAAGATGAACCGATTTTCATTATGGCATCCGGATAAAACAAACTCGTGATCAGTCTCATGATCGTTAGATATTGTATTGTTGTGTAAAATGGCGAGTTCATCGTCAACTATGCCAAAGTGGGGAGATGACGTGTAGCAAAGGATAAAAGTAACGCAGTATTTTAAAATGATGTTAAAAAAGGGAAGAAAGTGTACTTCACTATTTTTTGCGTACAACTTTCTTCTCTTCTCGAGCTTTTGTGTCCTCATCTTGTGAGACGTCGGAACGCAACTCAGCAAGGATGTGATTGATCGGAAAGACGATTCTTCCATACTGTCGGAATTCATTGTCAAAGTCAATTCCGTTCGGCCCAAAGTAGAACATACCGATTTCGTGGGGCATCGTGCTTTTGTGTGGAAATACGTCACCGTCGATGGAATTGTGGGCGTTCCAAAACTTGAGACGACGACTGAAGATGAGAGTGAAGCAGTGGGGATGGCACCAGGCATCACCGTACCATTTTGACGAAGGAGCAAAACGTGTCAACATAAAAAGATGGTTTATGTTTCCTTTGATGTATTGGTTCATGGCATGCCCCATAAAGCCCCTCATATCTCCAAATGGGGGATTAACATAGACAACATCGGCATTCCACTCCCTTTGGAGGGCATCCTTCGTCCAGTATTGACGGGCGCACACAATTCGCTGAGCAGACGGTTCACTCGCTGGGTCCAGATCAATTGGGCGGCGTACCATTCGGACAACGGAATGGATGATGTTTGGAGGAGTAAGCCATCGATCTGTTGAGTTCTTTGTGCAGATCGTTGAGTAGTGGTTGCTCATGATGTGCTCCTGATATTTGTTGTGTGCACTTTTGGAAACTGGGGCAACAGGCATGATTTCTGTTGGTTTGAGAATCGGAGACGAAAATTGAGCTGAAGTATCAGGTTTCCTCCGATGGGCGGGATTTGGTGTCATGTCCGATGGTAAGGCTGACACCAAGAGGTTAGTATTGATTGGGCCGGGAAATGGAACTTTTGAATCAAATGAGTACGGATAGAAGAGCATATTATCTTTCGTGATGATTTGAGTGTTGAAACGTGAAGGTGAATAATTCGTTGTGTCATATGAATTTAAATGATCTAAAGGATCTCGAGGTATCCCATAAAGTTGACTCAGTTGGCTGAGTGTTCGCATCTGATTTGTAGGAGATTTTGCTTCTAAAGGTGAGGCTGAAATTTCTCTCTTAGGAGGGGCTTTTTTTGTCTTCTCCTTAAGAGTCTTGGATTTTGAAGCTTCTAAACAAAAATAAGGCTAATAAATTGCAAGTATACTGCGAGGAGCACGACCACCGGGGAGTGTGTAGGTTTTATCTGATTTTGGATCAGATGCCTCAATTTCAGCCTCTAACATGAAAAATAAGGAAGAATGGAGCAAACCTTCATGATTGAGAGGTAATTCTTGAACAACTTCCGGTATTGGTGCGATCGCGATGTGGTTCATGGTCAAGAATATGGGTGTTGATGTTTAGACGAAACCATTGTGATCAAAATTGAGAAAAAAGCATGTCAAAAAATGAGTTGATCAACCTGGATCTGTACCGTTGATCATGACTGAGTCTGTGAGAGAACCACCCATGATCTTTATGAAGCGAACATTGTCAACGTTAAATTTAGACGGGTCAGTTGGGCAGATAACAACACAGGCATTGGCAATGAGTGAGGCAATGTCTCGTGAAGGAGTGCGCTGGAATCTGGTGAAGACTGACATCTTTGAATTGGCGAGCGTGTCTGCTTGGCAGCGAGGACGATCGTCATCGTCTCAACTCTCTTCGGAGGCGTCGGCACCACTTTTCTTCCTTTCGGGCGTCTTCCTTGCCTGGAGGAGGCTGTTGATGCGGCAGAACCAGAACGGCTAGCTTCGGAGTGGGCGCTTTGATGAATGAACATCAAACAAAGAATTGAACGAAGACTTAAAAAAGACGATATTCACTTTATGTTCTCTTCTTTCTGCAACTTCTTCATGATCAAGTCGATCTCCTTCTTCTTCGGAATCTTCAATGTCTCCCTTCCCCGCTTCACCGTCGTAAGGAACGACACCTCCCTGTACTTCCCACACACCGTATGAAGAAGAGGAGGAGGAACTTTCGTGTCCTTCACAGTGACAGTGCCTTTCAGGTAGCCATCCCACGTGGAGTTCAGGAAGAACGAGAGGACTGACTGCACGTTCTCAAAAAGAGGAGAAAGGGCAGGGCAGTACTGGTGGAGGAGGGGGTCGAGGGAGGTGATCAGCTGGTCCACGCTGAGAAGGGCGAGAGCATTGAAGCCTTTTTGTTTTGGGTCGGAGAGGAAGTTCTGGGAGGGAATGGCAATGATGAGAAGAGGAGAGAAATAATGATGGAGATCACGACGAGAGAAGATGAGGAGAATGGAGAAAACAAAGAAATGTGTCACGAGAACTGAATCAACCAACCAAATCACAAAGAATTACAAACCACAATGGCCATTTCCAAACTCGTCGCAGCGCTGCTCCAGCACGAATTCGCGATGGTCGCTGGCAGAATAACCAGCGTGTTCTGCTGCATGTCATCGAAGAAGATCCGCAACCCGTCGACAATGTCCTGAGGAGGCTTCGGTTGGCTTGTGGGCAACCAGTTGATCGTCCAAATGCCTTCCAAAAACGTTCGAGTCCGTTTTCCTGTTGCTGCTTCAATCCTCGACGAGAGCGTGCGTGTGGTCGACCGCAGAACCTCTTTCGAAGCGAGATGGAACTCGACTGCGGACTTCGCAGTGTGTCGTTGAACGATCTCCTCAACGGCTGACAGAGCATCGGTGAGAATGACACTGTCGACGGACAGACGAGCCAGCTGGATGAGCTGGATGGAAGGTGTCTGCGCGATCTGGTTGAAGAATTTGGCGACCCCGTTCCTCACAAGACAGTCGATGGCATCTCTGATCAATTCGTGGAACTCCCCAAGGTGTTGGCAGTATTCAAAGAGGTATGTCAGGAACAGTTCGAACAGGGCGAGGATGTTAACAGGGATGGAAGTGAACATGTATGTTCGTGGGTATGTGTTCTTCCTTCGGAACCCGCTTCCGCTAAAAGCATTGCCAATTGATGAGAGAAGAGGCGACCCACCCTTTGGTTGGCGGTCTGGCGATACCTGGAGGGTAGAGCGAGTGGGAGAGGCTCGGAGGGTTGCGTGGATTGTGCCCAGATTATGTGCCTGCCCATGTGACTGTCTCATCAGCGTCATAACTCCAAACGATGATGGACCTTGGTCAGGAAGGTACACAGGCATGGATCCTGGCCCAAGAGTTCCAAAGCCACCTTCATCGTCTTCTTCTGCAAGACAATTGACGTGTGAGGGTATCTGATTCGCTATGCAGTAATCTTGCTGCGATCTGTCCAAATGGAAGTTTTGCACAAATTCTTCATCTTGTTCTGCATTTTGGACTTGGAATGGGGCGAACGTGTCACGGAAGATGATGGTTCCGATTCGTTGTTCGAAAACAGGGATGAGAGCCTTGATGAATGGTTGGGCGGAGCGATAGAGGCAATCTTCGAGTGCAGAGACATTGAAACGATATTGTTGTGCCACAGAAGAGAACACGACGAGTGTCTGTTTCGAGTTGATGATTTCTTCGATTTCGGTGTTCGTGTCGTCGCCAGCTAGATCATCATCCATTGCAGCAGAGGATGAGAAGTTTGCGGGTGGTGGGTGGAGCGTAAAAAGCTCATCATTAACCCGTTTCAGAAGACGTTGTACGGCTTCGTCCCACAGAAGTTCAATCTCAGCCGTCATCATCAAATCAGGAAGAAATGACTGCAATGTATTCTCCACAATAAAGTATCCCAAAACGGAACCACAGTAGGGTGCGATCCATTCGGAAACTTTGTTTCCTTGAGATGCCCCTGAGCTTCTACCGACCTTTGCAGTGTACCCTGCGATTTCAAGATCATAATTGGCATGTACACGCCGAATCCGACGGTATTCGTCTCGGAAATCATGAGCATCAAACTCAGATTGAGCTTGTGTGTTCGATTTCTTGGCGTCCGATGAGATGGACGATTGCTTGCCAGATCCCCCAAAGAAATCCGATTCTTGATTATACTCGCTGAAAATAGCATACCATTGGAGGACGGGATTAAAGTCGAGACCGACAATATCGAAGAGAAACTGGTCGCTGTGATGCAACGAATGCCACTGCTCTTCAGTCAGCAATTCCCCAAGTTCTTCTTCGATCTGGTCTCTATTCGGATCAACATCCACGGCTTGTTCATAAAGTGTGACAAGACCGAGAATTTTGTGCTTCTGTCGGGTGTTAGCGAGCCAGTTGAAAAGATTCAGTTTGGACCAATCATGAATAGAGGCTGCAAGTTGATCCAATGAAGAATCAATATGAGCTACAAATGCAAAACGACTTTTCAGTGAAGCACAGTGGTTGTATTTGAGTCTATGGATTGCTTTCAGGGATTCGAAATAATGTTGTGATTTGAGGAGAGTTAGAAGACGAGAGTGTTCAAGAAGGAGAGCAAGACACTATATAGAGACAATAAGAGAATTGGGAGAGGCAGAAAGCAATACCGAATTCAGGACCGTCAAGGTTGAATCGATATTATTCAGAGCGTGGAGTTTCCTTTGTCGCTCCGTAATTTCTTCAAGCAATTCAGATCCTGATGTAGAAATTGCTTCTTTTGTGGAAAGAAGTTGATCTCGAAGGCCAGAGACTGCAATTTTGATGTTGAGGATGTCTTGACATGAGACGAGAAAATCCTAGAATATCATGTTTGTTCGGACATTGAATAATGAAATATTCAAATGAAATGAGAAGGATACCTCAAAATGTTCCTCACAAATAGTTTTGATTTCGTTCTCCCTGTCCTGGAGAATTTGTGTGATTTCGTCTCGAAGATGCTCTTCTGTTCCTCTTTCAAGTGATGTGACGAGCTTGGTGTCCAAATTATCACTCAAGCTTTCCATTGGACATCGAGTGACAAATCGAGATTTCGAGACAACTTTATCACGAGCCGGATCAATTCAATGTCAACATCAGAACCGACTCAACGAAGCCTTTTACCAGCTACAACAATCAAAAACCTTGCCAAAGAAGCTGTCGAGCAATCAGAACCCGACTGCAAAATGTCAGCACAAGCATCTTTGATGTTGAATGAATGTGCGACAATGTTCATTCATTATTTGGGTGCATCCGCGTTTGAAAGTGCCTCAAGCAAGGGAAAGTCAACAATTACGCCTCAGGATGTCTTGGAAACATTGTCAGAGATTGGTTTCGACTACTTTTTGGATGATGCAACTTCCTTCCTCGACGGTCTGTTTCCTCCACTTAACCAAATCGTATTTTCTACTCCTCGTGATATATATGCTGATATTCACTTCTTCATTTCTTTTCATCTTAGAAATTCCAACGGTAATGTCACCAAAACGGTCAAAACATCGAGCTGTTCCTCTCCCTGATTCAGCAGGCATAGAAGGAGAACAACAGGAAGGTTCGCCTTTTCATGCTCTCTTGACTTCTCTTCTTGCCAGATACATTTCAGGAAGAAATCGAAGAGAGAAAAGACGAAGATGAAACCCCTGAATCGTGATTTTTCGGTAATATGAGCAAGTTTTCTTCTTATTTTCTCGTTTTCTTCATTTTCTGAACTTTTTCTTCTTTTTGGAACATTTCAAATGGCTCACTTCGAACTTGAGACATTGTTCTCTCAACCATCCCACCACATGATGCAACGACGATGATGTGAATCGGAGCACACAGACACGCAGGGGTGATTGTACCTGCAGACAGCGCTTCGAACGATGCGAAGAGACTTCCAGACGCGACTTCAAAAGAGCACACGATGTTCCTCTCGTCGAGAGTGACAAAAGCACTTTGAGATGCTTGTAGAAACACGAAGCGGATGATGGTGGGAGGGGAGATGCTGACGACCTGTGTTTTCGACGACTCTTTCGTCGGAATGGTTGAGTCGTCTTGGATGAGCTTCCGCTGTGAGGCGTGGATCCATCCAGACACATTTCGGGAGGAGACGAAGAGACATCGCTTGTTCAACTCGCCCTGCACGTTCTCTACCAGCTACCACTCGTCTGGATTCGCCATTCCTGTTCTCTTGACCTCCTTTTTCCATCAGACGAGACAGACACAGCCATCAACAGGCCAGAATTGACAGTGGTTGACTCCCTCCTCGGATGCGGTGGTTGTTGTCACCTTTCTCGTGTTCTTCGTCTTCTTCTGTCTCTGTTCGCCAACCTCTCTCTTTCCAATCTTCGTCACTGCCACACTCAGAACAGCGGATGTGTGACCACGCAGAGTCGACACTCCCTTTGCGGTGCCCCCGAAACACATCGTCTGCGTGGTGAATCGAGCGAGACGGGGATTGGAGGGCTGATTTGGCAACGATATTTTTGAATTCCCGGCTGTTCGAACGATTGAGAACGAAAGAAACACTCGGATTCGTTCAGTGGACGTATGTGTCGACCAATCTCTGGTCAGCTTGGATCAGAATGGTTGTGCAGAGCGCCAAGTTCGATGCAACTGTACTGCAGAGTCGAATTGAGGCGAATGTGGAGGACTTGGTGATGAAGGAACGCACAACGATCGAGGTTGTTATGAGAGAAGGAGGAAGTGAGAAGACAGAAGAATGTGGAACGATCAGGAATCCGTGCAGTTCCGTATTGGTTGGGTGGGGAGTGGGAGAAGAGGGAGGAGTGGAGAGCGTGATTGTGAAGATTGACGAGTAAGGGGGATTTGGAGGGAGAATGGTTGTGGGAGAGAAGAATCTCGATATCGGAGGATTGTTTGAGTGAGAGTCTCGATTTGTGGTGGATGAAGGAGATTTGGGGGAAGGGGGAGAGGAAGAAGTGGTGTCTGTGTCAGGAGGAAGAATTGGGATAGTGGGAGTGACATTGTGTCTACCTCGCTCACCGCTGTTGGGAAAAAGGAGGATGGGAAGTGTTGTGAGTGGGTTTGGGGAGTGCCAGCTGCATCGAGTGGTGATTGTGGTGGAGGGTATTGAGATGGAATCAGGTCTCGCTCTGGTAAACTGCTCATCGTCGAAGAAGGAAGTGTCAGTTGAGATGGCAGAGAGCAGATTCATTGGAGTTGGGACGTGAAAAGCTGAACTTGTCAGATTCTCCTCGAAATCAGTCGAATCGCGTTTTCGGATGAGAGATTGTGTGTTTGTGTCGACCCAGCGAGTTGAGAGCGGAAATATGGGAGATGAGACGGGAGTGATTGTGGTTGCGACAGCTCTAGAGAAGACAGAGATTTCAAAATGTCTGTTCTCAGATTGTGGGACAGTGGAAGGAAAGAGAGGATCACCGAAGAAGGGAGCCACGTTGGTTATTCGAATTGGGAGCGGGAATATAGGAAACCGCAAAGATGTTTCATTTCTTCAGAATGTTGTTGTTGACAGCAATGTTGAATGGGATGGAAGTGGAGAGGAGAAGAGAGGAGGAATCGTTATCTGGTGTGCTGGACCCAACCAAGTGACACTTGATCTTAAAGGGAATTGGTTTGAAGAGACAGAAGTGAGTGGAGTCGTTTTGGAGCGAGACAAGTTTGGAGTCCCCATCATCGAACAGAAACGGAAGATCTGAAGCGATTTGGAGTATCTGCAAATGTGACGAAGAGAGAAGTGCAGGAGTGGCTGGTGATGGCTTGGAAAGGACGAGAGTGTCTTGTGAAGTGGAGGGAATCAAATCAAAAGGATTCCCAGCCACAAGATTCAGCTCATCCTGTGTTTGATGTGTCATCACTCGATGAACCTTCGCGATTCGTGATTCGGATCATCCCAAGCAAGCACTCAGAGCTGTGTCACGCTCCAAGCTCACAAGCACTCTTCAAGCGTGACGAGAACGATACAACTGAATATCCGCTTCCACCACCACATCATCACAAGACAGTCTTTATTGATGATATCGAACTGTTTGGGACTTCCTGCAGCCTCTCTCCAACTCTGCACCTCATCCGATCACTCTAGTCTCTGAAACTGGGTGTTCCTCGCTTGTACAGACGATTCCAACAGTTCGCTTCCAATCTCGATCATTCGCTTCATCACCGAATCAACTGTCCCTGACTGGTCTTCCTCCAGATTCTGCCACATCATCTGTACCGCAACTTCAATCATCTCATCCAACGGTTGAGTCTGTCGTTTGAAAGGATCGATCGGGGAGAGTGAAAACTGGGGACGAGCAAGAATCTATTTCAGATGGAAAGAAGAGAGGAATGAGAGAAGAGATTGGGTGACGGGTGAAGATTGTGAAGCAACTGGGACATCAACTGTCGACAGAGATATCGGATTTGCACTGTTGCTGGTTCTCGTCTCAATTCCTGCAAACACCTCAATCAGTGTGCACGCAGTCTGAACATCTACATCGAGTGCCAATGGAATCAGGAGACGGACGAACGGAGTCAAGTCCACATTTGTCCAAACAATCTGTCTCGAAAGAATCTGCAGACAACACTGGATACTGATCTTCCTTTCTTTCTCCTTCTCTTTCTTCTCCTCTCCCTTCATTGTTCAGATCTCCAAGCACTTTCAAAAGCAGAGTCATCCTCTCCTCGCTCGCCTCCATCCGACCCACCATTCTTCCGTGCATCGACTGCCGTGTCGGGAGCTGGCACACTTTCTCAATCAAATTCCACGCATGGTTCGCCAGTTCCACGTTGTTCGTCTGTCTAGCACACCTCAACAGGCGAGTCTGTCCTTCATCCCACACCACACCTGGCTGTGTTCTGCATGCCGAACCTCGCTCATTCGTCTCGAATCTGAATGGTCGAAGGACAGCATAGACAAACTCCTCGCAACCCCTGCAATCTCCGCGGAAGGAAGGCTGATTGTGAAGAGAAGAAAGGACCGATGTTGTGATCGCTGAACTCGAGGGGTACATGGAAGAAGGTTGTTGTGGTTGTTTCGATCACTAAGACGATCGTGTCACTAACCTTCTCTCCTCTCAACCAGGTTGGCCTGCTTGTCATGTCAGATGTCCTCTCTTCTCTCCTCCCCAGCGCAACAGAGTAGAACGGGATAAAGAACAGGATCATCGAGACAGGAGGAGGGAACATCACGGAGAGAACAACACCGAGGACAGAACAAGGATGAGTGAACAAATGATTAGTCCACGTTTATCAACTATATGCAGAATTGCGAGCATGATCGAGGAGTGACAGATATGGAAGTGGGGAGGGAAGGAGAAGGAATGGAAGGGTCTGCAGAGAGTGAATCTGGAATGGAGAGAAACGAGGGGAGGGTGAGGACATGAGATTGGATGGAGTGAGTAAGGTTGGGTGAATCGGTGGATGTCACCGGTTTTTTTTGTCTGAAGACGAAGGAGAGGAGAAAGGATGAAGAAGACAAATGGTACACCAAACACTTCCTGTGACTGAAGAATGCATTGAAGAACGAACCGAATGTTTCAACTTAGAACTTATCCAAAAGCGACGATTGTTGCTGATGTTGCGTCGTGAACGCTTCCTCAACTGGGTGATCAATAAACAGTCCGTTTGCTTTGTCACCCTTCAAACTCGGCCTGTCTGAGCATCTGAATTAGATTCATCTGAAGCTGCTGATCAGTCCATCTGTTCGGAAAGTGAAGAGAGTTGTGTGAGCGTCATGTGGGGAGGGTGCTTGAAGAAGGAGGAGAAGGGAGAGAGTTGAGAGGGAAGATGAGAGTACGTGTTCTTCACGTGCTGTGAGAAGTGGAAGAAGAGTGGGTGGGAGTGAAATAGCGAACGGTGATGATCCACAAAGAAACAATGAAGATGCGAAGGCCGCGAAGAGAACGAGGAGGAGGGAGGAGAAGGAGGAAGATCGAACACAACACGATCGAGTAGTAAGAGTGACTCGACCGATCTTGAGAACGATGGGAGTGAGAAGGGAAGAAGAGAGATGGAAGGAAGAGGAGAGATTGATGAAAGATGAGAAAACGAAAGAAGAGGATGCTTGGACGATTGATCACATTCCAGAAGTCGTGTAGGCTCTCCAGTGTGCAACAGTACCAATAAGTATTTCATGATGGGCCAGATCATTGGATCCTCACACACACATTTCCTCTTTGACTTTTCTCTTTAGCAAACAGTGTTTCGCGACGAAAAGAATAGTTTCAAAAATAGTGTCACTGAAAAAATGAACAAAGGGGGATTTGAACCATGAATTCCGAGTTGGACAATTCGCAATTTCGTGAAACGTGCAGAAAAGACAGTTCTTTTCGACATACTATCTGTGGTTCCTCATCGATTATAGGCATGGGCAGCGGTCGGTCCGACTACTCGTCGACCGACCGACTGCTTTTCAGGAGGATCGTCCCCTTTTCTGACATTTTGGTTCATTGTATTCTAATGATCGCTGATTTCACGTTAAAACGGAATATTTGCAAGAATTTATTGGATATTTGTGGGATTAGTGGTCTATTCTCATCGAAGGTCTTTGTCATGTGATCAACAGTGTGTGATTTGGGATGATCACAGAATCAACGAAAATTGACAGAAATAACACGTGCATCAAAAAGAAGGAGTTCAGCGAGATGTGATAGGATCAATGGAGAGTGTGAACAAGTTGTCCACTCGTCAATGATGTTGCTCTCCCCTGCTCCCCGTCTGCTCGATTTGCTTTTCTCTTCCATCTTACCCTCTTTTTGTCCACATCTTGTGCAATGATCGCTTTCTATCCAGTTCAGCTTTATTTTATTGCATTTCTTCCTTCTATTCATCGGCGTGTTGTATTCCGACTTCCAATTGCACAATTTCATTCTTCTGTCTGATTTATTGCTGATTTCATTCGTGTTACTTCTCTCTTCTTCCCTTCGACGTTGTTCTACTTCCACTTGCAATCATTTCTCTTCCTCCTTTGTTTTCTCCGTCGCTCGTCACTTCCACTGGATCCAACTCCTTCTTTCCCATTGTTCTCGGTTGTCTCCTGAATCAATCACTTTTTCTGCGTCACACGTTGAAGATCGTCATTCGTGATGGCTTCCGATTCTCCGCGCTTATTCCTTTCTTTGATTGGGTATCTTCACTCTTCGGTTTTAGAATGAGTCTTCTTAATCGTTTCATCGGGTGCTTGCCGATTGTGCTGCTCATTTTGTGTATGGACTCGTGTCTCCCGTCTGAGATGCTTGATTCGTGCTTTCTGTTCGTCTGAATGATTTCCGGGACATTGTCGTTCTTCAATTCATCCTTCTTCGGTTTCGTCCTTTCATTCCTCTTTCTTCTTTTTATTGGAGATCAAATGGAAATCGTCCAAATTGTTCTTCTTCTTGTCCAAGTCTGCTAGCAATGTTCTCACGGATCGCTCATACTCAACTCTGTCTCTCTTCCCCACTCAGATTTTTTTAGTTGTTGTTCTCTTCCTGTTGCCTAGGTATTCTTTTTCCGTTTGTTGTCGTCAAGATCTTTCTTCTCTTCTTCTGACTTCATCGCTTCGTCGATTATTTTCCATAATTCGGGAATAATCGTAATGTCTTCCGCTTTTGGCCAGATTTCATCTGATCGTTTGAGGTTTTCATCGGGGATCTTTGGATCTTGGTGACCATTCGCTGTTGGGAGGAACAAAGTGGGTTGAAAAGGAGGGAATGCAAGTAATGATCATTTGACAATGGACTAGAGTGAGAGAGAAGGGCAAGGATGAGGACGAATAAAAGAAGTGTACTGAAGATGATGATTGAGTCGAGGATCTTCAGAGAAGAAGAATAGAAGAATGGAACAGAAGAAGAAGGAGAGACAAAGCAATGAAGTGATGAGAGACGTACTTCGATTTCCAAAAATTCATAGAACCGTACCAGCATCGATACAGATGATCGACTCTTGCGTGAAGTCGGAGTAAACGCTGAGATGATCGAGGAAATAGAAAGATTAGGCATCAACGAATGAGGGGAGTGAAAAGAGAAGTTCGAATGAAACAAAAGAATAAAAACAAGTGAGCAAACAGAGATAGATTTCCACAGTGTGGTGGTTTGCATCTCCGTCCAATGTATCTTCAAAAAATGCCTTCAATTTGTGTTCTAGCACCATCAATCTAACCTTCCTGTCCTTCCACTCTTTTTCATTCCATCTCTCGCTGTCTCTTCTTGTCTTTTCTTGTCTTCTAGTCTTTTCCTCTCTTCTGTCTTTCTCTTCCTCTCTTCTTCTTCATTTCTCTCATCTCTCCAACTATTGTTGTTCTCCTCGAGTGTGATGTTCTCACGATCGATTCTTCATCTCCGTCATTGAGATCGGTTCGAATATCACGTTGACCACATGTTCTATTGGCAGAGAATGAAGAGGAGAATAGTAAAAAGAGAGGAATAACTGTGGGAATGCAAACGAATGTTGTGAATTGTCTTTTTCTCTTCTCATTCTGCCCACTTCAGACTTGGGCTTGATCAAGACATCTTTGGCTGAAAAATGAAGGGAAAGTGACTGTTAAGTACTAAGAAGAAAAAGAATACCATTTTGTATTAATTTCGATCTGTGGAAAAGTTGTCAAAACAAAGTGGATGAGTCGGTGTCGGTTGGACAGGCCGACTTTTTGTCCGATGTTGGGGAAAGACAGACCGACTCAGGGACTCTTGAACCACGACCTCAGAAGCATTTCTTTCGTGAAAAATGAGATGAACTAATTATAGAGATGTTGTGAATCAAAATTGAGAAAAAGAGAATAATAAAGTGACTCTGGCGGGATTCGATCCTGGGTCAGGGGAGCAAAAAGCTGGTATTCTACCACTCGACTATAGGGGTACATCAAAAAAGTCGCCGACTGTTTTATTTTTAGGGACTGGACTCGATGTTTTCAGACCGACCACTGCCCATGCCTAATCGATTATTGCCAAAATTCAATAATCTGCCAGAATGCGATTTTGTTGCAGAAACAGATGATTTGGTCCAACTTCGGAGAAAATGGACAGTGTCTCCGACAATCGTTTCTGACCACCTCAAGACTGCTCAACGAAGAGTTGAGCTCATGAAGAAGATTCATGAAAAGTAAAAGAAGAATCGTATTCATCTCCTCAATCGACATGCTCCTCAAAAAATGAACTTCAGGCGTTCCGACTCAAATGTGGAGGTGACAAGGCCACTGGTGTGATTTCTATGAAAACTATTGGCTTCGAGTAGTCCGGGATCAGCTGACAGTTGGACCGCGGATGTTTGACAAATTTTGAGAAAAAAGCTGTTGATCAGAGACAAGTTTTATCTTTTGAAGAGACTTGTTATTTCGAGGCATTTGGCCCAATTGAAATGTCCAGAGAATTGCATTTTCTGTTCTATTGCACGAGAGGAGATTGGATTTGAATGTTGGTCGTCGTACTTTTGAATGATTTCAAAAATTCTGTCCCAATTCGTTCTTGTTTATGTTTGAATCCTACCTCCCCCAATAACAAGTTTCCCGTTCCAGTGGTCTGAAACGATTGGAGTCTCAGGGAGGATGGAAGAGGACATCAAAATCGAGTTTTTTGAATCTCAGGTTGGCTAGTGCTGATCATCTCTTTATACTGGGAACACGTTTACACACATTGCTGAGTATAAGTGTCTGGTTTTGTTTTGTTCATTTCTGATTCAACTCGTATTATAAAATTGTTTATGGTTTTTTTTATTCTGAATGAAATACACATGACTGAAAAGATAGTGTACCAACAAACAGCATCGTTAAGACAACCACAAAGATACGCAGTGGATACTCAAGCAGCATTGACAAAGATCTTTGCAGAAGATGATACTCGAACCACAATCAATCGTGCGTTAATTAGTGTTCCATCGGTGATAGAATACATTGAAAGAAATGAACTCAATTGTGAAGTGATAGTGGAACAAAATGGTAAAGTTCCAGCTGGAATGGTCTACGACAAAGAGATTAAAGATCTGGTTGCAGTTAATGGTTTCATGCTAGCTCCGTACACAAATAGACCAGTCATAGAGACTTCCTACTCATTGAATCCAACACCAGAAATGAGAAGAGAAAACAAATACAAAACATTCTATCAAGATAATGGATGGAGAATAAAACCTGTGCATAGGTATTTTGTTAAACATGGACAATATGAACTCCCATCAAATTACACAGAAATCAGCTATGAAGAAGCAAAGAAGAAACGATTGAATCAACCATTTGCGATAATGAAGAAACTTACTGGTGAATGGATGAATTATGTATTTAAGCTATATCGTGCCAACAAAATAAATCCAGTTGATCCAAGTAAAGGTGTAATTGACAATATTGTATTCAGTTCAATTTAATCCCAAGTTGTTAAAATGTTGTGGGATCAATGGCTTACAAATAATAGTCAAGGCGACGATAGTACTTCAGAGGAATGGAAGAAAATTAAACAAAGAAAAGACTTGAAGGAACGGGTTTATCCACGATTCTATCAATTGATCGTGAGTGATAAAACAAATTTGGTACAATTTTTCTATCATTTTTCAACTGCCATATCAACAAAAGCAAATGATGTCCAACGAAAAGCATACCAAACAAGAGAGATCACCACGTACCAATCACAAATGCGAAACTATACGAGATTTGCTCAGTTGCAGATACAAATGGGAGAAGATGAAAGTGAAAATGACAGTTGATGATTAAAACCATGAATATCAATTTTTTATTTTTGGGAGAGTCTTTTTTGAAATGTTCACGATTAAATTGCTTTTTATTTGGTGTATAACGGATATCTTGTCGTGGAGAGACGAGCTGAAAATACTTGAAAACATGTGTGTATTCCTTCTGTATAAAGTATTTTGAGGTTTTCTCCGATTCGCCAAGATAGAAAAATCAAGAAGTTTATTGTTTTCTTAGTTTCACCAAAACAGTTTGTTTCAGCCCCAGGTTCCGGGTCGCTGACAGAATCGGGTTCATGACACATCTATTACCAAGAATTGACAGTACATCATGCCCGCCCAAGACTTATCCCTTCAAGGACTTCGCTATTCTCTGTGAGAGCGTAGCAGTCATTGAGAAGGATTGAGATAGATCATCCCCAAAGGGGTATCGGGGTGTCTATAGGAAACTCACACGAACATGAAAAGGAACTACTCAACGGCTATTTTTGCATTTTTTAATTTCAATGAAAGAGCAACCAACAATGAATCGACAAAATTACGATTCACAAAAGATTGAGACAATGATTGATCATCATCTCTCGACGACCAACGAGAATTCATCAGTAATTGACTCACTTCAGAAGACAACAGAAGCACACAAGACAGCGATCTCTACAATCCAAAAAGTGGTGAGCACAAATGGATCAATCAGTTGTTCTGCAGGTATCGCGACACCAGAAATTGGATGATTGATCAATTTGAGTGTGGCGAAGTTGTATATATCAGATGGATCACTTCCGAAGTATCCTGGAACATATCCATCATCAACATTTTCAACTGGCGTTTCGATTTCGCAATCACTAGCAGAAACTTCAGGAAGTCAGTTCAACGGTGACGGAAATTATCATGTGGTCTCCCTGTGACAAACCAGTTTTGTATTATTACGACGAGGACACAGGTTCAGGAGTGTTTTCAATATCCACAACAGGAAGTTTTTCTCAACTGTCAGACAGACGAGTGAAAAGAAATATTGAACCATTCCCTGATGTTCTTGAACAACTGAATACTGTTGAAATCGTGCAGTTTCAGTTCAATACATTTGACTCGAAGATCAACAAAGTGACGAAGCAAATAGAGAGCGAGACTGATGAAGAACACTTGAAGAACTTCAAGAGAAATGTGAATGCTTGAAGAAGGAAAGTGGGAAGAAACACATTGGTGTGTCTGCACAACAGATCCAAGAAATATTGCCTGAAGTCGTGAATGATTCCAATCCAGATTGTCTTCAAGTTGATTCTGTAGAACTCTCCTGTTTCTGCATCGAAGCTATTCAGGAATTGTGCTCTATTGTCGGACAACCACAGTCAATCAAAAATGAACGAATGCAACAATATAATTCACTGGTTAGTATTCCAACATCAGATCAACTAGAAATTCCTTGTACTCTTTGGTTATTTTTCAATTGATTGTCTCTGTTGTCTCCATCTCAATTGATTCGCCAGAACTGTCTTTGAACCAGATCTTCACTATCGATTGTCGCGTACTACATTCCCACTTCTTTCGCTTCGCAATCTGTTCGTTACAGAAAGCAACAAATGAATCATTGAATGCGTCAGTCTGGATCCAATCACCATGAATTGTTATGTGTTGAGGAATGTCTTTTGATATCACTGTCGATGCATCACTAATCTCTTCTTTCACATGAATGAGTTTGCAGTCGAGAAAGTAGATGTTTTTTTTGTTTTCTTGAATTGGTAAAATCAGGAGGTAATTGAGCAGTGTGAGAATTCTGAATTGAGAAGTAACGCTTCACCATTGTTGTTTTTAGCAAAAATAAAAAAAACATATTTGATTCGTAATTACCTCTCATCACTTCTTCATATGCTTCTTGGAGTCGACGATCAATGACATTTCGCACTCGTGGTTGTCCATCTTCAATCCAGAACAACCAAAATGTTGCCTGATGTGATGCCAGTATTGGTGGAGGAGGTCCTTCTTTGGTTGATAAGAAATAGGCATCAAATTCCTGATTGATTGGGGTTCCTCTGAAGACAATGTTGACTGACTCATCTGTGGAAAAACCTTCTTCACCACCAGCAATTTCGCTTCGATCAGATGGAACCATGAATGTGAAACCAGTAGCATCAGTTGCAGCTCTCTTTCTAAGTTGTTGACGATCAACACCTTGGCAGTAGTTTTTTGCTATGCGAGGCTCACTTCATTGCTTTGTCTCTCCTTCTTCTTCTGTTCCATTCTTCTATTCTTCTTCTCTGAAGATCCTCGACTCAATCATCATCTTCAGTACACTTCTTTTATTCGTCCTCATCCTTGCCCTTCTCTCTCACTCTAGTCCATTGTCAAATGATCATTACTTGCATTCCCTCCTTTTCAACCCACTTTGTTCCTCCCAACAGCGAATGGTCACCAAGATCCAAAGATCCCCGATGAAAACCTCAAACGATCAGATGAAATCTGGCCAAAAGCGGAAGACATTACGATTATTCCCGAATTATGGAAAATAATCGACGAAGCGATGAAGTCAGAAGAAGAGAAGAAAGATCTTGACGACAACAAACGGAAAAAGAATACCTAGGCAACAGGAAGAGAACAACAACTAAAAAAATTTGAGTGGGGAAGAGAGACAGAGTTGAGTATGAGCGATCCGTGAGAACATTGCTAGCAGACTTGGACAAGAAGAAGAACAATTTGGACGATTTCCATTTGATCTCCAATAAAAAGAAGAAAGAGGAATGAAAGGACGAAACCGAAGAAGGATGAATTGAAGAACGACAATGTCCCGGAAATCATTCAGACGAACAGAAAGCACGAATCAAGCATCTCAGACGGGAGACACGAGTCCATACACAAAATGAGCAGCACAATCGGCAAGCACCCGATGAAACGATTAAGAAGACTCATTCTAAAACCGAAGAGTGAAGATACCCAATCAAAGAAAGGAATAAGCGCGGAGAATCGGAAGCCATCACGAATGACGATCTTCAACGTGTGACGCAGAAAAAGTGATTGATTCAGGAGACAACCGAGAACAATGGGAAAGAAGGAGTTGGATCCAGTGGAAGTGACGAGCGACGGAGAAAACAAAGGAGGAAGAGAAATGATTGCAAGTGGAAGTAGAACAACGTCGAAGGGAAGAAGAGAGAAGTAATAGTAGTGTCAATAACCCGTACATATTCAAAAACCCGTAACATGGGGCTTGAAAAATAGACATTGGTCAAACTAAGAAAAACAAAAATTGGTTCCGCGCCGAAACCCCTGTGTCGGGAGAAAACCTCAAAATACTGTTTCCTTTAGGCGTCCACACATTTTTCTCAACTTTTTCCCCATTTTTCTCCACAACCAGCCATCCGTTTTGAATCAAATAAAATGCATTGTGATCGTAAAGTTCTCGACAAAAGCTGCTCAAAAAATAAAAGATTTTTTTTTCTAAGAATTTTTTGTCGAGAAAAATATGGGTTTTTTTCCATTTTCCCAAATATCCAGAATTTTTTCTCCAAATTTTTTTCAAAATGTTCATTTCACCAAAAAAACGTGTTTGTGAAAAATTCCATCGAAATCGGTTCATGGGTTGTGAAGATATTACCGAAACGATTTTTTTTAT
This sequence comes from Blattamonas nauphoetae, assembly GCA_033064195.1. NCBI lineage: Eukaryota > Preaxostyla > Oxymonadida > Blattamonas > Blattamonas nauphoetae. The sequence continues at coordinate 370,354 of JARBJD010000016.1, read as the reverse complement.
CGGGCAAAAGAGAGTATTTTGAGGTTTTCTCCCGACACAGGGGTTTCGTCGCGGACCCAAATTTTATTGTTCTTAGTTTGACCAATGTATATTTTTCAAGCCCCATGTTACGGGTTTATGAAAAGTTCGGTTTATTGAAACATCTATAACACGAATGAAATCAGCAATAAATCAGACAGAAGAATGAAATTGTGCAATTGGAAGTCGGAATACAACACGCCGATGAATAGAAGGAAGAAATGCAATAAAATAAAGCTGAACTGGATAGAAAGCGATCATTGCACAAGATGTGGACAAAAAGAGGGTAAGATGGAAGAGAAAAGCAAATCGAGCAGACGGGGAGCAGGGGAGAGCAACATCATTGACGAGTGGACAACTTGTTCACACTCTCCATTGATCCTATCACATCTCGCTGAACTCCTTCTTTTTGATGCACGTGTTATTTCTGTCAATTTTCGTTGATTCTGTGATCATCCCAAATCACACACTGTTGATCACATGACAAAGACCTTCGATGAGAATAGACCACTAATCCCACAAATATCCAATAAATTCTTGCAAATATTCCGTTTTAACGTGAAATCAGCGATCATTAGAATACAATGAACCAAAATGTCAGAAAAGGGGACGATCCTCCTGAAAAGCAGTCGGTCGGTCGACGAGTAGTCGGACCGACCGCTGCCCATGCCTACATTACAGTTTGTTGGACATCCACTTCGTTGTGTTGAGAAGCATAGAAGAAAATCAGAATTGTCATGTATCGGTCGTACTCTTGTCATTGTTTCATTTGGATAATTCATCGCACCTCTGAGTTTATCTTCAACAAAAGAACCCGTCAATGATCGCTCCAGATCATCAGGGACAGCTAGATAAGAATCAAGATTGAGAGTTGACAATGCGATCTGAAAAAAGCGAGCTCCAACAATGGTAGTCGGATGATCCGGATAGTCATTGCTCCATCGTCTACCTCTAAACTTTCTTCTGGTTCTTCCGAATCGGATTAAAGTGGCACAGAATCTTCGATGAGCACGTCCAATTCCTCTTCCTCCTCCTCTGGAAGTGGATCATCTGTGAGGACTTACGATACAAATTGTTCAAATGGAATAGTCAATAGTCGCCGACTATTAAACGCAGCGATGTATTCCGGTAGTTTGTGTATTCTAATGCCAAATTGCGGCAGAAAATGCCTAAAAGAGGTAAGAGTTCGCTGTGAACGATTTGGGTCTTCATCTATGATACTTCCTAAGTTGAAAGACGCATTCATCGATCTCCACAATTACTCCTGGACCTCTAATTGGATTGATGGAGTCCTCTATTAGACCTGACGTTGTGTTTCTACATCGTTGATAGATTTGTATCTTTCAGAACAGATTCTTGGACAATGCAATATCTGCATCGAAAAGTCATGTGATTTTCCGAATAAAGCCGCAGTCTCATTTCTCTCCCGTAAGAACACGTTTTCGAGTATCCACCGTGTAATGCAGACATAGCGAGGTGGCCAATTTCCGATTTGTCTTCAAACAGCTTATTCAACTTCGCAAACTTTGATCTGTCCTCCGGATAGCGGTTTATTAGATTTACTTAAGCGCGATTGCGACTCTTCTGGAAACAATTATTCACCTTAGGACAAAGAAATTGAATCACGCGAAATGTTTGCGGCTATTTTATGGGTCGGATCAACTCGGTTCTGAATTGTGGAATTTAAAGATTAAGAAAAGTGTTCACTAAAAAAAGGGGGTATCTGCGAAGATGTTAAAAAACGCTGCTTTCCGCTGAGACAAATTCCATTGACATTTTTTCGAGTGTCTTTGATCAGAATCTTTGATAAAAACACCTTTTCTTCGGTCCAAAATTAACGTCGGTTCGTGGAGAAACAACACCGATATGTTTCAAAAAAAAGGGTTTCCTTGCCGTATACTGCGATGTGAGACTCTCATGGATCTTTATCCTCAAATAAATCAAATATTTTCTTTATGTCTGTGTTGGACTCTTTGGGATGAATTGGTCACCTATCGAGCGAATACTTGTCTGAGTTGGACTGTTGCTGCATTGCGGAACTTCATGAGGAGCCAATCAATAATGGAGAATGGACAAAGAAAAGATGAAAATCCTGAAAATATATCTTTTTCACCCGTGAACCATTATTGATTGGCTCCTCATGAAGTTCCGCAATGCAGCAACAGTCCAACTCAGACAAGTATTCGCTCGATAGGTGACCAATTCATCCCAAAGAGTCCAACACAGACATAAAGAAAATATTTGATTTATTTGAGGATAAAGATCCATGAGAGTCTCACATCGCAGTATACGGCAAGGAAACCCTTTTTTTTGAAACATATCGGTGTTGTTTCTCCACGAACCGACGTTAATTTTGGACCGAAGAAAAGGTGTTTTTATCAAAGATTCTGATCAAAGACACTCGAAAAAATGTCAATGGAATTTGTCTCAGCGGAAAGCAGCGTTTTTTAACATCTTCGCAGATACCCCCTTTTTTTAGTGAACACTTTTCTTAATCTTTAAATTCCACAATTCAGAACCGAGTTGATCCGACCCATAAAATAGCCGCAAACATTTCGCGTGATTCAATTTCTTTGTCCTAAGGTGAATAATTGTTTCCAGAAGAGTCGCAATCGCGCTTAAGTAAATCTAATAAACCGCTATCCGGAGGACAGATCAAAGTTTGCGAAGTTGAATAAGCTGTTTGAAGACAAATCGGAAATTGGCCACCTCGCTATGTCTGCATTACACGGTGGATACTCGAAAACGTGTTCTTACGGGAGAGAAATGAGACTGCGGCTTTATTCGGAAAATCACATGACTTTTCGATGCAGATATTGCATTGTCCAAGAATCTGTTCTGAAAGATACAAATCTATCAACGATGTAGAAACACAACGTCAGGTCTAATAGAGGACTCCATCAATCCAATTAGAGGTCCAGGAGTAATTGTGGAGATCGATGAATGCGTCTTTCAACTTAGGAAGTATCATAGATGAAGACCCAAATCGTTCACAGCGAACTCTTACCTCTTTTAGGCATTTTCTGCCGCAATTTGGCATTAGAATACACAAACTACCGGAATACATCGCTGCGTTTAATAGTCGGCGACTATTGACTATTCCATTTGAACAATTTGTATCGTAAGTCCTCACAGATGATCCACTTCCAGAGGAGGAGGAAGAGGAATTGGACGTGCTCATCGAAGATTCTGTGCCACTTTAATCCGATTCGGAAGAACCAGAAGAAAGTTTAGAGGTAGACGATGGAGCAATGACTATCCGGATCATCCGACTACCATTGTTGGAGCTCGCTTTTTTCAGATCGCATTGTCAACTCTCAATCTTGATTCTTATCTAGCTGTCCCTGATGATCTGGAGCGATCATTGACGGGTTCTTTTGTTGAAGATAAACTCAGAGGTGCGATGAATTATCCAAATGAAACAATGACAAGAGTACGACCGATACATGACAATTCTGATTTTCTTCTATGCTTCTCAACACAACGAAGTGGATGTCCAACAAACTGTAATGTAGGCATGGGCAGCGGTCGGTCCGACTACTCGTCGACCGACCGACTGCTTTTCAGGAGGATCGTCCCCTTTTCTGACATTTTGGTTCATTGTATTCTAATGATCGCTGATTTCACGTTAAAACGGAATATTTCCCAGAGTCGATTTTTTGGAGGAATGAATCCTTTCCAAAATAATCAATTAAAAAGGTGAGTATCTGTGAAGGTGTCCTACACACTTCTTCATGTTTGTGGTACGCAGCACAGTCCAGGATCAGGATAGCGTGAGAGAGAAGAGAGGACAATCATTTTTCTAGTCTAGCTTCTGGATGTGACGTAGGAGGATGTCTACTTTGTTGACGGTGAGATAGAGAGGCCGTACAGACCTGTGTGGATCGCATCCCTTTTTGATCGCTTCTTTTCTCCTCCGTTTTGATGTGGGACTGTGTCCATCCATTGATGAACAGGTTCTCAACCTCTTCCGAATTGGTTCGTTGTCGAAAGATACAATCCAACACATTAATTCCACAATGCATTCCAGACTGGGGAGATATTAAACTCCCACGAAATCCAACGCATACATTCCACTATGGTGGTCCAGAAGTCACGCAACTGGAAATGATGGATGGGAAGACACTCTCTTGAACATGATAGGGAGAAGGACTAAAACTGGGAAAGTGATAGGACGGAGCATTAACACCTGGGAAATGATGGCGTAGAGAACCAATACTCGCCCAGTCTCATTCTTACGTCAGATACTCCCCCAAATTTCACACTCACCTCCCATACTCGCCGAGAAGCACACTCACCTCCACCCTCACCACACCATACACCCAAACCCAAATGCTCTCACTTCACTTTTCTTTTCTCTTTTTGTTTTAGTCCAGCCGATGATAGTGTCAGCCATCCAGTAGGATGGCACTTGAGGCTGAAGACACCGAGCACCAACTTTGTTGGGGAGCTCGACACTTCACTGAGGCTCCTTGTTGTAGTAACCTGCGACATATGGAGCGTTCCTCACCATGGTTCCCGGTTCCTCGCCTGGCTTCGGTCAGGTTAGAGGCGGGCGCAGGTGAACCAACAATGAGCTTCATTGAGTGGTAGGAGAAGTACCTGTCGGAGGTAGGAGTCGCAGCCCTCCTCCGGTCCACTGGAGTTCCTCGCTTGGCTTCGGCTGAGTTGGAGGTGGACAGGAGCTCTCCTCCCGAGTGAGGCACGGCGCTGTGGCGTGGCTCTCAAAGCACTGTGTCACATATGGGCAAGTTTTGCTGCAGGGGAGGGGGAAGTGAAGACCCCCCTCTCAGACATGGTAGATAAGAGAGAATGAGACCAACTCCATCACTCGCCACCATACCCGCAACCCCAGCTGGAGGGGTGCGGGCCCCGTAACTGTATAGGGCCGCTGACAAGATCAAGGAGCCAAGACAGCTTGCACAAGAGGCTCGAGATAACCCGAGAAAGAGCGTCAGATCGCTTGAACCAGTCACTTCACTAAAAACAAAAGCAAAAACTGGAATTGGATTGGATGAGATGGAAAGTAATGGAAGAAGAATGATTGGGAAAGATGAAAGTTGAAAGGAAAACAACGAAAGATGATCAAATTCGCAAACCAGATCTCGAAACAAGAACGATACAATCACAAAATCCAAAATACATTCAAATTCGCATGACAAAGTTACATTCACTCATATTGTCCACAAAATACACAAATAATCACAAAATCGAATATCCACACACCATGCTCTCACATTTTTGACAAAACCGACAAATAGATTTCAATTCCTCGATCAAAGTTTCATACTCTCAGAGTAGCTGTCAACTGCGCTTATTCACTCAAAATCGAAGAGCTACACTCCACAGTCTTGTCAAACGAACTTAAACAGAACGAATTCATGAAGCTGCTCAACGAAAATGTGATATGATATTCATCTAGAATTTGCTCCGAGTCCTCCATTCTCGCACGTTTTATTGCCTCCTCAAGAACTCTCGAGAGTGTGGTGATGGCTCCTGTTGTGGACAACTGTCTTCTCAACTCATCGCCAGCCTCACCTTCATGTTCATCGCTCAACTGTTTTCGTCGACGCATTTCATTCCTCCACATGTCATTCACATCCACATTTGTTCTATCAAATCCGCTGGCATCGGAACATTGGATGGTTGTTGTTCTGGGACAGTCAAACATTCGGAGACACAATCAATCAGATGGAGAGCCACATCACTCACAACACCACCGCTGCTCAATCGTTCCATCCACTCGTCTCGAGCGTCCTTCATTTGAATGGTTCGATTCTTGGAAATCTTCAGCGCCATTCCGTATCGTGTCAGTGCATTGTTGAATGTCGAGTAGGCAAAGCTCTTGGGGAAGGAGTTGAGAGCAGCAATCATGGTCCGCACATCACAGGTCAACTTTACGAACTGTTTCCACTTCTGTGCGCCGGACCACGGGATGGGTTTGAGAGTTTGATGGTGGAAGTTGAAACTGGATGTGAGAGCACGTTCGAAGATGTCATTGCTGGTGAGCTCGGAGGAGGGAAGCATGAGACGGTTCGAGATGTATGTGCCTCTGGTGCTGCATCGAATGTATTCAATTTCAACACTCGAAACGGAACTCCAACGAGCAATCAAGGTTCATCGCTCGAGCAATCGGGCGGAAGCATGCCTGGAAAGCTCTTTTTTGTATCCGAGCGCACATTCCATCCGAACCAAAACTCCAGAGTGGCCATCCAAGATCAATGTGCTCTTTCCAGGAAGATTGCTGAATGAGGGAAAGGCCGAAGTGTTGTTCAATTTGGACCTGCAACCAATACACAACATTGAGGTTGCTCTTGGTGAAAGGACGACCCTCAACCGTCACGAGGGTGTCCTCGTTGTAGTACCCCTTCATCTTCCAAAGGCGAAGTGACACTGGAAGGACAGTGCTGTCCGCCAAACACACAACTCGTTCATCGTCCTTCTGGCGGATTTCGGCGCAAGCGCTTGCTCCAGCTCCTGTGCAGAGCGAAAACAGGAGGAGTGACGCTTCGTATGGCTTGTCCGGATGTTCGTCGGGGAAGTGGTCCTGTATCAGCTTTAATAGGGGTGTCACCAAACCGTCCCGGTCACCAATCCGGCCTTTTTTCTGGAAAAATCAATATCGGTGAAACTAAGAAAAATCTGCAATTTAAGAATTATACTCCCTTGCGATCCCGAGAAAACCTCAAAATACCCCCTTTTGCCTGATAAAAATTAAAGTTTCGGGAAGATCTTCACAACTCATGAACCGATTATGATGAAATGTTTTACTGAAAAGTATTTTTTGATGAAACGAACATTTTGACAAAAATTTGGAGAAAAAATTCTGGGTAGGTGGAAAAATAGGAAAAAACCCCGATTTTTCTCGACAAAAAAGTCTCTGAAAAAATGGCATCATTTTTTTGAGCAGCTTTTATCGAGATCTATCCGAGTACATTGCATTTTATTTGATTCAAAACGGATGGCTGGTTGGAAAGAAAAAAGGGCAAAAAGTTGAGAAAAATGTGTGCATTTCTAGGTTTCACAGTATTTTGAGGTTTTCTCTTGATACAGACATTTTATCGCGGAACCTTTTTTCTTCGTTTGACCAATATTAATTTTTCAAGCCCCGTTACCCGGATTAATAAAAATGTTCGGATAAAAACATTCTATCCCTCTATTCAATCGGAGATGAGAATCACTGTTCAGTTCCCGGTAGTCTGATCCCGGACTAATTGCGATTCTTGGAGCTATCGATATTCTTTTTCTATACGACTAGCCATTGCAGGAAATGAATGGCACTGTTGCACGTTGAGAGTTTTCGTTTTGAACCAGGAATTAGTCGATCCGAGATGAGAGCTAACACTCTCATTTTGACTTCGAGCGTTTGATCAACTGTTCTTTCAGTAGAAAAGAGTGGATTTCTGAACAAGTTTAGCTGTACTGAGTCCGTGGCCCGAACGAATGAATTGATACATTCTCGTCTGTTGTCGACGGCAACCAAAGTGATTTGATCTGGTTATTTGCTGGGAGGTTAGATTCCTGATTGTGGCATTAACATTGTTAATCAGGTTGTCTTTGGCTGGAAAGATACATGACTGAAAGATGTTTTTGAATATCTTTTGGGTGAGATGGCGGCGACACTGAGAGTAAGGTGCTCGATGGTGTGGATGAGTGTTTCGTCGAGGTTATTTAGAAGATGTGGTGGAATTGGGTATTGGCGGAGTTTGATTCGGTGCGTCTGTGTTCAAGTCTGGAACGAAAGGCATGAAATGTTGGGTGGGGAAGGGCGAGTGGTAGATATGACCAGGCAATTTGGAGAAGACGGAAATATCATGGGGGAGAACAAAGAAACAGAGATGGATATTTGGTGGAATTGAGAGAAATGAAGGAGGAAGAAAGGGCAGGAGTTTGTTTTCCACAGTCCGGCATCGGAACAAAGAAACACATATTCCTATCATTCGAGAGAAAATCCGGCCAGGAACACTCATAATAAGCGACGAATGGAAGGCCCATGACTTTTTAGCGGAACTGGGAAACGGTCATCAAACGGTTTGCCATAAGCGAAATTTCATAGACCCAACAACAGGGTCATGCACAAACCACGTGGAGAGCATGTGGTTACAACTCAGAAATGCATTGCCTCGGTATGGGGTCAGAAAACGCCTTTTAATCGACTTTTTAGACAAGAGCAGGACCCTGATCGTTATGGTCAGGAATAGCGATTATGAGAAACCCCTTTATTGCTTCAAGGAGATTGATGTGAATTTCGCGCTTGAACACAATTCTCCGATCGGAAGGAACAATGATTGCCATAATCCTAGACAAATAATTGATTTTGAGTAAATCCAATCTGTCCATTGCGAGGAAAACAGTGTGGAGATACCGTTAATGGAAAATACCACACGTTCCGATCCTGCCCCAAACGAGATGATTCAGAAAACTGTGCGGCGAGTCGATGCCTTGGGAAAAGTTATGTGGCTCCTTCAGAAAACATTGAATCTTTTCTTGAACAACATTGTCCAAGACTGTTCAGACTTCACCAGTGAGATAATCGATCTGTAGAGGTTCAGGGCGGAATGTTTGGTGGTTTGTTTTGGTTGTATTTCTTCCAGAAACGGCCAATTCTGGAGGTTCAGCTGAAGAAATGGTCACTACAGGAAGGAAGTGAGTCTCAGATCCAGCGTCGTGCACGTTGGGGTGAATTTTCATTCGATATTTTGAACCGATCATCTCATCATGTGGAACAGAACTTTTCTTCTCCGTTGATCAACCATGAAATCAGAATGAGGTCGATCACAGATGGGGCATAGAAAGCTCTTGAACTTTTCGCTGGGTATTCTTCACCTTTTCACTTTTCTTTCTTGGGCAAAACGGGGTATAATGAGGTTTTCTCGGAATCGAGCCGAGATTTAATTCATGAATTTTATGTTTTCTTAGTTGGTTCATTATGGTCCCACACCAAAAAGAGTGTGGATTATTGATTTTCTTGGAGTATTGACGCCACTATAACCGTTCGAATGACGACTCCAGAAAAGAATTCGATGGCTTGGATGGGGTCATCAAAGAGGAGCTCGAGGATGGTGTGAAAATGGAGGTGATGTGGGTCATGAGAGGAAGGAGAACAGACAATGACAGTTTCTCCTCAAAACGTGAGAGGCGATTCTGAAGCCAGGATGGAGAGATCGTCTTGGGATATGAGTATTTGTTGGATGTATGAGGAACGGACAAAGATTTAAGAGAAACAGTTGTTTGACAGAGAGATTACAGTGCCAGATTGATGAGAACGAATGACCACTGCGTCTGGTCAATCCCAGAACAAATCCGGCTGTGGAAAGAGAGAGTTTCTGCCAATTGTCAAGTTTTTTGGGTCAACACGAAGGACGGACCAGGAAAGGAACCACTTATTTCCACCGATATGAAAAAGCTGATCGCGTCAGTCCCTGCTGGATGCAAACACAACGCAGAAGACGTATCGTTGTGGCGGTTTGCTCATCAGACTGGAGCAAGAGCGATCTCTTGCGAAGCATTGACTCTGAGAGACATATTTCCACTTAAGTGCGACGAAGATGGACGCATGGGTGAGAATTTTTGATATCGTAAAAAAGATCAAATACCCTTCTTCGAATCTCGTCTCATCCCACAGCTGAGACATACATTGTCCATTCTCAAAGACTCGTTGGAGACACCATTCGATGTCATTCTCGTGAAATTAGACTAAACACTGACAAGACGGATTATTCTCGTTTTCTGATTCTGATTCTCGAACTTGTTTATGATCTCAAAAATTCTCACCCACATATTTACTGTGCAGATTCTCATGAATGTGATCAATATGTCATTATGGTCATAAATCAGATAAATCTGACGAATACAAAAAAAGAAGGCACCAGGCGGGATTCGATCCCCGACCGGGACAATTAGAATTTCAATATATCCACTGAACTATCAAATCATTCATGGTGTGTCCGTAAAGCCGGAATTTTTTGTAAAGCCGGAGTCCATCGGCGAACCCACAATTATGAACATTCACTGATTTCTCATTTCACAATGACGTATTACACTCTTAGAATTCTCAGACGACAAATGAAAACAAATGGATGAGTGTGTGATAGATAAAAAAGAGATTCATGCATGTGGGATCCGTCCAGGGAGGAAAAGATCATCCAGATCGTCGGACGCTGGATGGAAGAGGGAGTTGAGATCAGGAGGAAGAAGGAATTGTTGGTTTGGTTGGAGGTGAACAGTGTCAGGAATGGTGTCTGGAACGCGACTGTGTCCAATCTGTGAGTTGAACGCATGCAATCCGCACACTGAAAATGAATGCTGAATGGAGTGGTGGGAGAGAGCTGAGTCGGTGGCCCGGAGGAAGGTCTACATGAAGGATTGACGATGGTCACATCCAACGACAGCGAGATGGTCGGGAATAGTTTGAGAAATGATGTTCCTGAGTGTGGCGTTGATGGATTGGTCCACTGGCTGAGTGAACCTTGAAGTATTGGTGGAATAAAGACAATGTCGATGAGATAGTCCTTCGTCGCCCTCAACACTTCTGAATGTTTGTGATATGGGGCTTCGTCAAGTAACAGGCAGGGAATTATGGCCGACTGTGATGCCCTTAATGTAGTGTTTTTTTTGATCAAGTCAATCTCATGAATCATGTCCAAATCCCTTTTGATCCTCCAGCGCAGCTTCTTCACACAATTCCAATTCCAGTCATGCCTAACTTTCCTAAGGTACACCATCCTATTCGCAAAAACAAAATCCAAGTCCCCTCCTCAACCACCGACTGGCGCCCAACTGTCAATGTGGTGCCTGTTCGTTCGTGACATTCACAGGCTCTATCCTCATCAAGATAAACAGGTTTTTGAACTTCAGTATGATGGGATTCGATGTTTACACTGCAAAAGAATCACACCCAACATTCAACGCCCCATGAGGAGTATATCACAATATCGGACCGGCCAGATTGTTGGTCATCATTTCTTAAACTTGTCCTCTCCCCACAGCACAGGAGAGGACTGCCAGACTTGGATATAACATGTTCAGACCCAATAATTGAAAAGGCTGAAAATATTGCTTCATTCGCTCTGCAACACGCAAAGAATCGAATTGTGATTGGATCGATCATTTTTTCAAATCAAATCCCAGCTCATTCAATCAAACCTCTCGTACAAGCCACAGATGTGTTGACCAACATTGCGATCCCATTTCAGAATTCACACACAAGCCCTGAGATTTTTCGATCGATAGGCCACATGGAAATGGAAGAAAAGAGAGATGAAGTACGTCAATACCTTCTGTGTGGCGATCCCTTTTCCTTTTTCCTTGATTCATCAACAGATTTTGACGGGATCAAACAAGTTGCTGTACCCTACAAGTTCTCCAATCCGGCGATAAACCAACTTGTCGCAAACTCGCAATTCGTCCACTCCGAAATTCAGCCAATTCTGGAGCTTTCTTAACCTTGATCAACCAACTCATTGGAGACTTTTCGTTACTCATCAATTTATTTGTGGCTGTCGGCACCGATGGGGAGAGTACCATGACGGGTTTTGGATACGGATTGTGGGGGAGACTGCTCCGCGAGTGCAATGGAATCCTCCCTTTCCATTGTGCTGCTCATCGACTTCAGCTAGTTTATTCTCATTCTTTGGACTAAATCGAATTTTCCGTCTATCTTTCTCTTCTCAAACAGTGCCATTCTCTTGCAATTAACATATCATGATCTCCAATCAAGAAACGAAACCTGGAAGAAATTCAACAAAGCACACATCAACCTCCTAAAAAATACCGTATGTAGTCGAAACCAGGTGGCTGTCGATTCACTCAACTTCCAAGGTCGTCCTTGATCAGTTCTCTTCATTATCAGCTCTTCTTGAAACATTCAGTGCGGAAGAACAAGCAAAATTTGCGGCTCTTTTCACACCCATTTCTTACATTCGTCTCTTTGTCGTACCGCAGCTAACAACTCCAGTATACGATTAATGCAAGTTTCTGCAATCAAAAGAGCTGACTTTTATCAACTATGATGCAAAACTGTCAGAAACAAAGACCAAAATCAACGATGGAGAAAAACTCTTAAGCACTGTTTTACTCGCCAGAGCTGCTACCAATGAATTTCCAATTCTTCACTCATTCACAGACCTTGAAGTTACGCATTGTCATCTGGAGGCTTCACATTTTCAGAAGCTGCTTCTCCTCCATTTCGAACACTATTTTGAACGGAATGAAATCGAGGCCGCAATACGACGTCTGTCTCCAATTCGGCTCCTAAACGACAATTTTCTGAATGATGCTCGAGATGCTGCAGCCCAACTATCATATAGTCTGCAACAAGACCAAGCTGAGCCCATTCTCAAAGAAGACATCGATATTGAACCATATATCCACTTTTGCCGATCTTTCCCCGATTTATCGAATGAGACAGCATTCAACTGTATACAAGCCTTCCTAAATCAGCCTGACGCACTTGCTCCATCAGATCTCAAATTTTTCATCAGGATCCTCCTTGTCGTTCCGCTGACGACTGTCGAAGTCAAAAAGATATTTAGTTCAATGAAAAGATACAAAGATGATCTACGAAACAGAATTACGAATCCCGACTTTGAACAATACAGACTGAATAAGCACCGAAACGCATTCACCCGCCATCAATCGAGATTTTCCCCGAATCTGATGAGGATGGTCCACCTAAGAAAAATGTATTGTTTAGAAAAAATCTCCCGCTACCCACTGAGAAAAACGCAAAGTACATGAATTGTGACATTTTCCCATTTCGTATTGGCTATATCTCAACAACCTCTGGATCAATTGTCATGAACTTTTCTCCAGATGTGTTTTGGGATGATCCGAACACTTTGGTAAATGTTTGAAAAAAATACTGGGTATCTGGATAAAAGCCAAAAAACCCATTTACTCTCGACAACCCACTCAGAGGTAAAAAATGGTCCTTTTTCATAAAAAAAGTTTTTCAAATTCTTTCCGACTAAAATGACTTTTATTTGGTTGAAAACGGATGGTTAGTGATGGAGACATGACGTTGAAAAGTTTTGGGCTTTTGTGAGTATTCTGCTGCATGAGGCTACAGCGCCCAATAATGGGTCTTTAGCTCCAAAAGTTTGACGGGATGCTTTCTTCACCAAAACAACATTTCCCAGAAAAAATCTCGATTTATGGCGGGTTACTGAATTTTGGCGCCTTTCTGACAGCACTACAAATGGAGCTGATGATGCACAGAAAAAGCGAATGTAGAGATTGTCAAAAGTTCATCGAGAAATCGACTTCCATCTAGGTCAGAATCTTTTACATCATTCAAAAGCTCGGCGGTCACAAACAAAAAAAGCAATTGAACGCACTTATCAAGCCTTGATCATGATTCAAGAAAAAACAGTTCTATCATATCCTACACCAATTCGAGAGAAAGGTCGATTCATTTTTCATCCATGAGAGGAGATTGGTTTTGAGTGTAGTTATTCGACATTTAGAATGATGTCAAAAATTCTGACGTTGACGTGTTTGAGAGTGACTTGTAGTATGAAATCGTTGACATTTCTTATACTTGGCCGATTCAACTTCTGTGATTGGACGTGTTCTCCACAATAGAGAATGAAAGAGTCGAAGAAGAGATATTTCAAGCTGAAATTGCTTTCGATCTTCAGGGATGTGGGCCTGTAGAAGTAGACTCTTACTTCCTCGATTATTCAGTCACAACTGGTGTTCATTTCCCCTCTCCTTTTTTCTGCTTTCCTCAACTTCATTCTCCCTTTGTATTATCGACTTTTGAAACAAATGAATGTATTTCGAAATGCCATTCATTTCAAAATGATCAAAACATTTCGCCAATAGTCCATTCTCGAATAAGAAAAGAAAAGTTCCTTCATTTTGCCTTCTTTCTTTTTCACAATCACTCATTGTGTATAAACCGTTCCTTTCAAGACATATTGGGTCAATCTGACTCGATTCAGTCAGAATCTGGAAATCCAATCAAGATCTGACCGCACTTGTTTTTTCGATAAACGGTCGTCTCTGTTCTCGCTGAATGAGTGGAACAGACTACATTGATGATGATCAACTTGAAGAGAAGCGCAAGATTCTCTCTCGTATTCTTCTCTTTTTCTCTCAGTGAATGAATTCCTTGTTCAGTCGGAGATCAAGCTGCCTTTGAGGAACAATCAGCGATCACACAACAAAAGAATGAGGAATTGATTCAACATTTGAAACAACAAAACGCTGAAATTAGGAAGAGATTAATCGATCTCCAAAGAGTATAGTTCAACCATCAATCATTCAAATTCTCATCTTCCTCATCTTGTTTAGGAAAACGTTGCCGAACATTATAATGTCTCAGAAGCCAATAAAGGCGCACTCCAAAATCAACTCATTGTTTTGAAGAAGGATTTAGACAAACAAAACACGGACAAACTTGAACTCCAGAAACGAAAGCGTAAACTCAATGAACAATATCGGGAATTGAAAGGTCTCGCTCCCATGGATGCCAATGCTGCTCCCCGGAAGGTTTTCCAATCAGCATTTCATTTTTCCAGAAAATTCGCAATCTCGAAAACCAACTGGACAAGTTCGTAATTAAATACAACGAAGCACAGTCCATCAGAAAGACGTACGAACAAATTATTAAACGACTTAATGTTTGTGACTATACTCTTCCAGATTCTTCATTTAGGAAGAGGAAGCAAACTTCAATGCTCAACTCGCTGAAATGGAGGAAACCATGGCTCAACGCAATGAAGATTTGGAAGAACTCCTGCTGATGCAAAAATCAGCCCGTTCATCCCGCGACATGGCCAAGATGGAGGTCACACAAGTTCGACAAGAATCAGAAAACGATCGCAAACGTTTCGAGAAGAAATTGAGGCAGAAAGAGAGGCTATACCAACAAAAGGTGGAAAGTCGTGAACGAAGATTGGAGGCAGAGGAAGAGAGGATGCGGCTTCAGGAAGATAATGATTCAATGTTGAACGAAAATCAGAACCGTTCGCTCCACAACGAATACCAGGTTGTCACATCAGAACGGAACATGACCGACCAGGAAATCATGAGGGCCGAGGAAAGACTCGCAAAGGATGAAGAATCATTGCGCAGAATGAAGGAAGCAACTGGCGACGACGATGTCAACAAAGTCATCCAGAAATTCCTGGTTCAGACAGAGTACTACAAAGAATGCGAGGAACGACGAAAGACCACAGAAGGTCGATTGGAACGAGCCAAAATTGGCCGTGCAGCAGCAGCACAAGAGTTGGAACAAGCGAAAGAAGAAGGTGCAGACAAAGTCAGCGAGAAAGTTAGAAAAGAACAACTGGAACGGGAGTTGGAATCAATCAAATCAAAAGAAAACGAAACCAGGAAACGGTACATCGAATCGAAACAGCAACAAATCGAGGTCAACGAAGGAATTCATCTCATCACAACAAAGCTGGCTATCACTTGCATTCCGCCTGGCATGAGCGAAGACGATGTTGATCGTGAGGGTTATCCAAACCTCCTCCCAACCTCGTCCCTTCCCACATTCGATGAACATGGAATCAAGAATCCGGACGATGACAGCTATGTCAGTGATCTGTTCCAGAAAATGGAAGAATGTGTCACATTGATGATGGAAGAAACGAGAGAGTATCGTGAGGAACAAGAGAGGCGCAAACAAGAAAGGGAAGACGCCATCATCGAAGCTGAAGAAACTGGAGCCGACCTACCGGCCCGTGATGGTTCTACACCCGGACCTGGTGCCACAGGACCAACTCCATCACAGTTACTCCCTGACGGCAATGTCCGAATCAACTTTGAGGAAATGGGTGCCGACGAGGACGATGACGATGAACACGGTGTGTTCTTCTTCTCGATGTGAATTTTCTCTTCTTGTTCCCCCTTGTTATAGATGATTCATCAGGTGAAGATGACAATACCCTTCTTGATCGAAATGCTTTGAAGAGGCAAGCCATCCAGGCCGCAGAAATTGCTGAACAACGAGCGAGAAAAGCGAAGAAAGATGAGGAAGTCTAGAATCTGCGTCATTTCATATATCATATTTTTCAACTTTTATCCAACACATTACTTCTATTCATCAAACGGTTTCTTGAACCATAATAAAATGTCTGTCGCCACCGTGCAGCAGTACAAGAAGAGAGAACTACCTGGAGATGCAACAGCTCCCAAAAATTATTCCAGAGACTACAATGCCTTCAAGGAGTTCCAGCCATTGCGCTCTATTGTGAAGAAAAGACGAGAGATAGAAGGTCGAGTTCTCTTCACTTCACAACTCTTTCTCAATCTTCTTTCCTTGACTCCTAGAGTACATGAAGGGACAGCCGTATGGTGCGAGTATCTTCTGCCTTTCTGCATCACGTTTCCTCCGTTTCATCAATCTCAGAACAGAATTGGAACTCGGACACTTTAATTCGGAATGGACGAGCAGATATTTCGCCTTCTCGGCAATTATCTCGAGTTTGTTGTGAGTTTCGTTTCACTTATTCTTGATTTAGTTCCAGCCCTTGGAAAAGGACATCAAGAGAGATCTACATTCCCCTCTGCCAATTCTGAAAAACCCGATTGTTTGTGATCCTCACCTGACTAAATTTGACACTCCTGGATCGTATACACTCATGGGATTGTCTGAGTCTCCACAGGAAGTCTACCTTTTCATCATCTTTTTCATCACCCCACTGTCATAGACACACGCTGTGTACAACAGATCTCAACGAGTCTTATCCCCTGCAGCGATTAGAGATCCTGAAACACTTCACACTTTTACTCATCCTCGCGCCATGTCATCGCTTTCTCAATCACACGTCAGAACATCTCCCAGAATGCGAGAACGAACCTTCTCACCAACCACTCCAACTCCATACATGTCATCTACTGTTTTTACTGAAGATAAAACCATTCGTTTTGACAGAACAAACAAACGTGGTCGTGCTTTCACCACTGGAGTTGTCGACAGAACGCTTCCTGTTTCACCAGATACTGCTCTTTCGAAGGCACCTTGCCTTGCCCGTATTCGCACACGACCAACAATGACAGATGATCCAATGATTGGAGTTCCGTGGAATTCCACAGTCAGCATCGACCCGAACGAGCGACGTTGGAAGGACAGATATCCAATGGAAGCCACAAAGCACATGACAGTCAAAGACCCAAAACGATTTCGGACAGATTCCCGAATCGGGTTGATGGAGAGGGAGAGGATATTCATGGAAGAGAAGAGAAAGGCAGAATCACTGGGACAGGAGAAAAAAGAGAGGAAAATGAAGAGAAAACAGGACGAATTTGAGGCCACAGTTCATGAAAGACAATTAACTTGGAAGAAGAAGACAAAACCATCAGCCAACCAAAAGGTTACCCGCACACATCCTGGCACCTTTGTTTGTTCTTTTTCCTTCTTCTATCGCCTTCTTTTATTGCCTTGCAGGGATACTCACAAGTGGAGAAGAAAGATGTGTGGAGCTGCTGTATGACTGAGTCAAAGGATGCTCCAGGATGTCAGATTCACGTTGAGAGGACAGATGGCTGGAATCTTGATGGGTTTTCTTAATTTCACTTCACAGTTTCTTTTTTCCATGTTTTTGATACTCTTATATCAATTTTTCATCATTTCTTTCTCTCAAACCACAATTTTTTAAATGAATCGCGTCGATACGAAAGCACGACAAATTCATGGGCGAAATCCACAATTCCTTATTGAGGATATCACAAGAAAGAAAATTCAAGGATGTCTTTATTGGAAGGAACAATGTTTTGCGCTCGATGGTATCCTCCTCCTCATCTCTTATATTAACATGCCATCTCTCTCATCAATCCGTCTTTCTTTTAGCTGCATCGATAATTGATCGTGCTGTTGATTTAACATATTATGGAGGGTTATTTGGTGGAACAATGCAACCAACACCATTCCTCTGTCTCGTCCTCAAACTTTTACAAATTCAGCCCGACTTGGAAACCACTCTCGCCTATGTACGTGATGAAAGTAGTAAGTATATTATTTACCGATTCTTTTCAATTGTTCTTTACATCCAGATATCTCAGAATCCTTGGTGCATTCTATCTACGGCTGACGGGCGCACCAATGGATATTTATCAAAATTTAGAGCCACTTCTTGCGGATTATCGGAAACTTAAATGTAGAAACATTGTAGGTTTATCTTTCTTCCTGATTATGACACTTTCATTAGATTGTTCTCTGACTCATGTCGATGAGTTTATCGATGATTTATTAACAAAAGAACGTGTCTGTGATGTAATTTTGCCACGTCTTCCCAAACGATGGGCACTAGAAAAAACTGTATACTGTTTTTTTCTTAATCATTGTCTCTATGCAGGAAGGGCTTCAACCCAGAGTATCTCCTCTTGAAATGATGATGGATAGCGATGATTCGTCGTCGGAAGAGACAAGTGACTCATCAGAAAGTGATTCTTAACTCATTTCACTACGACGAACTCGAACTCAACTAAAACTCGTCTCTTTCAGAGATTTTTGTTAAAGTACCCAAATGTTTGAGGAAAAGGCATCCTATCAAATTCATTTTCTTTGATGTACTGCTCCTTCTAAGTGAGGATTCGATGAGCCGACCACGATCGCCCCATTTCAGTCTCCTCAATTCAGCTCCCAACTCTCATTCGGGGATTGTTTTTCCCATGAATGGGGTGCTCTCCACAGCCCCTTCCACGTTACATAAACACCAACTCCAGACATTCTTCCAAGTCATTGGCTGTAAAGTCAAAGATGCCGTCAAATTCGCCCGTCTGCTCACTCTAAATCTCGCTTCATCCAATTTTGTACACCCCTTGTTTTTTGTTTCCTTTTGAAAACTTCAGAAGACGTCCTTATTCAAGCTGGAGGAGCCCCCGATTCAACTGTCGTCGTTCTGAATCGATCCGCAACAATTGAACTTGCAACATCTGTCATTAAAATGTCTGTCCCTCCGTTTTCTCTCACACATTCTTTGGTCCATTTTCTACTGTTCACGATTCACGCTCAAACAACCATCCTTCCGAACCACTGTAGGAAACCAAGTGTAAACCAACTGCAGCAGCGAATCACCCAAAAAGCTGGAGCAGCCTTTGACATTGTCACTCGAAAGGCCAGTTTCACACTTCTGCTTGGAGGTACGTCAGGATGTGGGAAAAGTACAATTGCATCAGTCCTCGGTGCCCGTCTCGGAATTAACACAGTCATATCAACAGACAGCATCCGGCATGTTCTTCGTACTTGTCTGGACACATCCGATCCAAAGACTGCTCCACTCTGGGTCTCCACGTACGAAACAGGCCAACTCGTCTCCATGGAAGAACACGGCGAAGAGATGAATCCCAAAGACCGGCTGATTGAAGGATATTCTCGTCAATGCCGGATGGTTTGCGATCATCTAGACCGTGTTATCAGCAATTACGAGGCGATGGGAGAATCATTGATAATTGAAGGTGTCCATCTGACTCCTGATGAAATGCTGAATCTGTCCAAGAAGCACAAATCAATAATCCCGTTCTTAATTATTGTTTCAGACGAGAAAAAGCACGTGGAGCGAATGGCTGTCCGAGCTAAATACATGTCACTCGATCCGAATCGAAACAAATATGTCGCCAACATTAGCAACATCCGGACCATCCAGAAACGAAATCTCACCCGAGCCAATATCATCCGTGTATGTGGAGTCATGATTCTCCATCTTTTCATCTTTTTTCATCAATTCTTTCGTCATGATTTCTTCGTGTCTCTATTTCTCAGATCCCATGTGTAGACAACACCAACCTCGACCGATCTGTGGATATCATTCACCGCACGTTCTCCAATGCTCTTCCGTATTTATCGACCAAATCTCTCCTCGATCCACAAGCAAACGACTCCCAACCGCTTCTCGGAGTGTTCCTCTTCACAAAAAACAATAGATGGAGTGCAAAATCGATGCTTCAGACAATTAAAGAGAGTAGAAAGAGTGTTGAACGCGGCAATACTCCTCCACCATCAATCGCCTCCACAATTCTCCTTGCTCGTTCTGTGTCTCTGGAAAACTGGCGAAAAGAGCGTTTTGTGTCACAGTCACCTATGCCCCAAACCCGCCTCCACCAGAAACGTAAAGAGGACAAAGCCGAAGAACGGAAAAAAGACCCAGCCAAAAAGAAGGATAAACTCAGAAAAGACGAAAATGTGGAAAGAATCGATAAATCAATCGAGAGATTAGATATTCTTCCAACAAGTATTCCATCGAAAGAAGACGAGGTGGAGAGTGAGGACGAGCAGATGAAACTCCGAAATTTTGGGAGCATCATCAAAGCCATCCGAGAATCTGAGATGGGCCGCTTTTGGGAAGACACATGGGATTCACGGCGTCACAACCTTGAGACCATCAACGAGATTCCGGACAAAGATGACTATCCCATTCCTGACCCGCAGGAAAGCGATGTCAAAGCGGCTTTGCCCGAGTCCCCTCCCGTTGTCCCCGCCCCAAAAGAGTCCACAACCTTGGCAATTGTCGTTCCTGAACCACAGAGCGAGGCGAAGCACCGGAATATTCTCAACATGTTCCATCTGTCGTCTCGGACTCCATCACCTCGCGCATCCTCCCCCGACTCCACCACGACCTCCGATTCTATGCTGCCCTCCAATCTCCCCACTTCAACCTCTGGCTCAGCCTCTCCGTCTCTCTCTGGCCAATCCTCACACACTTCCAAGAATTCCCCAAGCGGCTCGTCGTCTCTTCGTTCAAATTTGTCCGCCCTCCACAAACAGCGCATCAACCGCCGCAAACAATACGCGAAACAGCACAACACCAAATCAGGCCACATCTCAACACATCACAAACACGAGACACATTCACGCTCGTCTGCCAAAGTTCGATCGACCGAAGGCGATGCCCACTCGTCGCGCTCCGGAAAGGCCCATTCTTCGGAGAGTGCGGTGAGCATCCTGTCGCCGCCCCAATTCTTGGTTGCTCCCACTCCACAGGAACAAGCTCACATCAAAAAGACAATTTCATTTCCTTCTCTTCCTTCGCAGGGCCTGCTTGATCCTGGCCACACCCATCTGAACTCCTCATCCCCAGATTACCACCCCTCCCTTTCGCCGCAGTCTCTTCCGTTCGCGCTGACAATCCCCGACCCCTCCTTCCTCGCCACTCAACCACACTCCACCAGCCCCCCCAAACTCGCATACTCCGCCACAATCCCACTCACCATTCCATGTGTCACCGCCGACCCCTCTCTGTCTTCGACCAAAATCGAAAAGCAAAAACGGGAAGTGAAGAAGGCCCGGCGGGAGAAGCAACTTCATACACTCGACTCCAAGCGGAAGAGGAGCCACCGCCCATCTTCCACTTCTCCAACACCAGCTGCGAATCTCCACCAATTCCACGTCCATCGCAAGCACCGCAATCCACCCGACGCCACTCCTCTCAACAGCCCTGTCAGCCCATCACCTCCCAGACACGTCAGCCGCGGGGGCGAGAAGGACCACAGCTCCAACCGCAGGCAGCCACACCTTTTCTCTCTCCCCCCGCTCAAGACGGAGCAGGCTCCCATCACCGAGCCCCGCGGGAGATCGCTTGTTAAGCAGCGTCATTGATTTTGTTCGTCGAGCTCCCTGACCGTTTAATTCAGTGTTAATTTCCCAAGTATGTTATCTATAGAGCCGAGATCGGCGTTGGATTGTTCACTGTCTATACACAAGTCTCATGGAAGGACTTGTGAACTCTCGAACGAACCTTGCAGAATGATCTCTTATTAATCGCACAATTCATTTATTTAAAGCCGTCGCGCAAGTTATATTATATATATTTCCTCGAATTGTCAAACTCACCGATCCAACACACAATATTTTTCATGGCTCTCTCACCCCTTCAATTCCCTCCTCCTCCTCCACATCCTCTTTCCATTTATCAAAAATCACTCTCTCAATTATTTCCTTCCATCCCTCCGGAAATAATTTCTGACATCACAAGCACAACGTCAATCTCTGAGTTTTTCGTCATTCGTCATCTGTACACAATAGCGAATCCAGGAAATCCTGATCCAACTCATGTTGATCTTCTATCTGCTTTGTATCCATTCACAAATCAAGATATCATTCGACAAGTTCTCCACAGTGTTCACAACTCCTGGAAAACGACTCGAATTCTCCTCAACGCTCGCAATTTATCGGTGCAAACACTTCGCCACACATATGATGTTTTCTGTGAATCATCAAAAATTTGGCCTAATTCGCCAGTATTCATCACTGTCTATCCAACTCTCTCACTCGATGAAGCTCTCAAATGTCCACGAGCCTCATTACAACGATTAGTACACTACAACCAGTCATTATTCTTTGAACGGGTTGCATTATTGGCTGATACACTTACTTTTTATGTCTCGGAAAATGATGTCCATAAACAAGTGATCTGCGACAGCATGCCTCAGACAAACAAAATCACAACAAACGAATACAGATTATGCCCTGTTTTGGAGTTTCACACCCAACTACCTTTCTTCCTTCAACTTATCCTCTCCATTCTTCTTCACGGTTGGGAAAATCTCTGGAATGGATTTCAGTGGTCTACAGGCTTAGAACGATCTCCATCTATTGACGAATGGGTTTGGAATTGGTGTATGACCCTCTTTGAGAGTCAATTTATTCCGACTCACCTGTTTATTAGCGTGGGAAAAGGAAAACACAGTTCGGAAAGACACAAACTCCGTGAAAAGACAGAAGCCATTCTTGAGGCTAAACAGATGGAATATGAATTTCTTCCAGCCCTTGGATTTTTCCTCATCCACCCACTCCATCATTTTGCTCAACCCGTCCCGAGACAGTGACATCTCTCCCTCACATCTCAGATTACCAATCGGGCATCATTTGTATTCTGAAATCGTCAAAATGTCGGACAAAATCTGAAACGATTTGGAAAAACTGAACAGACAAGTCTATTCAAAAGTCAACCAGTGGACCGGACCTGATTTCCCATATTGGTGTGCAAAAAGATGGCGCCTTCCAGATTGATCACCCACAAGATGGGACAGAGATGGAGTAATATTCGTGACGTGTGGTTCTACTGGCTTATCAATTGATGAATGTCTTGATAATTCCACCATCACTAGTTGCTGATCTCGCGTCAATACTGTTACAAATGGCTGATCAGCCCAAAGAAGTCTCGGTTCTGGGCCTATTTGTGACAAATTAAGAAGTGAAACTGGCTTTTGTAGTGACTGTTTGAAGAGTTGAGCGTCGAGACATATATCTGTCACATAAAGCATATGATTGTCTGTCAAATAGCAGTCACGAACACCTCGAAACATCTCCACAATTTTTGCACCACCAAAAAAGGTTGGAGACACAGCTGTCAAGAATGTTGCTTGTTCGGTGTTTTCCTGGGCAATAAGTTTGACATATGCAACTCCAGATTCGTCAATGAATGAAAACATGCTTGGGATAAATTTTGCAAGTGGTGACGCGAAGAGTCCAAAGTCACTTTGATCAGAAATCGTTCCGCAGAGTTCATCGATAAAGCATGGTCCAAAAATGGATGAATCTGTAAGTTCAACAACTCCATCATTTGGAAGGCCTATTGTCAGTGCAACAAATGGCCTGAGCGATCCCATTACAAATGCCGCCCCATTTTCGCAGATGAAGAGAAAAAACTCGTTGTGGCATACAATATCGCGGACATATGAATCTCCATGCGATGTCCTGGCAATTCCCTTCTTTCCAAAGAAAGGGTTGACGGAGAATGCCGTACTAGTCTGATAGCGACCTTCTCCATCCATTCCAAAGCTCCAGATGCTCCTGTTTTTATGGATGGCGAAACAAATCGCTCCGCATGAATGAAGAGAAGTGAATATTTCTTTGGGAGGGGGGAGTATAATCGAGTCTGTCCATCGATGAAGGAGATTGTATGCTTTGTGCGGAAGTTTTCCGAACTGAACCGGGAGAATTTGGATGGAGCCGGATTGGTTTATAAAGATCAAATTTGACGCAAAAAAGGATGTTTTTGCATCAATGTGAATATTTTTTGTGATAACTGCCGCCGATAAGATGGATTCATCCTGAGAGTTGGATGAGAGGACTGAACTGTTGAGATCAAGTTTCCACGCTTTAAGCGCGGTTAGGGGGAGAGGTTTTTGTGGAGAAGAAAATAAAGAACGAAATGAGGATGTGTCTTCGAATAGAATAATGATTGATGGTTCAGAGACAGATGGTGCTGGATGGAGAATTGGATTCAATATAATTAACTAAAAATCAAGTACTTTCTCTAATGATTTGCTTTATGGATTCATTGTCACGAAGGCTCGCTAATTCAGAGTTAAGAGTAAGAAACTACTGATGGTATTGTAAAGAGGAGGAGAGAGATGATGGATACTGTGATGCGATCTTTTAGGGAGGGCATTTGAGCTAAAATTTCCAGAGTTACTGCCTCAGAGCATTGCGTGAGTGAAAAAGTCTTTCTTTGTCGACCTTCTCGATACATGATTGGCTTGAACCAAAAAAGAAAATCCAACGGGTTTGATCTTATCCTTGAAATCGAGGAGAATGATATCCACTTGGTTACAAACATTGGAAAGTACATAAGAGGCAAAATAAGTCCAGAAAACATCAATGAAAGAGACAGAAATGCTTTCGATGAGATTTTATGCCTTTCCTTGATTATGGCGAAAATCAGGTTTCCTCTACACTCAATCTCTGTGTGCACACTCTTGATGCCAACCCATCTTCTCCTGAAGAGCAATATGTCTGTACAAGTCACTTGGCATATTCGAGAAGAGGATTCACGAAGCCCAATCATCATCTGTCTCAGATTCATCATCCTCGACATTCAAAATGTTGACCGCATGCTGTCCCTCTCGGGCATTGAGAGAATAAGGCCCTGCCATTGAATGGCTGGAATAAGAGACCCGCTTTTCAGCGATGTGAGTGTCGTGTGGTGCTATGCAGAAAATGAACATATCATGATGAAAAGTCAAAAGAAAACCATATGCAGCTTTGAGAGCCTTTTGATATGCCTTGTTATCATCAATTGGCCGCTGTGCATGCCCTCCAAGGAACACGAACCCTTCAGGATCAATGAGGAGTACTCCCCTTCGAATAGATCCTCTGGCAACATATATTTTGCATCCAGGTGTTGGGGTATTTGGAAGAGCCAGCAATGGGACGTATTCGAGACATTGAATCGATTGGTGACCATCTGTCGCTAGGAAAGTAAGTGTTCGCTTCTTACTTCGAAATTGATGCTGATCGCGATTCTCTCCATCTTTGTACTCTTTTTGTTGCAGAAATTGTTCTTGTTTTGAATGATTAGCTTCAAAAGATGTCTCAATTTGGAGAATGATTGGTTTTTGGATAAATGACTTCTCCAATCCTGCAAAATTCGGAACAAGCGCTGG
Organism: Blattamonas nauphoetae; assembly: GCA_033064195.1. Taxonomy (NCBI): domain Eukaryota; phylum Preaxostyla; order Oxymonadida; genus Blattamonas; species Blattamonas nauphoetae. The sequence continues at coordinate 344,998 of JARBJD010000016.1, read as the reverse complement.
AAGGCCATATTCTTTGAGATCTGAAACAAGGAGGTGTGGAAGAATCGAGTTATTGACCAATTGGTCGATTGGAGACGTGCTTTGTCGTCGAAAGTGTTGAAAGCAAGACACAAGATATTGATCTTTCACATTCCATCCTAAAGTTGATAGGTATTGCCTGAGTTCACGAAGTTCGGCTTGTTGAGCTTCCATCTGAAAACATTAAGGGAGGATCTCTCGACTCACATCAAACATCACAATTTGAGTCCGCTGCGAGTTCTGTGCCATCTTCTTTTGTTCTTGAAATGAAGCCATCCATTTTTGACTTCATCACTCAATCATCGCAGCCAATTGAGACTGCTTCAACCGAAAAACATATCTTCGTCATTGGTAGGAAATAACCTTTTTTGAACGATCATTCCTCAAATTTGTGACAGGTTCATCTCCTTCATCAGTAGCAAATGTCATAAACTCCTTACTCGGTGCTCCCCCATCAAATTCGAATGTACCAAGCTTTGGCCTGAAAGTACATTCATTCAATCTCCTCACTGAATCTCAATCATGTTTGTCTACTGCTTTCTTCAATTGGGCTTCATTTTGTGTATCTTTCATATCTTTTCGCCTCTTCCACATCTCAGTCACGTTGTACCTCTATCCGTTTGATATGTCTCCGACCTCTGTTTCGATTCTGAATTTGCTACTCACAAGTGATGCTTATGATGATCTTATCGTCTTCTTTGTCCTCAGTATGTTCGACACGTCTCCACATCATGTTCACCATCTCTCTTCCTTTCCATCAGATTGGAACAATCCAAGTCAACTTTTGGATGAAATTGATCAACTCACTCGCCTGCTTGGTACGGCAATTCAGAAAAATGTTCCAAAACAACAAATTGAACGAACAACATCAAAATGTATCTCTCTCTTTCCCATAAACCGAATTTCAATCTTCCAAAATACTACAGATGAAGCATTTTTAGTCCAATGCTACAGCAACTTTCCTCAGAAGACCAATCACTCGGAGGAATTCACAGAACGCTCCCTCCCTCCAAAAGTGCTTCGTCTCAATCTCGGAATTCCTGTAGTGATGATTATTGACACGACTAAATCATCAAAGCCTCCCTTTTCGGGCCCTGTTCTCCCTCAACTCAATTTAGACAGCCTCCCTGACCCGTATTTACATTCAGCAAATCAACCAGTCTCATTTGGGGATCAAACGAGAAGAGAATCTATGAAACTTTGCGAGAGTCTCTATTTGGCTCATTTACGAGCAGCGGTACTACAATGTGGAGGAAGTGCGTGCGTGTCAGAGCAAAAGAATCTTGTCACAATGCTGGAGATGCTCTTGACGTCCTCTCTTGCTTCGATTAAAGATACTGTGGAAGACATGATTGTTTGTCATTTACACAACTTTTCAGTGCTTTTTTCATCCCATATCCTTTATTTCTAGTCACTCAATCTCATCTCACTGTTTGTCCCGTTTGGCACGGATTCAAGATCATACCTCGCCGACACTATTCCAGAATCCGCTGTTCGAGCCTCCCCTTCTCAACCTCCGTCACAGCACCGTTATTCTCGACAACAAGAAGAGGATGATGACGAACCTCATCGCCAGACCCAAAATCAGCATCCTCCCCATTTCTGGGACCCAGCATTTTATCAAAGGGAGATGTCAGTCTGGGACAAGGTCCCCAAACAGACCGAAGACCCTCTCCCACCGCTCTCGAAGGAAGAAACATACACCCAACTCAGACACCTCCAATCGTCCAGCCATCACACCCGCTCATTCGCTTCGGACGTTCCTGGCTCGTCCGAAATCCGGCACGAGATGGAGTCGCTGACGGTTGATCAACGCAAAAGGCCGCGGGATTGGGACGACACGCTGGATAGAACGAGCACGGAGAAGCGGAAGAGGCTGATTGAAGAGAAGCCGATGGAGCGAAAGCCCTCCCTTCCCGTCCAATCTGCTGTGACACAGGCCATCCAACGGATCATTCCTGGGCAGAACCCACTGAGAACAAATGTGAGGCCGAAAAGAACGGGCGGTCCGCCGCAGACAGGCCCAACGGTCATGTCGGCCAGTGCAAAGGCGATCTCAATGCTCAGAAAGCCAAAATGATCGTCTCTGGAACATATGCGGCTTCATTCTTGTTTTAGACTCTTCATTTGACATTTCACACAGGTTGTATCATGATTTTATGAGTTTTGCATGGATAAAACACGAAAGATGAGTGAAATGTGAAAAATGAAGAAAGTGAAAGAAAGACGAAATGAATTAGAATTTCACGGAGTTTTTAGTGATTTATGAAGAGTGTGTTGGAGTATGTACATCTCTTGCTCATAGTGCAGAGCTTGATCTTGCAGTTCTCGTTCATGTTGTTTCTCAATTGAATCTAACCGTTTTTGGAAGAGCTAATAAGGATAAATTGGGAAGAATAACCTGTACAAACGATATTTTCATTTTGTAGGAGACGAATCTGGTGATCCTGAGCTGTAACAGTTGAATGAAGATTGTCCAAAGCTCTCTCCCTATCCTCAATTAGATGTTCTAAATGTGTGATTTGACTTTGTAAATGAGAGTTTTTCTGTTCGGATTCAGCGAGTCTAGATTCGGAAAAAATTCATGAAAGACAATACGGGCGAACTTTGATTGTGAGGATCCAATCGCACTCTGAAGATTCTCATGAACAGATTGCTCTCGAGTGGATCGAGACATGAGCTGTTTTTCGAGAAAGATATTTTTGGTTTTGAGTTCCTGGGTTGTTAACGAAATATGGAAGACAAAGATATGGTGCGTGTCAGAATGCATGAAACCTTTGCTTCCTGTTCTAACAATTCATATTTTTCAGGTGGAATCGAGACTTTCAGTTGTTGGCGAAGGTTTTCAATCTCATCATTGCATTCCTGCAGAAGGGAATTCAATTGATTGTAGAGGAATTGAACTGGTTCATCCACTTCACCAATTCGACTTACTCGTGTCGTTTCTTGAGTCTTTTGAGACTGTTTTGGTTTTTTTGATGTCATTACGACGATACCTTAAAAAATGGAGAAGTTTGTTCGAGAGAGGAAAGAAAGTTTGGTCCGATCCTCCCATCAAGTGTGCATAATGAGCCATACAGAATTAAATTCCTCTCCTCCGACAGTCCCTGCTCCGCCTCGACCTGGGACAGTTCCTGTTGCCCATTCTGATCAAATCCTTTCAGCAATTCAAAATTTCCGACAAGTCCCATCTCCACCATCAAATTCAACCCAAATTCCGAATGACGGAGCTGTGGTTGAAACACCCCAGTCATCTTATGCGTCATCAACTACCAATTCTTCCAATCAATTCTCAGATACTCCCACAATTTCACAAAATCGCTCGTTCATCTTCCTCCACTTCACTCATCTCACTCCTCACACTCGCGACACACTCCTTAATCGTCTTGAGCCATCATCGAAACCCCAAAAACCAGTGAACGAACGCTATACATCAGAAAGCATTAGAACAATGTTTGCATGGATTTTACATTTTGAGGCCGAACGACTCACATTCGACCCATTTGTACATTATGGTTCCACGCCCCGCCCTGAGCCACCTGAACAAGAGTCACCAACAACTGAACTTGAGAACCCGTCTTTTGTCGCCACGTATATCGATGTCCTCAACAATGTTGGAAATGATTACGTTTTTTGGGTGAATGCTTGGGAAACTGGCGCTGCACAATACAAATCCTCTTACCTAACATCATTTTCTGATTGCCAAGTCCTTCTGTGTATGTTTTTATGGACATTACAGCAAATTATTCAACTGAACAGAAATACCCACATGTTCATCAAACAAGGCATGCTAAAAACGCTCGGTCAAGTTCTCCATTCAATTACTCATCCACTTGTTGTTCAAATAACAACATCGATACTTAATTTAACTTTTGCTTCCCATGGTATTTTCCTTTCATCGATCACTTCTTTCAGAGGATTCTATTCTTCTGGCAGCTCGTCTTCCAACATTCCAAATACTCATGACCATAGTTCGAACAAAAACACTATCATTTTCTCGGGCTCTTATAACCCCAGCAGATCCAAAGCTGGATTCTGGCTACATTTCTCAACCGTACGCAATCTCCGTCGTGAGCGGTGAACGAATGAGCTCAGATCTTGTGACGATTAGAAATGCACTTATGTGTCTTGTTAATGCAACCTCGAAGCCAACAATCATCTCAACGATCAATAGACTGAGGATCGTCCCCACACTTCTCGCGACGATCGCTGTCTTCCGTCAATGTTGGGGGATCCGGGTCAACAGCATGGAGACAAGGCTGACTGACATGAGCCAATACTTGAGAGACGGAATCGATTGCTACTCGTCGCATCTTGACACTCTCATCGAAAAGTCCATCTCACAGACAATCGACCAGACGTCCGCAAATCAGCTCGAAATGTACAAAAAGACAATAAATCAGTTCACGCAATATGATATCCGTGTCGAGATCCTTCTCGCTCATCTCCAGACCGATCGAATCACCGTTTGGGTCGAGCAGGTTCTCGACACCGCGTTCGCCCTCCTCAGCAACCTGCTGACGTGCGACGAGGCTCGCGCTGATTTTCAAATGTGCCAAGGCGCACCGGCATTCATCATCGACATCATCGACGAAGCCGTCAATCTTTACAAAGAAACCATCGATCGTCTCTCTCAGCCCCGCCCAGAATCACACGATTCTGATTCGGAGACTTCCTCGTCGCTTTACTCGGATGTCAACATTGCTGAGCTCGGTGCTCTCAGACGGATCATCCGAAGCGGAAGCGGAGTCTTAGCAAATGCTGCAGCTTCTCCACACATCAAACCTGTTATGGCCGAGACTGGACTAGTCACAGTTCTCAGAATTCTCAATTCATTCGGCGAGCGCGTTCCAGATGAAGCCGAACGTGCGGATTTCGAAGAAATTCTGAGCAACGCTAGCAACGCTCTCTTCCGCCTCTCTGTGCACGCCGACACGTCTCGACGGATGCTGCACATGAATGGCATCGCTCTTCTCCTCAACGTGTATAGAAACAGTCTCCACAGTGCTGACGTCATCCAACACTTAACAGCGACACTCGTCAACCTTTCCACGGACGAAGAGTGCCAACGAGCAATCGGAACACCAGAAGCCATCAAATTGATCCTCACCACAATCCGCAAGTCGATGGAGAAGTCGACATTCCTCCTCCAATCGCTGTGTGCCGTTCTGGTCAACCTCTCCGTGCAGGACACTGTGAAGGTGATGATTGGGAAGGAGGGCGGCGTGAAGCTTCTGATCGACATTCTCGAGACCCACGCTTCGACAAACATGGAAGTGACCGAGACAGTCTGCTCTGCCCTCGCCAACCTCGCAACCATCCGCGACAACGCCGACCGAATTGTGAAGCAGAACGGCATTCCATACATCATCGCTGCCCTCCGCACGCACATCCTCCATCCTGCTGCCTGCGAAAAGGCATGCCGTGCGCTGCACAAGCTCATCTCCAACAAAGCGGCGAAGGACAAAATGGCCGCCAACGGTGCAGCAAACGCCTTTGTCAACACTTTCCAACACCATCTGCAGAAGAACGAGCGGATTGTGGAGCATTGCATTGTCTGCTTGCGCGTGCTCAGTCAGTCGTCCGATTTCAACAACCTGTTGCGACGAGCGAAGAAGGTTTACCCCAAAAATACTCTGTTTGCATAAGCAAGCCAGTTCTTCTGTGTTAATTGGCTGAATATCTCTCATCAAACTTATCTTTTGCTTCTTCTGCACAAAAGAAGGCAATACTTTTCACAAGAGGTCATCCGACTGCTCAATTCAGTGGAATGCCTCGTTTCAGCACCTGTGCTCAATATGACTTGATATATCATATTCAACAGGAAGACAGACTTGTTGAAAACCTTTTCGTTCGATTTAGATTGTTCATACTCGTTCTTTTCCAAAGCATTGGACAAAACAAAATCAATGGGAACAATGATCCACTCTATCATAATCACGAACGTTGAGGGATATATTGTCTTTGCTCAGTATTATACGAACATCAGTAACACTGACAAGACAGAACTCAACCAGAAACTCTTCGAAATCACCCAATTTGATTGGCAATTTCCGGGAGAACAACTCTGTGTCATCTACAGCTACAATTGTGCATTTTGCCAGGTAAATGATGCTCGTATCTTTATTGTTGGAACTGAAGACGAATTGATCAGTATTAATCATTCTTTATCTTTATCACTTTTGTTCTACAGTGCTCCACCTCCTCCAATCAATTCAGACAGTCTTATCCAAGGTTGTGTTCAAGCAGAAAATCACTGTCAACGCCATTGTTGAAAATTATCCAAAAACCTGCTTAGCTCTCAAGGAAATGCTCTCAGCTGTTTGCCTCACTTTCTTGACATATTGATTCCTTCAGGGTAACATTCATCACATAAACGCCGGACCAATTGATAATATCTTAAAACTGAAAGCGCCGTATCACACGGAAAAGTCGTGATGATCTTTCGTCTAAATTTCATGTCACCTGTTAATTTAGAATAATCTTTCTTCCCTTCATCATTCTTTGTGTGCAACATCATTTTTTCATGAAGATCTCTCATTTATTCTTTCAATCACGATCGAATGTTTTGTACTGTGGATCGATCTCACGATGTCTGATCCAATTCCGTCGCCACCCCCTCTAGAAGTCTCAGCGGAAACTCCAGCCGCAGCTCCGGCTGCATCTCCCCCTCCCCAAGCCCCAGTTGATCAATTTTCCTCCGATCCTGTCAAGCAAAACCTTCTCAATCTTGTCGCACGTGGTCACGCAACTATAGCAGAGATGAGGAGGTTAAGTGATCATATTCCATCAGTATTCAAGTTGGAAACAAAAGAAGACATTCAAAAGGTTTGATCATTCAAAAGGATGAGCAGTTCTTGGAGACTGCTACACATTTCTTGAAGGCTTTCAATACTGGTCTTAGCCATGATTCATTATTGTTCTTCATCCCTGACAATGATCATTCTATCCTCTCGTTCATAGTATCAATATATTATTGTCGATTTCCGATATCTACGTCAAACAGATTTGTGGGATCAACGTGTCGACTCCAACATTGTCTGTCCTCTTGTGTTTTTTCCTTACCCGAGATGCCCCTCATTCTTACCTATCTGGCTGTTCTTTTTCCACCTTTTTGTTAGGATCTTCTTGATTTAATGGAAGAATTTCGTGAAACACATCTTGACCTCCTTGCCCGTTTCTATGCACTCTTCGAAAGCATCTACAACTACGGGAAAGATCTTGTTATGTTCTGTGAACAACTGAAAGACGGAATTTATGTCTCTCACACAGTTGAGGTCTGTTTTCTTCATCTCATCCATTCTCCTCCCTCAGACCGTCCTGAATGATTTTGACGCCCGCCAACTCTTTATTGAATCCATCCAACTTTGTGGTGTTATGCTCCTTCTCATGGATACAACCATTGAAGGCCCCGTCCGGGAACGCCTTCTGATTGCGTATTATCGTGCAAAGGGGCCCGTTGAACTTGTTGATGTTGATCAAATCTGTGCTCTCTGCAGATCCACTGGATTCAACCCATCACTCGGATGGACTAAGCGACCTGAAAAGTATCCTGAAGATTTCTTTGGGCGAGTCGGCGTGCCGAAGGACTTGGTTCATTTAATGCTCGGCCGTCTCAGAAACGAAGATATCTACCTCCAACTTCAATTCTATCCTTCTCCTGAACAACGTCCTACTGCTCTTGCACAGATGGCGTCAATTTGTTTCATTATTCTCTTCTTTATTCCTGACGTCCTTTACTCCCAACCATCCACCATGAACGAGCTTGTCAATCGCTTCTTCTCTGACAACTGGGTCATTTCGTACTATATGGGTCAAAGAGTTGATCTTCTCCAAGTTTGGGAGCCGTACAAAGCCGCAAAACAAGCCATGAACACTGTGATCACACCCCTCCTCATCCAACAAACTATTGAATTCCGCAAACACTCTTACGACCAAGTGATGAAAGAGGTGAATGGATATCTCAGCGAAGGCCTCATGACAGAAGATTATGTTGTGGATCACATGGTCCAAATTCTGACCACACTCAGAAACTCAAACTGCACACTTCGATGGATTATGCTCCACTTGACTACATCATACAAGAAATTTGCGGAGATGCTCCGTCCTGTCTTCAGCAAAGACGATGTTCTGGCCCTGATGATCCAGACAGCCCAACTTGAGCTCATTCTGAAGAAACTGTACCAAAACCTTCTCTCCACGAAACAGGATCGTTGGGATAAACTGAAAACAAGTTCCACACAAATCATCACCGAAATTGCCGAGTTTTTCGCCGGCGGAACTGGAACCACCAAAATCTCGAAGAATGAAGAACTTGAGAAGTGGTTCCGCGAAATCAACACCCAAATTGCATCCGTTGATTACAGAGAGCCCAACTCAGCTGGTCGGAAAACAGCAAAACTGATAGCAGCTCTTGAAGAAGTCGAGCAGTTCCAACAAATCGAGCAATCTCTCCAAATCCGCCAATTTCTGAGCGATGTCCGCCAAAACCTGACTCTGATGATCCGCACAATCAACTGTCGTGAAGAAACCATGATTAACATCCAAGTTGTGTCCGACATGTCCTACGCTTGGGAAACAGCCGCCGAATACATCGCTCTGATGCAACACTCCATCAAACAGCAGGCCAGCATTGTCTCCAAACTCCGCGCCACGTTTCTGAAACTGTCGACCATGCTGGAGTTTCCTCTCATGCGGATTATGCAGGCCAACTCGCCCGACAAGGAGAGTGTCGCCGAATATTACTCCAACCGTCTTGTTTCCTTCGTGCGATCGGTTCTGCAGGTTGTTCCAATCACTCTGTTTGAGTTGATGGGTCAGATCATCAAGCTCACCACAACTGAGCTGAGGGACTTCCCTCCCAAGTTCGCCAAAGAGGCCATGCGTGATCTGGCACAGCTTCCCCTCCGAACGAGGCTTGCCAAGCTGACACACGAAGTGGTGAGCTTCACAGATGGAATTCTGGAGATGGAGAAGACAAACATGGGAGTGATAGAAGTTAACCCGAAAGTTGTGCTGGAAGAAGGTGTTCGAAAGGAGCTCGTCCAGAAGATGAGTCTCATCCTCCACACAACTCTTCAGTTCCCAACACACAAAGTGGGAGAGTTCGAAGACCGATTGAAATCAGCAGCCCTCCAAATGGCTGGTCTCCGCGCCTCGTTCGAGTACATCCAGGATTATGTTGGCCTGTACGGACTCAAGATCTGGCAGGAGGAGATGCAGCGTCTGTCGAACTTCTACCTCGAGCAGGAGTGCAACACCTTCCTCAAGAAGAGAGTGTTCGAGTGGCAGAGCGAATTCCAGAACGAAGCCGCTCCCATCCCGCTCTTCCCACCGACAGACTCCATCTCAACCACCTTCATTGGTCGACTGACACGGGAACTGATCGAGCTGACAAGCCCATCACATTGTGTCTACTCCTTCCGCCACACAGCGTGGATGGACAGACAGACCCGCGACGAGGTTGTCGGTGTCCGTCTCTTCACTCTTCTTTACAACGCCGTCGATGTCAGTCTGATGGCCGTGATGGACAGACTCCTCTCGTTCATGATCGCCTCCACTCTCTCCCGCACCACTCTCATTCTCAAGCGAGAAATCGACCGTTCGATGGGACTCAACGTCCTCAACCTCGCCTCTGCAGCCGCCCCGCCAGGCTGTGTCCCCGACTCCAACCGTATTCTGAACTCGGTCGCCCAGACTTTCAAACTCGTCCCACGTGTCTGTGCCACTCTCATCGACTGCATCCTCCGAATCGGCCATCTCCAGCTTCTCCGCTGTCACCTCCAATCTCGTCTCCGCGCTGCCTGCAAACTCGAAAGCAGTGTTCTCTGTGAAACACTCGAGACTCTGAACGAAGCCCTCCTTCTCGACGTCGAGCAACATTACCGCAAACCAGACACCAACGCCATGCCCAGCGCAGAATCCCCCATCCTCCCCGAACTCAGCCGATACCTCCAAATGGTCGGTCAGAGCAACCCTCTCTCTCAAGTCTACGTTGCCACAGAGCCAATTGCCTCCATCGACTTCCTCGTTTTCGTTGGTATTGTGGATGTGTTGGGCAGAATGCAGATCGACACCTCGCTCGGAAACATCCTCGTTGCGAGGAACATCAAAGATCCACTCGACGGTGTCCCGCTCGCTGTCGGCGCAGCCACTTTCCTCAAACAGTTCCACTCCTCATTCTCCACTTCATTCATTGAACGGTACGGTCAGCTGGTGCGTGCGCTGTACACCGAGTACGGCAGAAACGCGCTGAAGGAGACTGAAATCAGTGCGAAGACGAAGATCCCCTCGCTCTCCCCCGAAATCCAGAACCTGACCAGATTTGTGATGGAACTGAAGAAATACATGGTGCTGCCAGACGATGCCTTCGATACGTGTGTTCCTCGGCACATTGTCGAGTCTTTCTAATCACTTCATCTGTTCTTTTTCTCTCTGTCAATTCATTTCATTCCAGTTTTCAAGTTTATCCAGTGACTGGTTGTGGAATTTCTTCTTTTCTCAATTGAGGGGTTCAACGAAACGCGAAGAAAATCTTGAAGTGTTCGATAAAACAAGATAAGGCTCACTGGATCATCACCATGTTGTGATCAATCCGTCCCCCAACATCCATCTCGATTCCATTCACAACTGTCTTCAAATAAATCTCATTCTTCGTCATCGTAATGTTGTACCTGTCTGTCGGGTCGTCCTTCGCTCGGACCTTGCTGAGGACGTTCATCAGGTCAGACAGGCTGTATCGCGGTCGAGTCAGAATCGAGTTTGTTCTCTTCGGCATCCTCAGAACCCTCCTCAGAAGTCGAGAAGAGTTGACTGTGCGAGTTGTGTCGAGCGGAAAGCAAACACCAACAGAGTGAGCGTGTTGGATTGGTCGGGATGGAGTGTATTTCGGATGTTCGCACAGTTTGTGTGTCATGACATCCCACACAAAGTGGCCCTGCCTGTCCTGGTCGACGTATGTGATGGCAGGGACCGTTGCTTGTCTGTCGCAGTAGAATCGGACTTCAGAAACGACATGTGACGTGAGGGAGGTTGGGTGAGATGGGAAGGACTTGAGCGATGTTGAGTTGCGAGTGAAGAAGAAAGAGTAATACGGAGTGGTGTATTCAGCTGGGATGGTTGACGAGACCAGATCATGCAGCGACTCCGAATGTGTGTATCGCCGATGGCTTTTCAGAATATCGAGCTTCCGTTTCGGACCATCCTTTTCTCCGTAGATCTCCGCTGCATTCCGCACCGACATCTCCACTGCCCGTCCGGAGTAGACACCGAGATTCTCGTACTTCGACCCCGACCATCGCACTGCCATGTTGCCCACAAACCCGTACGTCCACCCTTCCGCTCCTCGCCACCAGACAATGTTCAGTTGGTCCATCTTGTCCAGGAAATCGATTTCGGTCCAATCTTGAGTGGAGAGCGGAGCGGTGTGTGTTTCCCAGCGAACAGGATCAACAGGAGGGAAAACAGGTCGTTCGTTTTCCTTCTCTTCTTTCACTTTCTTTTTGTCAAGTTCTTCTTTCCTTCGTTTCTCATCCCTTTTCTTTTGCCGTTCAAATCTTCGGTTTTGGAAGGTTCCTTTCGCATGTGGACGATTCTGTGCAAGTGGATCGCCAATCTCATATCGTCTTCGAGGCTGGCGGATGGAGTGATGCTGTCTCTGAGCAGGGGGGGCTGCTGTCGGTTCGGCATTGATTGTATTCTCAAGCGGTGGGGCTTCTTCAGCATGGACAACTGGGAAGTTAAATACAATCACCATAAATTTACGCCAGGCATCCTTGATCTTTGTGAAAATTCCTGGTTTTTGTTGAATGGCTTCCGAGTAACTCAATGACTCATGCAGGCCAATTAACCCTTTTGTTCCGTTGTGTATGGCTCGAGATGATACAGAGATGGGACTGATTCCATCAATATCACAAATTTCTGGAACACTGATCCAGAAAGTCCAAAATGACTCGTTGTGTGGGATGATTTCGATAATCTCAGGGAGTGCTATAAGAAATTGAAATATCATCAAAAGGATACACATACAACTATTTGCACTGACAGAAACATTTTTTCGTTCGAGGTAATCTTCAATACGACAGAAGTATCTGACTTCACTTGACCTACGATTTGTTCCTTTTTGATTCACAGAATGGCCAGCCTTGAATGATTGCGAAATATAGTGACCAATTTGAGGATCAGAAACGTTGAGGCTTGCTATGATTTCTGCTTCTTCAGGAGGAATGTCCACTGATCGAAGATCGAACTGATGTGTGTTGAATCCTTGAGATACCACGGACTTGTTTTCAATATCTGGATATCCAATCCACAGAGAATCCACAAAAGGGTCAGAATCATCTTCAAATTCAAAGATTCCGTTGATAATTGAGATGCCTGTTTGCGGTGAGACTTCGATCAGTTTAGAATCGTTCAAAAGAACCCAAATAGCATCATCAGGGAATCTGGCTTCGATAGCTTCAACACCCTTATGGAGAAGGTGGAAATGCTGATGGCGGATGAGATGGTTTGATAGTGAGGTGTCCCGAAGGAGTTGTTCTCCTCTTCGAACATGACTATCGTTCTTGTAGAGTGAAGAAACTGGTCGAATCGAAGGTTTTTTGTTATGATTATTGGATTGACGTCTTGGTGTTCCTTTCACTTCAAAGCTATGAGAGGAAATTCGAAGTTCGCCTGAGTGACAGTTAAACATCGAGAAGAGGCAAACTTGGAACTCCATAATTTGGAAAATAAGAATCACGATTCGTTTGAATCGGCCTCAAAATAGATGAAGGGTATTCATGCATTGTGGAAGCAGGGGGATAACGAGAAGAAGTGTGGATGCTTCTAGCTCTTTCGCTCCCATTTCCTTCCTTGAGTTGTGTCTTCATGAGAAACTCAGATGGGAGAAGAACAACTCCAGCACCATTTTCATATGCTTGAGTTGGAAGTCGTGATGTTTGAGGGGAGAAACAAGCGTAATACACTTCATCGTCAACCAAAAGAACAGGATCATCAGGCTGAATGGTATTCATGAAAATGAAACAGAGAAGTTGGATTGCATAGAAATGATGAGAATGAACAACAGGGCATACGAGGTTTTCTGGAGAAATTGGTCTCGAAGACATATCCAACTGGTACGTTGTACCACCGGGGATATATTGACCAAATCCATAGTCGCCAAGATTCTGTGAACAAATCAGGCGGATAGCGATGATGGCAATCATGCTCCAGATGTACAGAAAAGACCTGTGGCCCTGATCACTGGATGAATTTGTTCAGAGGCAATCAATTCATCTTCGTTCAGTGAAGTGTGAAATTAACGTGGTAGGTCAAAATTCAATTAAAAGTTCAATTCTTAAGGACTGAATTCATTTTCTTGAACAGTTTCTGCATATGAGACAGCAGAATGGAAGGATTTGCACTGAGCTCAGCGGCAACTCCATCCAAAGACTTCCTTTGTAGTCCAATTCCGACGAGGAGTGATAGTTGGATGGCTGAGAAACCAGAATCCACAATCCGTCCAAACACAGCCTGTGAGAAACGAGGGACAAGGTCGATGACGAGATGATAGTCAATCAGCCCAGACGAATAGCTTGCAATTCGCTGCTTGTCGTTGGAGGAGAAAGTGGACGCCCACTGCGTCAGGGCTGATGTTGGAGGATTGACTGCTTCCCCTGCCCCTTTCTTCAGAATCGTTGGATTGTTCGCAACAACCAAAGAGAGAGCAAGCGGGATTGAAAATTTGGTGAACTCGAACGAAAGAAGAGAGCAGAGTCTGTTTGTGAAGTCCTTTGAATACTCTCCCACCCAATCGCTTTCCACTCCCTCCGCTGGCCCCTCTTCAGCTGTCCGCGTGTGGAGTTGTTTGAGCATGATGCACGTGTATTCCCCTGTCAGCTCGTTTGCTGACTGTCGGATGTAAAGTGGTAAGAGACCTGCCTTCTGCCAAAAATGGAAGAGCGACAGTGTCAATCCAAATGCTGTTCCGAACCAGTGGAATTCGCGTGGCTGGATTTCAGAGAGAGGCGTGAGAAGAGGAGGGAGGACAGGGCGAGGTGCCAGATCCTCTGTTTGGAGGGCAGACTGGATGTCTTCGGTGACCGGCTTCACGACTGACTTTGAGATGACTTTGTTGTCTGCGTCCAACATCGTCTTTGTGTCCTCGGGTGTCGGCAGGTCTGTCCTCTTCTGTTTTGAGATCAACACAGACCGCTCGAGTGTCGGAGCCTCGACTGATGGTCTTCCTTCCTCGACTTCAAATCCCGTCTTCGTCTTCTTTTTCGATTTGTGTTTGGGAGGCACGTAAAGGTTGCCCGACAGGAACTCCGTCAGAATCTTCAGAACACGCTCTCCGTATCCCATTCGCTGATACCGCTCGTCTGTCGCGATTCTGACCACACGAGCGCCGCTGAGTGTGGCGAAGGCTGGATCTTGAAATTGAGTTGAAAGAGTCCATGGGATTAAATCACCAGCTGCACGAGATCCTCGCGTGAGGGAAGATGCAACTACATGCTTGGAGATCTGACCTTCAAGGCAAAGTTGGACAGCACAAATGATTTCCGGGAGTTTGTTGGAAGTTTTGGAGATGGGAGGGCATAACACGAAAACCTGATGGGATGGTGCATCAGAAAGAAGTTGGAGGTCGTTAGGGGAGTTACGGTAGTGAGAAGAGACGAACAGAGACATGAGATTTTGGAGGAAGAGTTCAGAGGCTCGATGGAAGGAGAAGAGAGTATCTCGATTGACCAAAAAGAGTTCACAATCTTCAGGACGTGGGAGAGGAGAGATTGGAGGGGGAATATTGTCGGGATTGAGAGTGGCAGACGACATACAGAGGACTGATTCCAGCCATGCTTCAATATCATCGCCAGCTGAATATCTGATGGGTGTTGTGAGTGAGAGCTCAACAAGATTGCGAGAAGGATTGGAGGAGTGAGATGAAACCTGTGTTTCAGGCGTTTTTGCCTTGATCCCAGATGTTCGCAGTTCTTTCATCAATTTGAGGGTGAGAGAACGACCTGTCCCTTCATATCCGCTGACAGTTGAACTTACAAACACCATTCGTTGTCCCGACTCGATCACAATTTTTCGCACGATCGGCAGAGGAATGGCTGCAGCCTCGTCAACCACAACGAGATCAGCCGATTGAAAGATCGATTGATCAGCGAGGGCACTGACAAACTGCACCTTCTGTTGATGTGTCTTAAAGCAGGAAATGGAGACAGTGGCTGACGGCATATCAGCAAACGATGCCTTCGAAACCTCGTAATCTCCGTGCTCGTTCATTCCCAATGCCTTTAATCCTCGTTCAACAAACTCAAAGACAGTCCCAACATTGTGTGGAGATGGAGCAGTGACAACAATTGACGAGTACCCAAAGCCGACTGCTCCAGCGATCGCGAGTCCCATCGCAGCAGATTTGCCTCGTCCACGCGAGGCTGTCACTGACACTGTGGTACTTCCCAAATGATAGGTGGACGAGAGTTGCTGGAGAAGAGAGAAAAGAACAGAACATTGGTCCTTTGTCTTGGAAACTGGCAGAAGACGTTTGAGGATTCCAACCATCGCTTTGGTTGATTCTTCAGACCCAAGTTGGACGGTGGATGCCTGAGATTCAATTTCACTAATAGCCGCTTGTTCTCGGGCTTGGTTTTTGTCGATATCAGAGAGAGCGAGTGGTTTGATTTGACTTGAGAAGTGACTGATTGGAAGGATATTCAATTCGTCATCAACAATCAAACATGATTGGCATGCAGCTAGAGAGAGGATGAACCGTTCATTGAAACGAGGGACAACAGTCTGACCAGATGAGGTCTTGAATCGAGAGTGAACATCCATGGTCATTGAGTAGAGTTGACGTAGTGATGTCATCGTCTGGAGGAGAATGACAAAGATCCCCCCTCCCTCTACAGTTTCAACTGTACGAGCAAGAAGATTTGGAGTGACTGATTCAAAGTCTTGGAGGATGCACATCCCAAATGTCTGTCCGAGAATTTGGTGTGATTCTGCATAATAACACCATCGAATTTGCGTTGATGAAACAAAAAGTTCGAATGGATTGTCAGATTCCTTGTCAATAAGTCCCTTGAGGGTCATGCGCTTCAATTGTCGCATTCTTTTCCTTTTGTTGCTGATTTAAATGATTGTCGGGAGAGGAGTTAAAAAATGACGAAGTAGAGAAAAAACCTTGAGAGTGCAAGCTCTTTTTTATAGCACCAAAGAACATTTGGGCGAGCCTTGATGGCAGCGTGCGATAGGATGTAGTGGAGATTCACGACCTGGCACAAGAGAAATGTTATATGTGACAAAATCAAACTTGATCCTTTCCTCTATCACCTACAATCACAAAGAATGATCTGTGATTTGATTTGACCCCGTTCTCGATGAGGATTCGGATTCTTTCATCAATCTGAGAAAAATGAGGAGTGGAAAGCAATGAGCAATGATGAGATATATAATCAATGAAAACGACAATCATGGAAATCCAAAACTTCCAAATATTTCGTATACCTTCTTCTTCATGTGGATGAAGAAAACAGTGGGTCAACTGAGAGACCCAGAAAAATGTTCGTATTGTTGAAAGTCCGTTCACATTACACCTTAAATCGCCGAAGATAATTCAGTGAAATGATTCATATTCTCAATAATACTGTGGGTTCATCGATGGGTACTGAGACGGATAATACGGAGTTTGCGGATACGTCTGTGCATACATTTGCGGATACCCCTGCCCATAAAACTGCTGATTTGGGTACATCATCATTTGAGGTTGGTATGCTTGTGGAACGAACGCCGCTGTTGGTGTCATTGTGTGTGTTGCGTAGGCTGGCTGAGGCTGGACTGCTGGAGGGAGAGAATTAACTGGCTGCTGTGTTTGTTTCTTTGAGACGAATGGCTTGGAGTTACGAACCAATTTGCTGAGATCGAGAGCATCGGCAGCAGCTGATGACTCGGGAGGAATGTCTGGAGTGAGGCGGGATGGGAGTGAAGGTTCAGGGCTTGTCGTTGAGGGAGTTTCGATGAGGTTCTCGGATGATGAATTATGTGAAGCAACATTGTCTTGTTTTCGTTTTAGCAAGTTTTGCGCCAACGATTGAGCTTCAGCTTTCTTCTGTAAGGCTTTCTCCTGTTTGAGGCGCTGCCAGTTTGAGGGCTTCTCAGGTGGGCGTGTGTTTGTTGTGTCGACACGAGAGTACTTAGCATCTTCATCATAGTCGGCTGGAGTTGACTGTCCACGATCCTCGGCTAGAACGCGATTATTAGTCTTCTTTTTTTCGATTTCACGACCGATTTGTTCTGCACGACGATAGTCCTCCGGGGTAAGGTTAGCTGGCATCTCTGGTCTATCAAATTCTCCACGATACACCGATTCAACTTTGAAGTTCCTCTCATTCACTCCTATCTGATCCCAATTCATGTCTCCACTTTTCTCATCAAGAGGCATACTCCATTTGTTGTCGTTTCCACTCGTGAGAAACGAAAAAGGTACCAATTCTCGATCTTCTCCATTCTGTTTATATTTTTGGCTAATCGTTATGTCAGTGAATGCATTTGACTGGACATTGGGTGGAATTAGTGTTGCTGAAGCCGCATTGATCTCAAGAATGGAATCTAGTGTAATTTTTTTCCTTGGAAGAGGCTTCTCATCATGTTTGTTGAGATTACAGACTTGACGAAGAAGAATGGTATTATCATTTGAATAACTTGAGAGAGAGAAGATTCCAATGTATTGATTGCCATCATCACATCGTACTTCAACAACTTGTCCTATTAACTGGGTAGTGACGTACTGAAATGCGTCAGACGGTCTACAGTCACATTCAATGATTCAATGGCGATAAAGATGCAAACGAGCAGTCAATAACAGTTAAAGGTCCAGGGGGACTTGCTGATACACTCATAATCAAATCGTGGAGGATGGATAGAGAGATTCCCACAAGTCTCACTAATTTCGACGTTTTTGACCCTTTTACCACACAGTGTATCAACAATTATTTGAACTGGTTTGTGTTTCGTGTTCCTTTTCAATCACTTTTTCATTGTTTTCTTAAATACTTCAGATCATCTTCCATGCAAAAAATCAATCGCATCAAAGAACTTAGTGAAGACGATTTGCGGCATGGACTTCAGTACGGAAAGGGATCATGGCATGACACATATCGCCATTCTGCCTGGATCCACGTTGGTGGTCTTGATTACGGTCTGTCAGAAGGAGATCTTCTCCAGGTGTTTTCTCAGTTTGGACTTCTGTACTGTTCTCACAATTAACAATTTCTATTTTCCATGCAGATATGGAGAGATTACAGAAATAAACTATCCAAGAGACTCTGAAACAGGGAAGCCAAAAGGGTTCTGTTTTTTGAAATACGAGGATGCAAGAAGTTGTGTTCTATCGGTCGACAATATGAATGGAATCAGTGTACGTGTCTTTTTAGGGATCATTCACACAATTTGCTTTCATTTTGCTTTTTCAGCTTCTCAACAGGCCGATTAGTGTTGATCATGTGTCTGACTATCGTAGGCTCGAACCAAAAGAAGAGGATGAACCACAACAATCATTAAATCTGAGAGAACTATCACATTCCTCCAAAGACTCAGAGAAAAAGCATCATTCTAGTCGGAGTTCATCTCGACATCGTCATCACAGAGACAAACGGTGATACAAGTCTATCCTCAACACTATCCATTGCAGACATGACACATTCCCAACTCACCAATAATTTTGTTTATTAACTCTCTGAATCCTCATAATTTTGTTCCTTTTTGTTTTTCGTCTTTTTTCTCGTGAACCACTTCACCGATTGAAGAGTAAAAACTCAAAATCTTGTCATTCAGTTGAATAAAACACTACCAGATGTGATGTGAAAACAATGACTCATAGAAACAGAGAAAATGAAGACTAAAGAATGACAATGCTTAAGGTGCTGCAAAAAGGCTCAGAGCAGAATCCCGACGAACATCATAATCCTTGCGATCCGCTAAGATTTTTCCATAAGTTTCTCCGAAGGAAAGAGGTTTGTTTTCAAGTGCCGCTTTCTTTTGTTGTTCGGTGCGGACTGATGTGGATAGGATTGAATATGCTCGAGAATTTACAATATTAAATCGAGAAGGTTCTGGTTTACGTTTTATTGGGAGAAGAACGATCTGTCCTTTTCTGTACAGCGAGTAAAGAGGTTTGTGTTCTTGACCATCAGCATCCCACAAATACTCATCCACAAAATCACTATCCTCATCTTCAATATCAATGTCAAGTTCCTCGGCAAGAAATGAAACATCTGTTGGTTGTTCAGCTGTTTCTGTTGGTTTTTCAGAAGTTTGTGGTTCTGCCGGAATTTCGGCTTTCGGTTTTGGTGTCTCTTTGGGGGGCTCAACAGCCTCTTTCTTAGGTACTGAGACTGGGGCTGTCTTTTGTTTTGGAAGAGTGACTGAGGCTTTAGCTTGAACTGGGACAATGGGCTTGGGTGCTTCCTTAACTGGAGGTGTTGGCTCTTTTGGAGGGGGCTGGATAGTTTTAATTGTGGGGGGCGGGAGTTGTGGAGGTGGTGCGATTTCTTCAGTTGGAGGAGGAGGCGGAAGATCAGCAGGCTGTGTTTGTGGTGGGGGCGTTGGAAGTTTGGGAGGCTCTTCTGCCGCCTTTGGGGGAGGAGTGGGTTCCTTTGGTGGGGGAGTGGGCTCTTTCGGAGGAGGAGCAGCGGCTGGAGGGGCCTCCTGAACTGGCGGCTCTGCCGGGGGAGCTGGTTCCTGAGGTGGAGCTTCTATCACAGGCAGTTGTGGTGTTGGCTCCTTTGGAGGGGGTGGAGGTGCTTCAGCAGGGGTAGGTGCTTTGGGTGGTGGTGTGGGTTCTTTTGGCGGGGGAGGAGGTGCTTCAATTGGGGTTGGCTCTTTTGGTGGTTCCTCCACTGCTTTTGGAGGCGGTGTTGGTTCTTTGGGAGGAGGGGGAGGATCTTGTGGGACATCTTTCGGTGGTGGAGTTGGCTCTTTTGGTGGAGCCTCTGGAGGAGCTTGAGGTTCAGCTGGCGGAGGCGGGAGTTGAGTTTCTGGAGGGGGAGCTGCTTTTTCTTCCGGTTTTGTCTCTGTAGGTGCCGGAGGAAGATCTGCAGGTGGTGGTTGGGTTGTGACCTCAGCTGACGGTGTTGCTGCATTTGATACCGGGCCATCCTCTCCTCTCCCAGGTTCAATTTCCTTTCCTTTCTATGGAAAAAGCATGAAACTGAGATAAGGGCACACAGCTATTGCTTGTTCAACCTTTTCATTAAATTCAGCTTCTCGATTCGCCAAAGACACTAAAATAGGTAATTACTCTAAATAAAGCTCAAACTGATTTTGTAACATAGGTCTGGGTTTGGTTCAGTTGGCCAAAACAAGTTGTTATGGAAATAAATCTCTTCGTTCCCTTCGACACTTCTCAGGAAGGCACATTTCTGCTCAGTGAAAATTTTCTTTGTCATCGTACCATACATGATGATCGACTTCTCCTTCCCCTTGGTAAGGAGACGATACTGCTTCTTTGGTGTAGCCATTTTGGAGTTACGGGACGATCCATCTACTCAGCGAAATAAAGGAAGTGCAAATAAAGATAATCATGAATCAGAAGGTGCCTGCGGTGGCGTATCAGATGTATTTACTGTTTTCTTCTTTTTCTTTTTTTTCTTCTCAATATCACCTCCTTCCCTCCTCTTCTCCGATTCCGTCTCAGTTGGGTCGAGAGGTTTATCATCCTTCCTCTCATCCCGTTTGGTCGATGAAGACTTCTTCCCGTCCGAGGTGGATCTGTGGAGATCAACGTAAGAGACTTTGAATAACTTAATTGTTGGGAAATTGTCGAGCTTCCTGTTGTACGCCTCAAATGAATATTCCGGGTGACTCTTGAGAAGGTCCATCGTCCGCTCAGACACCACCACAAGCCCCCCATCCGCTATACCACAAATGTCATTGGCGATCTTCGTCGTCTCCCCAAGCATGGTGTATTCCATACGCTGCTCGGCTCCCACAAACCCTGCTGCTGTCTCGCCCGAATGGAGTCCAAACCCAACATTGATCTCGTACAGGTTTTTGGCTTTCCGCTCAATGTTCCAATCCCGAAGCGAGTTTCGGCAGTCGATCGCAGCTCGCACAGCTTGCTTGGCCATGTCAGACGGGGTTCGCACTTCCTTGTCTTTGGTGTGCGGCCCATCCGACATTTCCTGCGGTTTCTGTGTCTGATTTGACCCGACCAGGTTCGCCCCCCACGTGGCCATCATGCAGTCCCCAATGTATTTGTCCAGCAGGCCGTCGTATTTGAACACGATGTGCACCATCCGATCGAACATCTCGTTCAGAAACGTGAAGATCTCCGAAGGGTCCTTGTTCCGACTGATGGCTGTGAATCCGCGGATGTCTGCAAAGAGCGCTGTGGCACACGGAATCTCTTGCGACCCACGGAGGATCTCGTCGGAAGCCTTGATGGTTTTGAGAAGATGCGGAGACACAAATCGAGAGAGCATGTCAAGCTCCTTCTCTTCCGTCCGGATTTGTTGGATCATACGCTGATTGCTCACAGCTGTGCCGATAGACAAAGCAACAGAAATAAGAAGGTTCAGATCTTTCGTCTGGAAGGCCGATGTTTGTGTTGAATCAAGAATCAAGACGCCCACCACCTCGTCCTTCTTTCCAATGAGTGGGACAGACAGCGCAGAACACAAGTTCAGTGACTGCATGGAGTGTGTCATAATCCATCGCGGGTCAGCACGACAATCCTCACTCAAAATGGCTTTCTTCTCCCTCCGCACCTTTTCTGCCAGTCCCATCGAGAAGGGAACTTCCGCAGCTGGCTTGTTGGGGTCGTAATCTCGTTCTTTGAATGTTTCGAGCTTTAGTTCGTCGGTTTTAGGGTCGACTAGAAGAACAATGGCAGATTCGGCCATCGGAAACATCTTGAAAATAACAGAAATTGCGTTATTAATAATCTGCGACTCGTCTGACTCCAAACCGGCTTTGTTGAAAAGGTATGCAGCATGAAGACGGTCATAGTCCTTCCTGATTGCCTCTTCGTCGTCATTTAGATCTGTAATTGGGCGAAAATCATCGTCTGCTGTTCCTTTCACTTCTAACTCTTCTTTTGGCATCATTTGATTCTTATCTGAAGGAAGGTCTGGTGTAATTCGGAGAGTTTCGATGAAAAAAGTATATTCTACGTTTCCAAAACGGAGTTTGTCATGATTCTTGATTTGTTCCCAGAGCGAATCTTGGTCGGAATCTGATGCTGATTTCTGGTGTGAGCTCACCAATGGAGGTTTAAGTGTGCGGGTTCGCTTGTATTCATTGTAGAGCGCGACATTCTTTAGTTCCTTTCCATTCACGAATGTTTTGTTTCGACTACCACAATCAATAAGATAAAAATCAAGATTATGCTGGACAATCAATGCATGAGTCTTAGAAATTGTTCCGTTATTGATTGCAAGGTCATTATCGCTGTTGCGGCCGAGTAGAGTGTATTGTTTGGTAATGACAAAGTTGCTTACGATGCCCCCGGATGATTCCAAACGAAGGACACCACTTCGTTTGATAATTTCTGGTGCTTCAAATGACCTAGTTCCAAAAGCTGCCATATTAATATCACGATTTAAGGATCAAACCACAATTCGTTATTTTTGTCAAAAGTGAAATGCAATCAAGATAATTCAATCATAATCTCTCCTTCCAGCCCGTAAAGAACCAGTAGTAGGTTTTTTGAGGGCTCCTGACATTTGCTTTGTTTTCTTTTTTTGAGCTTCTAGTCGTTCCAACATCTTTTGAGCAACTGGATCATTCGTGCCGTGGTATCGATCTTTGATGTTTTGATGTGCCAGGGGACCCGTTTTAGGGGCCTCATGAAGGTACGGACATTCATCACCTCGTTTGCATTCGCCTTTCACCCAAAAGCTACAAACATGGGGACGATTCCGTTTAAAGTAAGGTTTATCATGACTAAGTTTGGCAATTGATTGTTTCACAGCATCTGAAACAGTGTCTGATGTCTGAGGTTGAGGTTCTTCACCCTAGTTAAATAAATCTGAAATAAAGATGACATACCCGAAGGCGTTTTAGAGCAAAGTGGTAATCCAAGTTTACTTGCGAAAGTGCTGCTGTTTCAACACTTGCTGCTGTTTCCTGCCCTTGTGCAAGAAGGGCATCTCGAACTTGAATTGGTAGACCATGTTGAAGGTCAAGAAGACATGTCTGACAAACATTTTTCTCTTTGGCACATTCTAAGTGGATGAGGATGATAATATAAGCAGAAAGTCTTAGAGACAGACGTTGACAGATTTCAGTCTTTTTGTATCGAGATTCCATACCAGGCATTTGAGGTTTCCACCTAAAAATGGTGAATGGTCGATTACAGATCTAAAAGATAACATAAAGTTAAAAATAAAGATGATATTTCAGAGATATACCTTGCATTCCTTCCCAAATGGTTCACGCGTCTGAATTTGGCAGATGAGGGAAGAAAGATGATCCAATTGACGAAAAAGAAATACCATCTTAATATGCGGATTTGTTCCAAGACATGTTTCACAAACAATTGGAAACTCATCTTGTTGAGCCATGGATAAAAAGATGATGGGATCTTCAAATTGCCTTCATGAATCAGACTTTACTGTCCCTTGAATCTCAATTTCGACAAAAAAGTGATCATATATCTGATCTTTTCCGCAAAATTGAACACGAAAACATCGCCAAACCGCGGGAGGTGTGAATCCATTCTACCTTCATTTCCTCTCAATTGGACTCATTCTAGGAAAACTCCGTTCACTTACACAAGAAAATTCATGCGTTAAAGAAAAAATCAGAAGATTTAGGCCGCAGACAAACTCAAATCTCAGAAAAGAAAGAAGTTTGTTCTCTTTCTATCATTATCTTGTGAAGACTCTTTTTGAACTGTTTGGGTTGGACATGGAGTTATTATCGCATGGTATTACGGCACTTTATCAAGTTATTGGTGTTGGTGAGCCTGATGATGTCAGACGGTATTTGATTTGTTCTCCTTCATCCGTATTTACAGTGATCGTGAAGATAGAATCGCTGAAATTATGTCTCTCATTCAACCAGATAATGGTTAGATTCGGGATCTTCTGTCTCTCTTCATTTTCAACAGGATTCTGATCCATTCATTCTTTTTATGCCACCCAACTCTTCATTCTTTACAAATCACTTCATCCATTTTGCGAAATTTTTACATCTTATTTGCATCATTGAACCCCTTTTTTCTGAAAAAGACCTTTCCCAACATTGTTTTTGTAAATTGTCTCTCGTTGAATCTAACAAGGATGAATCTTCAACGCAGTTCTCTAAGGGGTATTGCCCTCTCATCTCAACAACCGTCGAATGATCATCCATTTTTGCAAGTTCTTGATACCTGTGGAACAGTTTTTCAACAGAATCATTTCTTTTTTCGTATGCATTTTTTCACCGATGTAATGCTCACATTATTGTCTTCGTTGATAGGGGAATCGCACATTTCTTCCCAGAAAAAGCTTGAGAATTATTTATCAACACCGGAAAACGTCACTTTTCTCCATGACAGCCTTGTCTCCTTTTGTGCGGATATCAAACAGCTTCGATGTCTTCTCTTTCCCATCGCAAGTCACGATTCGTTTACCTTTATTTCTCTCATTTTTATATCTCAAGATCACATTCATTCACTCTTTCCACTCAGTCGTCGGAAACCGTCTTCAAACTTTTACTAAACATTGATACGTTCCAAAAAACTGCAGCAACGATCCTTTTGGATCTTCTTGTTGAACTTTCCATGGACTTGTCTGCAGATTATTTTTTATTTATGTCACTGTAGAGAACTCTCAACAAATCCTACCTCCACATATGTATTTCATCCGTCAACCATTAAATTCATTCTCCGTCAATTCTTTTGGCTTGATAACTTGAAATGTGAAGAATTTGTCGTGAATAGAATCCTTGAAACAATTCCCATGATCACTCCCAGAACAATCACCGAAATATCGTCTTCAAAAGATGCGAATTCGGCTTTAATTGATATCCGTTCAGAGCTTATTCTGTCTCTTCCCAGCATTGCCTCTGAACACCTCCATGGGATCATATCTGACAAGCTGTGCGAAATGGTTGTGAATGGGGGAGACACATCTCTCCCATCGATCCTCACAACCATGTCATCTCTTCAGTCTGTCGTTGTTTTCTCCCATCACATCGTTTCTCATCATCAACACTTTCGACTTTTTCTCATCACAGGGTTACTCCCAAACAGTCAGATGAAATCTTAACCGCCTGCTCTGCATCCTTACGCTCTGTTTCGGAATCGATGATTGTGTCTGTCGTCGACTATCTCGTCCACAACAGTCCGCCTCACCGAATGAAAGAAACAGTCTCTGACGTTCTCTCCAATCTCAACACCCTGTTCTTTACCAACCAAACAACACACAATGTCCCAAACACTCAACTGGCAGGAACGACCCCCAAAGATTCGAAAGAGAAAAGATTGTGGAAGGATGCTGAAGGAATGGTGTTTGACCTCCTCAAGCGGGAGTGCACCATTGATTCTCCGTTCAGCTCGACGCTCTTCTCCATGCTGAGGCTTGTGACGGACGAGACACTCCTCCGCCCCATCCACCTCTGGGCTGTCTTCTTCTTGCAACCCTCAATCACTTTTGGACGGCAGACGATGCAGTTGATGGAGCTGTGGGCCTCGAAAGGGTTTTTGTCGAATCGAATCGTCTCACAGGCTATCAACCAGGAGCATACGATCGCTCTCGAGGGTGTAATTTCAACTGTCACAGAAATCGCATCGTCTCTTCTCATTCAGACACCAAAAGCGAAGGGTGATGCATCGAAGAGCACGTTATCCACTATGAAGGCATCAAACTGCCAGATTGCTGGACGCTCACTCTTTGTCAACACTTTCATCGCCCTCAGCAACTCACCCGCCTCAACCACTCTCCAGCAGGACATCCTCTCCTCTCTCCTCAACTTTGTCGGAAGCACACACGTCCCCACAGCCACAGCTGCACTCGAAACATTCGTCTTCCTCTGCACGAACTACACCGACGTCATGCGGAGATACTCGGCTTTCGTTCAAGCTCTTGTTGACTACATTGGCGGACTCAAACCGCAGCAGGTCGCACTCGTGTTCAAAGCTGCATGTGTGTTGGCATGTGGAGGTGAAGCAATGCATGAAGGACTGAAAGATGTGTTGAACATTCTGATTCGGAAGGAGTTGATGCAGTGTCATGAATTCGCTGGGATGTCGCGTGGAAGAGGCATCAAGCAATCCATCGGCATTGTGGGCACGCTTGCATACTCTTCGGCACTCAGTGTTGTCATCCGAAAAGAAGGAAAGCATCACGACGAGGAGTGGAAAGAGGAGCAGACAACTGAACTTGAGCAGCTGATTGCCATCACTCGAGAGAAGACCTCAAAACAGCCTGTCTCCATCTCAATTCTGAACGATGGGCTTGCTGGCTTGATTGATTCGTACGAACTGGTGGATAAAGTGACATATCAAATCTTGGACACTGTTTCAGATGAGATGGAAGACTATGGAATGGAAATCCCAGGAGACAACGAGAACACGCAAATGACTCCACATCGACATTCATTTAACGAGCGAGTGAATGGCTCAGAGTCAATCCCACCGATCGAACGGATCGACAAGGAGAAAGACGGACTCGATGGCGTGGTTGTTCCAGTTGTCTGCTTCAAGGATGGAGACCCATCGATCAAGTTCATGTTCAATGAACTCAGAGGGAGCAAGTTCTTCCCCTGCTCGTTTTTTGTTCAGCCTTCGCGTATCAGGGTCGTCGGGGCCGCCACAATTCGATCGTCCATCGAAGCAGGCAACGTCACTCCAACCGACACGTCGAGCCCTTTCTATCCGTCATTCAAAGTTATCTCGCATGCAATGGCTGAGATCTGTGCTATTGGTGATTCTGCCCACTGCCTTTTCAATGAATATGTTCTCTTCTCGGCTCACAAAGAAAATCGTGCCCATCCTGTCCATCTGAACATGGCGTGCTATGCCCTCTACATGTGTGCGTGCATCATCCGAGAGAACATCAACCTCTTCAGCATGTGCACTGTGGAAGATGCAATTACCACAACTCTGCTCAATCTCTCCAGATTGATCTCGTTGGAGCGTGCTCTCATTCGTTGGACTTCACTCTCCCCAAGTTTTTTCATCGCCCTGAGCAAGATCGGAAGTGGTCTCGAGACGAACACGGACAACGAATCCATGAAGACTGGAACGCCTTCAATCCGCCACCCTCCAAGCCAATTCAAGCGATCATCAACGCATCCTCCACACATCGCAGTTTTTGCTGCTGGCGGGCCTCTCCCACAAGAGTTTGTGAAAGACGAGGATGAAGCGTTCAATCACGAAGCATGGGCTACTTCGCAGACCGGAAACAATCTGAACCTCCAAACAGACAAACTGCTTCCCTTCGTCCTCCGACCGCTCCGCTTCCATGCTCTCACCATGCTCAGATTTCCTCTCATCAAAGCCTCTCCGAAACCAAACTCGTACATGAAAGGCTTGTCTCTGACAGAGCTTCATTTTCTCCTCACCAATCTGATGTGGAAGCTCGAACAGAACGATAAGCGAATCAGAGGAGAACGAACATATGCAGATGGACCCGCCCGCCATCCTCCGAAACGAGAAAAGAAAAAGGGGTTGTGGGATGATGATGTGATCGACACACTTTTCTGTCCGGTGACGCCAGCGGATCCTGTCGCCATTACTTCTCCGATCCTCATAATGTCGCAAGCAGCCCCTCAATTGCCTCAGTCACTCATCCAACCAACTCGCATTCAATCGTCCATCTCTGACCAACACGTGATGCAGATGCTGTCGTCCGTTATCGAGTCTCAAACTGGAGATGAGAACGACGTCCTCCTTCTCTCAGCTCTTGTCTTCATTCTTCCGTGTCTGATGGAGCATCTAAAAGCACTCTCAACAGTTTGTAAGGAGTCACTGGATGACGACAAACAATTCCAACTCAAGCGTCCGAGTCATCGTCGGAGAGGGGAATGGATCGACGCTCATTTTGGAATCGAAGAAGATGAAGAGGAACTCGTTCGGATGGGTAAAGAGTTAACGTCTCGCAGTGTCGGAAGAAATCCTGATGAGAAGGACAACGACGAAGCAATTGAAGAGAAGCGAGGGGGACGAGTGATTTTGAATGACGACGAAGACACGGAAGAGGAAAGAGCGAGAAGAGCAGAACTCCTCGCAGAAGAGGCACTGGAAGACAGAATGACTGTCACCGTGTCGTGTGTGTCGCTGATCATCAGCATCATCCAGCACACCTTCACAACTCCTCATCTTCGATACCTTCCCTCCCTTCAGACTGAGAACGGGACGAGTTTCATTCCTGCACCCGACACAATCCTTCGCCTCCTCCTGACTTCACTCTGCTCTCTCATTGCTGAGACGAAAGGACCTCAACCAAATCTCCCCGACTTCAGTGTCTCCAATCCCCAGTTTCTAATCAGTCTTCTCCAAAAGTACACTCTCAAGCTCCCGTCCATGGAAGCGCTCATCTTTTCTGCGGTGTCTTCACTAAAGTCATCTTCACTCCTCCAAATCCCTCTCGACGCTGAATCATTCCCACTCGCTCTCCAAATTTGCACTCTGGTCGACACACTCCTCTCTCTCCACCCCAGCATCCCTCTTCCTCCAGGGAAGTCCGTGGAAGCAACGACAACTGAACTTTTCTCCTCTCCCTCCCCATCAAGTCTCATCTCGTCATTCACCAAACTTGTCGAGACCTACCTCGCTCATTCCTGGTCTCCTCTCGTTTTCTCAGAAACTATGTCATCAGTTCTCCCGCCTTCACACGAATTTACTCGTTCTGTTCCTCTTGTTCACGATTCAGGACAACACTTCATATTCACCGCCAACAGCCTCGCATCTCTGATCACTCTGTACCTCAACAGACATCCCCACTCGATCACCATTCTTGTCAAAATTGCGCGAGATGACTTCTCGACTTCCCTTCGGGAAGAGATGGAGAGAGAAGCAGATACACAAATGACCGACACGAAGCGTGCTCCTCACATCGGCACACTTCACGAAAAGACATACCCGACTTGGTTTGGTTGCGTCTTTGAGAAACTCAACGACGAGATGAAGAAGCTGAAATCCCAAGCCCTTAAGAAAGGGGTGTTTACAAAAGAGAAGCGGACGAAGCAGGATGATGGTAGTTCGGACGAGTCAGGCCACTCCGATGAAGACACAGACGCAGGAAAGACAAGTTCTCCCTCACTCATCGCCACCACTCTGGGAATCTGCATTGACACGCTCTATTCTCTCTCAGAGTTTGCAAAGACAGTTCAAATCGAAGCGATTATCATTCTGCTCCTCAAACACTCCCGCTTCTTTCTCCATCTGTACGACGGCTTCTTCGTCCGTGTTCTCTCGTATGGCTTCAAAGTGGACCAGCCAGCCACAATTCGGATGATCCTGTCTCTGCAGTCGGTCACCAAGCATCTCCATCAGATCGGCGACAAAGAGATCTATCGCGATCAGATTGAGCGGGCACAGGGCACCGACTCTTCGACCACAAAAAGTGGGAAGAAGATTCTGGAGTACGTTCCTGGTGTTCGAAAGGAGGCTGAGGCAATCACCATCAAAACAAAGCAACTTCTGTCAAGCAATGGAGTTGACATAAAAATAGGGACGTTGCCTCCTCCTACCGGCGTCCAACGACCAAGATGAAATCAATGTCTCTTATCAAGAATGTCAAGCGCTTGCTCTCTTTTGCGAAACAGGATTATGTCAAAAAGATGGGTATATTCACGAAGTGTGACCTTTGTTTATGTGTTGATAGCTATTCTTCAAACTATTTCACTCACACTTCCACGCATCTCACCCATTCTTTATTCCCGGCTCAGGAAGGAATGTTTATTGTCGTAATATCTATCATCCAATCCTGTTACGGTGATCTTGGAACTGTTTGCACGGAATGGAGTAACTTTCCAAAGACGGGAACTCCACCATCACCTCGTTCCAACCCGATCGTTGTCTCACTCTCCCACTTTTCAGAGTGGAGAGATACACTTCTTGTTATTGGTGGACGATCATCAAAGAATGAATACCTCAATGATGTGTTTGTCTTTGACACTGCCCTTGAAAGATGGTTCCCATTTGTTATAAATGGACTCCAGCCAACGCCATCTGTCATAGATGCATGTGTTTTCTCGTCGGATCAGTTTGTTTATGTGTGGGGTGGAAAAGGAGAGAATGGATTCTACAATGATATGTGGTGTCTTGATCTGGACTCTCAGACTTGGACCAACATTGAACAATCAGAACCTATTCCACAAGCCAGACAAGCGGCTCATTTCACATCAACAAATAACAAAGGGTATATTTTTGGAGGTAGGACCAGCGATGGGAAGACAAACGATGTTTGGGAATTCGATCTTCGCACACACAAATGGAGAGAGGTCATCAAAGAAACGGAAGCAAAAGACGACAATGAAAATCCCCCCACGAGAAGTTTCGGGGGAGCACATGCACTGGTCTCAGATTTGTTCATTTATGGCGGATATACTTCGAAAGGAGCACAGTCATTCTCAGTTTATCGAATCAACACCGACGATCCAACCCCGCAATGGGCGAAAATTCCATTCAAAAATAAAGACGGAACGGAGGACGTCACAGAACCAACTCCAAGAAGCGACGCTGGCTGGTGCTCGTCCGGATACGACTCCTTCACGTTTGGCGGGACGCTCTACGAAGACGGTGACATTGTGTATAGAAACGACGTGATTGTCATGAGCTTTGAGCATGCAACATCGGGCGAGGCGAATCAATATGTTTACTATACTGCTCTGACGTTTCCAAATGATAAGAAATCTATGTCGTCGTCTCCCGGCACTGGTACGTCAAATTTAATTGATCTTAATCAATATCAAAGAGCCAGCTGTGGATGTGCCACGAATGCCGCTGGGACAATTCTCTACGTCTTTGGAGGTGTGGCCGACACTCATGTTCGAGGGGACATGGTAAAAGTCGATATTTCACTCGAATCTGGACAATGCTCAATTATCTCTCCTGAAATTCTTTCTATTCCATCGCCACGCACCGGCCATCGTGCTGTCAAAGCTCTTGGTCGAATGTGGGTCTTTGGAGGGCGAGGAGGACTGCACAACTCTCTCCTCAACGATCTGTACTCGTTTGACTTCACCACCCATCGTTGGGAACAGCACGTTCCAAGCACACTTGTGTCTCCACCAGCACGGGAACTCTTTTCGATGGTTGAACATTCAGGACGACTGTTCATTTTTGGAGGGAAGGGGTCGAACACCGTCAGTGGAGAGGAAACCATCGAGAATGACATCTGGCAGTTCACAATCAGCACGCAGGAGTGGTCGAAGATGGAGCCAATGAGTGATGCTGTCCCATCCAGTCGATACTCCGCAGGAATCTTAATTGTCAAACAGCAAATCTGGATTTACGGTGGGCGAGGTGTCGGTCAAGCGGTCAACAACGAACTGTGGAGATTTGAGCTGGCCAGCCGGACATGGCAGCAAGTCGAACTGGTCTCTGACAAGATAGACTCAACCAACGCAACCTCTCTGACGGTCATGGACAAAGAGAAAGCTGCTTATCGTCACCGATTCAACAATCTCCACCACCACTCCCGAACTCCCCTCCCAAACGATATTTACGTTCCCGTCCCACGTGAAGAGCCCACTCTCCTTCTCACCACTTATCGCTCCCAAGATGTCTTGCTTGTGGCCGGTGGTGTCTCGTCTGCCCTCCACTCACTTCTCGAGATTGACGTCTTCTCCGTCCCAAAAGATGTGAAAGGACTGAAATCGATCAAATATTCCGAACCACCCAAACTGGACAAGACGCTCTACGAAGACATGCCTATTTACTACCACTCCTACACAACAACATCCGAAACGTCATTTGTGTCGTTCGGTGGACTGGATGTGGACAACACCAAGTCGCGACTCAACAATTGGAACGTCAAGGATCTGGAAAACGTAGTGTTCCAATCCGACGAAGACAAGAACAAGAAACGAGGATTGGGTCTTCCATTCATCTCCGGAGGCACAGCTGTCATCAACGGCCGAGAGCTCTGGCTGTTTGGTGGTAACCAAGTCGGAAAGAAACTCCCGTCGCAGGACCAATTCCACAACCAAATGTACCGCTTCTCTCTCGTCGACAAGTTCGGTTGTGCACCAGGCACGTACGTCAACGCCGCGGACACCGCCAACCTCGGATGCAGTGTCTGTCCTGCTGGCACGTTCGGAGCATCCTACAACTTGGATTCGTGCGAGGAATGCAGCCCCGGCAGTTACAACCCTTTCACCGGGGCAACCAAAGGATACCATTGCATTTCGTGTCTGAACGGAGAGTTCAATGCAGAGAAAGGGCAGGCCAAGTGCAAAGAATGTCTCCCAAACGAATACTGCCCGATCGGATCCACAAAGCAGGACAATCAACCCATCCAGATCGGTGAGGACGCCACTCACCAACCCCCTCCTCGTGACACCCTCGACAAGTACTCGATGCTGATCATGATCGGACCGTACGCCTGCGGTGCCCTTGTCGGAGTGATCATCGGACTCATCCTCGTCTGCTGCACCTGCTCGCGCGTCAAGCTGTGGAACTTCGATCTTTTCTCCTCTCGACACAACACAACCCTCGACCCGATCACACACTCTGCTGTTTGGGTGATCAAGAAAACTCGGTTGGGTGGTTTCGTCTCCATCGTCTTTATTTGCTTCGCCGTCGGTTCCATCGCCACTCTTTTTTTGGAATTCTTCATGAACAACGTCACCGAAACCAAAACCCTAGTTGCTGCCAGCATGGAAAACGGACTCGGCCAGGATGTGAAGACAGGAGCGATCCGTGTCAACTTCGTCCTGTACGATTCGGTTCTGACATGCAGCGATGCTGCATTTGGCACCGAAGGAGAATGTAAAGGAATCGATATCGATGTGCAGAATATCATCAGCACGGGTTTGTTCAATCACTCTTTCTTCTCTTCTCTCTCATTCTCTTTCTCCGATTGCCTTCTCTCTCATTCTCTTTCTCCGATTGCCTTTTCTCTCATCAACTGTCTTCGTGATCTACATCACAGATTCAAAAGGGAATTTAGTCCCACTCACTCCAAAATGTACCGTCATCCAATCCACCAACTCGTTCCGAGACCCGACAACACATTGTCACGTCTCTATTGCCGCCAAATCAGCAACATTCCAATACCAAGCAGCTGGGAGGAACTCTGCCAATAATCTCACAACCTCCACCGAAGATCATCGCAATCTGGATGTCTGTCCACCAACCTTCTCATCTCTTCACTCCCAACCGAACTCTGTGAATGCCAGTCGCTTTCTTGACATCCACTCACCGTCCCCCATCACTCCACCATTCATTGACGAATCAGCATCGTCGGCCCTTATTCCGTCCATCTCCCTGTCTGTTTCGTCCGACAGTGCGTACTGCTACTCCATCGCATCGTCTGTCTCAACACACTCCGGAATCACACTCCCCGGCAAGTCGAAAGACGCACCCATTTCTCAACTCACAACGTACTCGATCAACGAGGAAGGGAAGACAATGAAAGGCACAGTCCCAACAGCATTCAACTTCACGCTGATGCCTTCCCTCTATACAGACACAAAAGACAAAACAACTCCAGGTGCTTTCGTTGCTGCCACAAATGTCCAACAAGGAAGCGCCAACGACGCTGGAGAGCTCTTCATGAAATTTGGTCTTCGTTCAACAATTCAGTTCAACCGAGACTTAAATGTGGTTCTGGTCAACCACACTCCTCGTCAGAAGCTCCCATCGTTCTTGTCCAACGTTCTCTCCTCGGTGTCTGGCTTTCTCGGAATCTTTGGTACTATTATGATGGTCCTTGAAATCATCAACTCTCTGAACCTCAAGATTGTGAACAAGGGAAGAGACAAGCTCACATCAACGTTCAGTGGAAGTACAATTAATCCATCAAGATTGAATGGAGGAGAAGACGATGTATATGCCAATGAACTCGTTTATAATCAAATCAGCAAACGAGATCTTGACGAAGTTTAATTTTTTGGAGTTTTAGACTTCAGTTCGTGAGAGTTTCATTTTATCACATTGATCGAAGGTCCCACCATAATATTTTTTGTCCCTTATCGTTTCTCTTTGTGAGGATATTCTGCCAAACATGAGTGTGTTTTCATTGTTTCTAGCGTCATAAAGCAATTCACTAGGCATATCAAACATAAGTCGAGAAATAGCCTCTGTTCAAGGCACAACCAACATGCCACCAACGCGTGGTCTCGTTCCTTCTTCTAATTGCATCCAGAAAGCATTCTTTCTCTCATCAGCAAGTTTTCTGAATGGCTAACCCAAAATTCTCAGCTAGATGATGCTTTGAATGCACAACAGACTCGAGATCACTTTTTCTCTCTTGTTCATCACCTGTACAAATTCACACGTGAACCCAAGTCTGACCAAATCTCATTCATTTTTCCTCTCACAGACCAGCATGTTTCACGTCTAAAGAACAAGACAGATTCACAGAACTCAACTCCTCTCTTCTAGTTTTCCTAATGACAAAAATGATATACTGTTACCAGGATCGTCTCTATGCACAGGCATTAGGAAGCCTCTTCCCTTTCGATCAAAATCACAACAGTTCATGTTTTCGTCCTCATCTTCAACGCAATCATCAAATCACTGAGGCAGCCTTCACCCATCCACAGCTGTCATTTCCTTATCCATTCCATGTTCACTATCATTCTGCGGTGATATTTTTCAAGTATCAAGGGTTAGATATATTAAAATTATGTCTAATAGGTCTGACCAAAAACCCGAACGTTCATAGCCTCGGACCGCTCATCACTCACGTCTATCATCTTCTTAAACCTTTGTTCTCTGTGTGTTTTGTTATGTTCATAGTGTATTCAGGTTCTTCGCTTTTCGTCTCGTCAACAACTCCTGGATCTTTCCGAGATCACGAACACTCTTTCTTATCTTCTCTTCAATTGTTCTAACTATCGTCCATTCACTGCACGTGTTCGAAAACATTATATTCGTCTCCTCTTCTTGCATGAAATCTGCACATATTCCATCCCAATCAATCCAGAACATTCTCTGTTAAACCTCCAACAGTTTCGAGTAAATTTCGTCTATACCTTACTCCCTTCATTTCATCTCGATGATGAGTTCATCAAACTTGCATTGTGCATCTTGCACCCGCTTGTTATGTCTCTCCGCACGAATTACGTCATCAATCCTCAATCACGAGAAATTCGCCCAAAAACTCTTCCTCCTCCCCCTCAAGACACGACTGATAGCCTTTATTTGACTCTTCCATTCTCATCAATCACTTCATCAACGCAGGACCTCAGAGATCCAACACTTTTTTCTCGCATGCCCAACCAGCCGTACAATTGTGTCTTATTTCTGAAGAAAGCTCTCCCGATCTTAAAAATCACATCAACAGAAGCAACCCAGATGAATTTTGTGATTTCAACACTTTCCTCATTCTATCTCGGACACCATCCGTCCACTCCAAATGAACTGACAGACATCGCAGATGTTCAATCCTCACCACTTACAGTCGATAAAATCACACTATATCATCCATATCCTCTCCATTCTCTCGGCGTGGGACCGTGGAAGCCAGCATCAGAAACGTCAAACTTCGACCTGGACTTTCTCCGCAAATTTTGTTTAAATCCAAAAGCCAATAAAGAATTCCAAGACATTTGTGACCATCTTCCAGATTTCACGGCATATGCGCAATTTCATTCAGACAACATTGTTGGAAATGAACATTCCATCATCACGCTTCTTATGACTCTCTTGGATGTGATATGTTCGCCCTGTTGGATATTTTCAACTGAACAGAATAGTGGAAACCATTTTGGCTTCGTGGAGCTGGCGAAGAAAGTTATTCAATCAGTTATTGACACGAAGAATTCTGATCTCTGTCAATCGGCGTTTTCTGAGCTTTCTAACCGTGTATCCGCTCACCCTCTTCCAACTGTGCTTCATCAATTGAGTGATCTCTTTTTCAGGACGTCACGTTCCTCTCAGGGATTTAACCGAAAGAAATTGTTTATCCCTCAACAGAATCCATTCGGAACATTCCTCGCTTCATTCAACCAATTCGAATCGTCTGATGCACACCTCCTCAACTCTCCATCATTCCTCCCAATCTCTCGATCTGAACAGATTTCAGTTCGTCTTCATGTCCTGTCTGATCTCCTCAAATCATCACAAACTGTTCCGGATGACGACGAGTTTGTTCCCTTACTCTCACTTCTAAGCACTCCGGAGCAACTTTCAACAACCAGTCAACGAACACTTTCGTCAATCTTCGCCGAGGTCATATCTGTGAGGATCCGAAATCAGAAAGGACAAGCAGCTTTTGTCCTCTTCGACACAATTACCGACATTCTCTTGACTCTTCTCGGCAGACTCCCTGACTCTCCAAAAGAATCAGTTCCTCTCTCGTTCATCACTGACTTTCTCGAAACGACAAATAACTTCCTTCAATACATCGACTGCAGTCCGAATGCTCTTGGCTTCAGAAAGGATGGTCGAGAGGGAAGCACAGCTCGCAATCCACTCAATCCGACAATTCTCACGCGAACCATCAGATTAACAAGCTTCGATCACGACAAAGGATTGGATCTGATCCAAAAGCTGTTTGATTCACAAAGTTCGTTCGACGTCCTGGTCAAAGAAGGGATTGTCGCGGAGATGATTTCCTGGTCAGAGGAACTTCTTAAAGCACCAGACACAACACATGCATTTGAGCATCAGAATGCAGAACAGACATTCAGATTGTTCAATCGCCTTTATTTTGCGATCATCAGTCATTCTCACTCGAATGTGAGAAGGGGAGAATTAGGCACACTCGTTCAAACACTGAGAAACAACAGGATCAAATTGGATGAAACAAATGCCCAGTTTCTCGAAATATCGCTTTCTGAAATCCCCAAAGACAAATCTCAACAGTTTGTGCATGCATTAACACGAAATCCGAACACAACTCTGTGGGGGCCTCTCTTCTTGGAACAGAACATCGTTCAAACGATCTCTTCTCTGAATCATCATGCAACAGAAAACAACAAATGGATGGAAGAGTTCATAAACAGTGAAGGACTCGTCAGATTTGTCATCCATTTGATTCAACTTCTTCTCTCTGAAGCACCACTCGACCAGGAAGTTCCGTTCACCACTCATCTCCTCCGTTCTTCTCGCCAAAACTCGCCAAATTTCCATTCGTCCCTCTCATCATCCAATTCACTCCTCGAAATCACATCCATTGATTTGAGAAACAAACGCGACAGCGGAGGATTAATTCTTCTCTGGACACTTTCATCCGTTCTCTTCCAACATCTCATCAACGGAACACCAACAATCCTCAGACCCACATTTTCGCAAAGAGTGTCCATCCTCCCCTTCACTCTCGAGAATGTCGTCGCCCAGGGGCATCAATTCTTCCGTCTCGCTCAACTTGATTTGATGAGGCAAACTCCATCTGCGTTGCCTAATGCTCTTTCAAACAACCAGTCGATGACATTTCTCTCAAT
Organism: Blattamonas nauphoetae; assembly: GCA_033064195.1. NCBI lineage: Eukaryota > Preaxostyla > Oxymonadida > Blattamonas > Blattamonas nauphoetae. The sequence goes on along the minus strand of JARBJD010000016.1, from coordinate 307,453 downwards.
TGCTCAGATGGATGCTCAATCATTTAATCGATTTCTTGATCGAACAACATTTACGGAGAATTGTGTCCATCTGTTGATTCCGGAAGTATTTCGTCTCTCTCAGAATCCCACGAAGGATAATGGTCTTCTAAGAGTGATGGAGCAACTCTACTCATTCCTCGTTCCCATCTTTTCAAGATCGGGAAATCTTCAAGCTCAATCTCATGACTCACTGCCACTGTCATCGTTCCCCTCATCACTTGTTTCGTTCTTCCCACTCTTATCAAGCCATCCTCTGCTTTTTTCCTTGTTAGCGCTTGAATCTCACCAACAGACGAACATCGTTCCCATCCTCAAAAAGTCTAATGTTTCGATTGAAATGCTCCTTGTCTGTGTGTCTGTGCTGTGTGTCCTTCCCCGCCGTCTCTTCGACGTTCCTCGCTCTTTTGAAAATGGGGTTGTGGAAAGTATTGCTGATCATCTGAACACTAATCCTGATCATCATCCAACTGGGATCAGGTTGATCACTTTTCTCTCGCACCTCGTTCTCTCTTGGGAGAACATCCGAATTCCTGTCGTTCCGATTCGTCGGATTCTCGTCAACGCTCCGACGATGGGAAATGAGATGCTTCCGCTTCGATTGATCGCGTCTTTTCTCTTGACACTCATCAAAACTGGAAAAGGATGGAACCAAACAATTCTCAATCAAATCGGGAATGATCTTGTTGATCATATTCTTCATTCATTCCTTTTTCCATCTGGTTCACAATCCCTCCATCCAATCTTCGAAGATGATCGGATGGTCTTGACAGAACTTGTGATGGCTCTCTCACAACCAGCTGCTCTTGTGCCGTTCTTCGAAGAGAAACAGATTTTGGTGAATCGCCTTCCACTTCCCTTTCTTGACCAAGGTGAAAGAGGGAGAGAGAACAACACGATTTTATCAAGACACACACCGAAAGGACTTCGAAATCCTCGAATGGCTTGTTTCATGAATGCGATTGTGATTCAACTCTTCCAAAACAAAGAGTTTTCCAACACAATTCTATCATTCGATGGGAGAGTTTCGACCACTCCCTTCAATCACACTCCTCGCCATCCGAGTGGGATGACGCTTGTTGACGAAGAGATCAAGAAACAGCAACGAATGATGGAAGAAAGTTCTCAGATGGAGAAAGATCGAATTCCTCAATCTTTGGTTTTCTTCCATCTCCAACGCATTTTTGCTTTGTTGTGTCTGAACAGAGAGGGGGAAGTGAGAGTGACGGATTTGGCAGCCGCTCTCTCCGACAGTTCCAAACAAATGTTTCATGAAAACTCGTCGAATGATTCTGAAGACTTTGTGAAAGCACTTCTGTCTCAGCTTGATATTTTCTTCCATCGATGTGGATATCCACACTTTGCCTCAACATCTTTTGGATGTCATGTGGTGAAAGCGATGAATTGTGAAAACAACCACCCATGCTCCACTCTCATTGATCCTGATTTCATGTTTCCAGTGGAGATTCAACAATCGTCATCACTTGAAGATGCACTGGAAAAGATGGTTCTCGGAAAGAAGGGATCGACTCTGCAGTGTCTGCAATGTGTTCCTGATGGATCTCGAATGGTTCCAGGAAGCGTGCGGAAGCTCATTGCAACACCGTCGAACTCAGTAATGATCTTCATGAACAGAAAAACACTGGATGGGCAACTGACGACGAACAGATGTTCGTTCCCAAAGACCTTGGACCTATTTCCCTTCTCGTTGGAAAAGCAGGAAGTGAAAGATGCAGATAGAACACAGTTTGTGTATGAGCTCACAGGATTTGAAGTGTACGAGGTGAGAAACGACACAAACCATTATTATTCGGTGATCAAAGAAGGACGATCTCAGATGTGGTGGCTGTTCAACGATGATAAGGTGTCCGAGTTCGATATCTCCAAGATGAGTGATTATTTTGGAGGAAATGGAAGGCAGGGATATGCAACACTTCTGTTTTATCGAAGACTTCTTCCCGCCGACGATGGTTCTGTGAACAGCCCTGTCCTTCTTCCTTCGAACATGCCTCTCGGGAATCTCCTTTCAGATGAAGAGGAAAGATTTGCGGCTGAACAAGCACTGAAAAGGAAGCTCCCAAGTTCAGAGGGACAAGTGGATGAAGAGATGCAACAGGAGTGGGATAGAACATTCCCAAAGTCAGCCCTTTCTGAGTCCGAAGAAAGACAATTGGAGCGAGATTTTCTGACAACAACAGGGCTTGATCTACTGCAATTTGTGCTGAATGGGACTGAGAATCACGACTCCTCACGCACACCAACCAATGTTAATTCAAATGTGAATATCTCACACTCCGTCTCGCAGAAAGGTTCTGGAAAGAAGCAAAAACCCGTCGCCAATCCAAACTCGAACGTTGTTGAACCTGAAATCATTCCACATCATCATGGAACACCACTCACTCTTCCTCTCCTCCAGGCGTTTTTCCACCAATATGTGCACAGTGGGAGAAGGTCTGAAAGGATCTGGGAGTCGATCGACAGAACACTTGAAAAAGACGAACAACTCTCTTGCCAGTTCGTTGACTATCTGCTGAGACAACTGGTGGAGGAAGATGAAGCTCTCAAAAATGAAGAGAGGGGAAAAGAGGAACGAGAACAATTGATCAGAAAATGGACCAGAGAAGAAGAGGAAGCCCGCCAAGCTCATGAAGAAGAACAGGATAGGATTCTTAGAGCCTTTGAGCAGAAGATCCACGAAATGGAAGTTAACGCTCACGAACCAACCCAAAGGAACAACAGATTCAAGAATAAAGCTGACAGGAATAAAGTCGAAAGAGAACGACCACAGAGAATCCCATTCTCAAAGAAAGTTCTCCCATCATCCAGCATCATCCACAGGGTTCACCACACGACCTCGCTTCTCGTTTCATTCATTTCCGACTGTCAGGACAAGGACGTCGTCAATCGCTTTCTGAGTACCATCCAGATCTGCCTTGGGATCAATCAACAGACAGCTCGGTTGCGTTCATCTCTCTCTCTTTCCACTGCGATCAGAGATACTCCACACAGTCAACTGTTCGTCTTCTTCTCCATCTTAAATCACACTCCCCGATCACGCGCTTTTGCTCGGTCAAGTGGATGTTTCGTCCATCTTCTCAAACGACTAAGTGATTTCCATGGGAAAACAAACAGGCAGATGGAGGAACAATCGTCGCATTTCTTCCTTCAATTCATCTCGTCACGAGATTTCTCTGTTCTTGACTTTCGACCGCAGGACAGAACAACCTTCATCGAATTTGTCTCGAGCATGTTCCACATTCTCATATCTCCGCAATTCTCAACAATCAGTCTGATCCGCCCTCTTCTGGATGAACTATCCCTCTCGCATGCCCTTCTCAATTTCCTCTCCAACGAACTTCTCAAGATTGTCACAACAACCCACTTCCACGATCAATCTGTGAAATCTCGCTTTCTTCACTTCGCCTATTTCTTCTTCTACGTCGTCACTTACACAGATGCAGACAGCTCCTCCTGGTCTCAACTCGTTCCTCTCTTAAACGGTCTCTCCTCGATCGTATCAAGACCCTTTCTTGATCAATTTGTCGCTGTCATCTGTCATTTTACTTCAACACATGAAACAGTACTTGATAGTATCGTCTCATCACCTGTCTTCCATTATCCCGTTGGACAGTGCTCGTATGATACATCACAGTCATTCACATTCCTCCTCACACCAATCTGTCAAGTGCAAAGTCACAACATTCAACTTCATGCAAGCAGGAAGTTTCTTGATCATCTGGTAGTTTGTCCAACGTGTGATGCAAATACTCCTCTTCTGAACTCCATCCAAAACAGCCATCACATTCAGTCCTTAGCACTTGTCCAACACCCAAATGACCTCGATTCATTCAACCGATGGTCAAGATTTCTGGTTTATGTTCCATTCAACCAAGCTCAAGAGCCAGCAATTGGTGCTTGCCCTCCTGGCATGGAGAACTCCACCAAAACCACAGCAAGGTTGGTTACATCACTCTTTAAAGCAATCGAAGGATTTCTTCTCACAATTGGTAAAGATCATCAACGAAAACAATCACTTGGTTCAGAAATCAGGACCATCGAAGCCCACCTGATCGATCCAGCAGAGATTTCTCAGAATCCAGAATCCATTGTCCAAGTCTCGGCTGATCTGATCAGATTGAACGAAGAATTGAAATTCATCCAGCCACGCACAGTGGATCTCTTTCTCAACTGTCTTCTCGACCAAATGACGAGTGTATCAGCCATCGCAACGAACACGTCTATTTTTCAGCTTCTCCTCCTCCTGATGGTTTCGTTTGATGAAGAAACACTCAGAATTCGAAGTAAAATTGCCGAATTCGTACTCGACGGGGGCCTGCAACCTCTTCTATCCTTCAAACTCTCTCAAGAACAACCAGGCGAAGTGAACATATTTCGCCGTCATGCATGTCTGTTCTCGTCATACTTCGCCTCACTTCTCAATATCCTCATTCTTCTCACGGAGTTTGATCATCGACTCGCTGGTTCACTCAACATCAGTGTAGTCGATGATTGTATTCGAGAGACTATTTTTGAACGGGACCTATCCCAATCAATCATGAATCTCAGCCATTATTTACTCCAGACCATCCTTCGCAAAGCATGTATCAGCGATTTTCTGTCGATTTTGGAGAAGAATAAGGGAAGACTTGAAATCAATCTTCTTCAGTCAAACCATGGTGAAGATCAACCAGAGGCCAAGTGTCAATTCACAATCAGCCAGCTCGAAGGTACCAACATGTTCACAACAATCCTCCTCGATCGCCTCCAAAGCGAGCCTCATTTTGCTGTTTCATTCTTCGATAATCTCTTTGATATCTCTCATCCTGGTCTCGAACAAAGACAGGAAGCACTTCTGACCACTCTTTCAAGCACTCAACATCATGCCAGCCACATCCAATTCTTTGAACTGATGGATATCGTCTTCAACTTCTTTCAACGAGATCCACCTCCTCGTTTTGCTGTCATGAGTGACGTTTTCATCACTGAACTGATGAAAATCTATCTCCGGATCTCAAAACGGGACTCGTCTTCGAGATGTGTCTTAAAAACACTCCAAGTCATGTCATTCATTGCAGAATATCAGGACACCAAACACACTAATCCGACTGCCTCTCTGTCCCTCTTTTGTCTCTACACCAACCAAGTTCTCAAAATCTTCTCAGATGACAGATTATCATTATCTCTGTTCAACCCACCCCAAGAGAATGATGAAGATCTCCGTCCTTCCATGTTCTCACCGTTTCTTTCACTCTCAACACACCTGGCCAGTTTGTGCGCTCAGCACAAAAAACCTCTTGACAGTCTCAGACTGATCATTCCACTTTGCGGACTATATCTTCTCCTCAACGATACACACAAGCTCATCCAGACTGTTCTTGTTTCAGAATCGCAAACTCATTTCGTGAAAACTCTCGACACCCTTTTGATGGACATGAAACTCTCACAGGAAGCTCTTCGTCCTCTCCATGATGCGATCTTCCATGTTCTCGGAAAACTCTCTGAAAATCAACCCCAAATGACCCTTGAAATGCTGTCACAATCACGGTTGTTGAGTTCTGTCCAAGTTTTGGCAAGCCTCTCTCTCCTGTTCGATCCTGAACTGTTCGGTCATATCTCTCGCCTGTTCTCTTCCACTCGATACGAAATCCAGACAAGCGTTCGGCCACTTCCTCAAACTTCGGAAACCATTGAAACTCTCCTTGACCTTCATTCAACACCTCCAAACGGATCAAATCAAATGATTCTGTCGACTCTCTGCAATCCCCTCTATTTCAAGCAACATCCCTTCTTAATCGAGTCAATCCTCCCCCTCCAATTCGTTCATCCTCGTCTCTTCTTTCCTTCACGTCGATCAATTTGCTCACAAAACCGAAATGAACTCCTCGAAGCATTACAGGCTTCCCAAACATCAGACGCCAGCTCATCTGTCATCATCATTCAACGAATCTTTTCGTACTCATCAATCACCTTTCGCGAAATCACCGACCCGATTGATCTCAGGAACAAGGACCAACTCATCAAACTTAACGAACTCCTTGTGCCTGTTTGGAACAATATCTCGCTTTTCTTTTCTCTTGAAAACCATAATTCTAACCTCCTCAACACTGCAATATCAATCCTCATAGAACACAAGCAGATCATCCTCCCACACAAAACTCTTCTCAAAGTTATGGAATCAACATGGAAGTCTTCTCTTGATGCCATATCGTCTTCCTTTGAACACTCTTCGATTCCTGACCTCCAGCTGCTTCAAAGAATCCTCTCCTTCAAAGAACGCGGTTGGGATGACACTCTGCTTCTGGCTCATTCTTACCAACCACCGATTCCAACAACTTACCAACATGGATATATTCCACTGAATCTTCAACATTCAGTTCATGTTATTCCAACGAATCATTCAGAAGTGAATCAAACCCAACAACTCCAATCCAGATTTGAGATGTTCACTAGACAACGTCAATGAGATGTAATGTCTTTCTCTTTTCCATATATTTCACGTGCTGTTACACTTTCACAATCATCTTCACCTTTATAAGAAGCAGAGAAAAGAGACAAGATCAACTCAACGTCAAATCATGGGAGGATCAGTGATCTTCGAATGAATGTCTGAAACAAGCGACGAACCAGATACTGACTACAAACCAGGTGGTTATCATCCAGTCAGGATCGGTGATGTCTATAACCAGCGGTATAGAGTCGACCAAAAACTCGGATGGGGGCATTTTTCGACTGTTTGGTTCTGCACGGATATGTATGTCTTAAATGATCGTTTTGTAACTCATTTCGTGATATAATCCTCCTTTTTTGACACAATTCATGTGTTTCTCGTCAATTATTCGTTCTATCATTCCGTTATTCATCATCCTATCCGAACTCATCCAACCGTCATGTTCGTTCCTCATTCCGGAATTCTTTTTCAATATTTAGTGAAACCGACACTCATGTAGCGATGAAAATCATCAAGAGCGCACCACATTACATGGAAGCCGCAAAAGACGAGATTATTCTTCTTGGTCAGATCACCAATGGAGATCCAGAAAATAAAAACTGTGTTGTCCATATGCTCGATTGTTTTGAGCTTCAAGGTCCGAATGGAGTGCGTATGAATGATATCTTCCCTTATTTTCTCAATTTGACTTATCTTCATCAAATCCAGATATGTGTATGGTTTTTGAAGCACTTGGATTACATATCCTTTCGCTGATACGTCAATATAATGATGAGGGAATTCCTTTGCCAATAGTCAAACATATCTGCAAACAGATTCTCATCTCGCTAAACTACATCCATTCTGATCTGAATATCATCCATACCGATATAAAACCTGAAAATATTCTTCTTCAATGGCCTATTGTGTTCCAGAAAGTTAAACCAATGAACGAACCACTCCAACAGTATGATTTCCTTTCAGTCATCTCATTTCTCTACACCGAACAGGGATCAATCGACACATCACGGCTCTTCTGCAACGCAACAACCACACCTTGCTTCTGTTGTTTCGGTTGTGAACCCCAGACAGGGAACATTGACGATTGAAGATTTGATACCGGCGGGAAAGAAATGGGAGCAACTCAGCAGAGATGAGAAAGAACGATTAAAAAAGAAGTTTAGAAAGAAAAGAAACAAGAAGAGAGACAATAATCCACAACAGATGGCAGGAAGTCCACCGGAACGTGGAATGAAGGGCAGAAAAGAAAAGCTGCCGGACTCAACAACGGAGCGAATATATATCAATAAATCCTCACATATTTCGGATACAAAGGGAATTGATTCTGAGACTGGACAATTTGGTGACAGAGCACTTCATTCAGCCACATCACCCACTTCTATCTTCTCGCCATCCGACAACCACGAAATCCAAATCACTCCACTACAAGACTCAAATAATACAGTGTTACATCTTTCTCCCACATCATCCTCGCCTCTTACCCACTCCACTTCACCAGCACTCCATGTCTCCAATCTCCAAAACGAACTATCTGAAACATCACCCCATTCTTCTCCTAAAGTTGCTGACTCGTTCCCTCAACCCACCGGACTGGACAAATACAAAATCAAGCTGGTTGATTTTGGGAATGCATGTTGGACAACGCATCATTTCACATCAAATATCCAAACACGCCAATACCGCTCCCCAGAAGTCATTCTTCGAACAGAATATGACACATCGGCGGATATTTTTTCTTTTGGCTGTCTTGTTTTCGAACTATTGACTGGGGATCTTCTTTTCGAGCCGCATTCTGGAAACGGGTATTCACGCGATGAAGACCACATCGCTCTCTTTCTGGAACTTCTAGGTCCTGTGAAAGAAAGTGTCATCCGGCGAGGGAAAGGATGGAGCGAAATCTTCACACCTGACGGCCGGCTTCGCCATATCCATGAGCTGAATTATTGGCCTCTCAGAAGCGTGATGATCCGGAAGTATGGTTGGAAGAAATCGCAGGCAGAGGCACTCTGTGACTTTCTTCTGCCTTGTCTTGCATTTGATCCGACTAAAAGGCCGACAGCGGCAACTCTCTTACAACACCCTTGGCTGACCATCACTGAAGGAGAAAGTGGTGGAACGAAGGAATGGGTGGAGATACCGTTCCAAGGAAAGCCTGATTTGCGTTTTATTGACAAACATGAGAAACAGCGGCAGGCGAAAGAGGAGAGAAGGAGAAGACGAGATGAGCAAAGGCATCAGGACCAACAACGCCTGAAGAAGGAGGAAGAGATGCTTGAGCTGGAGCTGCAGGAAGAACAGATGAACAACCTCATCAACGGTGAACGTGCGAACATACACGCGAATGAACGTGATCCTCTGGCGAACGAGAGGGATCAAGTTCCTGCGAACTCCCACTTTTCAACTCCCGTCCAAAACACCCTCCTCACCCAATACTCCCCATCCTCCACGTCTCCCACCCTTACGCCGCAGCAGTCCCCAGCAACGAACTCTCTCAACACGGGAAGTCATCATCGACCTACTCAGAATGTTGATGTTCCAATCCCTCGAATGAATCATGAATTTTCAACATTAAGGGCAGTCCCAGGAGAGAATGCCCAGAGTCGACGAGCCTCAGTCGACATGACAGAGAACGAAGTGTTTCCTGGAATCATCACACTTCCCTCGTCGTATCCTCCACCGTCCATGTCGCTCGATCAGGCTTCACGTGACATCAACAACCAATCGAGGATCCTCTTTGAATCAGGCGAACTTCATCTGAACACAGAACGGAGAGAAGGCGACGCGGAAGGTCACAGTGAAGCGGGATCGGTCTGTTCACACAACGAATTTGATGCAAACGAAGATCGTATTGACGGAGGACACAACGAACAGTTGGCAGACGCAAACGCGATTGAAATATCAGACGTCGAGGGACAAGCTGTGGAAACTGAATCGGTCTTTACATCTACCCTCTCTTCGGAGCAACCGAGCGATGATGAAATTGATGAGAATGAACTCAATCCGGTCAAGTTTGGGCCACTTTGTGTCATTTTGGACGAGACTCGGAAGCATCTTCGAAACTATGGTCAACCTCGGCATAATGTGGGTCAAGACCGAAGTTCAGACGATGATGATTATGCAGCCAGTACGAGTCCGAGTCCAGTTGGAAAGGATGGAAAAGGAAAGTTCACTGAAGAAAGTGACACTCGCCAAGACGAATTTGCCGAGGCAGACGCAGAGAAGTCTGAGAACCAAGAGATCGCGACGAATGTTGGAGAGGAGTCTCAAAGTGTGATTTGTCAATCTGCATCGACCGAGCAATCGTCCCTCATTCCCTCTTCGGATGTGTCTGGATTCGAGGCACTCAACTCAATTGACCAGATGGGAGAAGTTATTCCGTTCTCTATTTACCAGCAGTATCAGCGACAGAAGGAGGAGATGAGGAGGCAGAGGTTCCTCGCAACAGATCAAGAAATTCAAGAAAGAAGAAAGAGGGACAATACTGGAAACAATGAGATGATGCTCATGGCAGCTCTCCATTGCTTGATTGATCAAATCGACAAGTTGAAAGATGAGCATGCAGCTGTTTCATTTGAGCGAGAAGAAGGACAGAGATCACTTGAAATGAAACGAAGACTGAAACAAGAACGAATGCATCGGCCTCCGAAGAGCGAGAAAGGTGATGATGACGCAGGAGATGACATTCATTCCAACGGAGTCTCCTCGACAGACACTGTTGAGTTGGAGAGATCGCTGAAAGCAGCTGAGGAGATCGAAGTCGTTGAAGAGCGAGAGAGAGTTCAACGTCTCACGCTTCGACTGAACCAACTGACAGAAATGGGTGATTTGTTCAAACAGAACCTCATCTGGAAAGGGCACAATCCGATCCCGCACGATCACATCCCAACAACAGGACAAGCCACACTCGCCCAACCGCATCAAATGTCGGCTCATTCATTCCAGAACGGAACAGGGCGAGACGAGGATGACGAAGAAGAGGAAGAGGATGAAGAAGAGATGACACTGTTTCGAGCCATGCAAGAGACAGGCGGACATCACACTGAACCTCTTCCACACAACGACCCACTCCGAATGCATTTCGATCCTACCATCACTCCAGACACAATTCAACGACATTGGATGATGGGACATTTAGCGCACCCCACTGAAGAGAGACGACACCCGACAAACGGTGATCTGCAGGAAGAACAAGCGGAGAGGGTACAGCGAGGACAGCGGGTCTATCAGCCAGCTTATGTTTCTGTGACTGAAGAGAATGAATCAGAAAATGGAAGTGATGAGATTTCCTTCGAAGAAGGGAACGAAGAAGAAGAGGAGACGAATGAAGAGGAAGAAGGGCAAGTAAATTCTTCTTTTTCTGAAAGCAGTGGATGATTTGTTTCGTATTTACTCTTCTTTTAGGTGTTCTTTTTTGATTTCAACCATTGTCTGTCTTCCTTTGATTCATTTGATAATTCATTGACTCGGTATTGAATGTCTCGAACAACATCAACGACAGATTGAATGAACCATCATCACTGCTCCACGCAGGACATTAGTGTGAAAGGATGACCAAACATTTGAAAACAGTTGCAGACTGCTTTTTCTTAAAGATAAATCAATAAGAGTTTGTTGAAGTGAAAACATCGATGATTGTTCGAATGGATGTGGCCTCAAACCTACGTGTATCATCAGGAATGAGGCAAATGAAGAAATTCCATCAAGGAAAATGGTTAAGTCCTGTATTCGCCGCAAAAATCGGGAGTCCATACGTCACCGCCGCTGCCCCAATAAGATACTTTGCGGTACACTTCTGCCTTGCGTGAGTCAGACATTGTTGGAGGGACTTCCTTTTTCCCTGATCGTTCCCCAACCACCTTTCCAGAAGTTCTACAACAAGTTGATTTTCATCTCGATCAGTAACATCCCAAAGATTGCCGAGAATTGCAGGCGCATTCGACTGCTCACACACATCCACGTACCCCCACGCATCATATTCTCCATCAAATGCCCTCCGTCCGCTGCTGCAACCCATCATCATCATGATCGGCAATCTCGCATGGCGAGAGAGATGATTCCTCGAATAGAGATGCTGTCCACCTCCATGCCCACAGCACAAATAAATATCGTGGTTCTGGAGAAGTGATTCAAATTGCTCACGAGTTGGTCGTTCGTCGATGTGACGCGTCCAGCTCGGCAACAAATGTGGTTGGATGAGTTGAGACCAGTTATTCAGATTTCGATCTGGATTGACGATACAGCAGACGCTTTGAGGATTGACTCCCTCGTTGAGTGGGTGAGTAGGAAGAGATGAGAAGAGAGGAGTCGTTGTTGTCTGTTCGAGTTGTTGGAGGCGAGTGAGAAACGCGGACAGACTGGTCATTCTTGTGACTGGCCTGTGCTGGAGTTGACGCGTGTTTTCCCACGGGAAGGAGATGAGTTCGGGTGAGAGGAAGAGTATGACCAATGGTGAATCTTCGTCGTGTTCAATCCTCTCAAGTTTTGGACTTGGTGTCGAAAAACGGAACATCGTTCGTCGAGGTGTGTTTGGTGTTTCATTTCTCGGAATTACAGACAAGCTCCTCTTCTGCCCAATCACAACCTCTTCACTCCTACCGCATTCTCCATCATCATCTCGCAACATCACCGACTCCTCTTCTCCCTCCGAAGACTTCTGCTTCGCCCAATCCAACTCCGCTCCACATCGTCTGATGACGCGGCTGAGTCGGATGCAGAGTACTTCCATGTCTCTGTCGAGCTGCGAGCGAAGATCCCACCGTCCATAGTTCCAAAGCGCGTTTTGATGTTTCAGGACGACGTCGTCTTCGTTCAGAATGCGATGAAGTTCCTTTGTGATCTCTCCGATCCATCCATTCCGATTCACATCAATTCCTAGGTCCTTTCCATCATTCATCCACGTAAAGATCTCATCGTCTGTCATTGGTACGAATGGTGTTTGTGCATTCATTCTCAGTTCTGTTGGTGATGCAAGTCTCATTTCTGGTGACGATAATTCATATTCTGAATCCGAAGCTGAATCTGAATCTGAATCTGAATCCGAATCGGAATCATCTCTGAGCACAATCACAGGTGATCGAGCTGCCAATCGCGCTGGTGATCTCGGCCGCAATCTCGGAGTTGATCGCGGAGTGGGAAGTTTGGGCGACAGGAGTGCATTGTTCGTTTTGGGGACTGGGTTGAAACTGAAAGGGTCGTCATCGGGATCGAGGCTCTCTGCGAATCAAACACGACCACCAGCACGAACAGGAGTGGGGACGAGCAAATTCGTCGCCTTGTCTCCTTCGGGAGGCCATTCAATAGGAGGCATCAGATTCAGCAGGGTTCCATTCTGTTTCCCGCGAGTCGGGGTTGTTGTTCGTGTTTTCTGTGGAGTCTGCTTTTTTGGTGTTTTTGGTTTGGGTGTGCGTGGAGGTGGGGTTGCGATTGCGCTTGGGACATCGTCGGTGAAGCGGACAACACGAGGAGTGGCGGTCGGAGTGGAGATTGGGGGGGTTGTCATCCGGGGAGGGGTGGAACGAGAGCGGAACTGAGGAGGCATCGAAAAGGATCGTTTGGTTTGGAATCGACCATCCACACATCGATTTTTCACCTTAATTTCTTCCGCTTTGAGGTGGTCATCATCACGTTCTTCTGAGAGTCCTTCATCGTCACTCAAAATGGTCTTTTTGATGAGATGAAGACTGATGAACGGATCCGGAAACGATGTGACTGGGATCATCGACAGGCAGAGAGTCGAATGGATGAATGGAACGACTGTCAGACAGGTTGGAACGAACGTTGGAGGGATGTTCTGCATTCGCTGTCGAAATACCCCGACGATTGATTCGATCAGAGAATCAGAAGATTGGACCGGTTCATTGTGATTTGACGGCCTTTGCTTTACAGTGTCCACGTGAAACGAGTTCAATTGATAGATCACTTCCAAATCTTCCTTCCCAACTTCTGACCACATTGGATTTCTCTTTGGTTTGTCGGTCGCAGTCACAGTCTCTGGCTGCGATTGATTCTTCGATAGATGCGACTTCAGCATCGACAGCATCGTGTGACGATCAGCTGAGGAGATCGAGTCAAACATGAAGAACGATGTCCGCCATGGATTGTCCTTTCCCCAGACGAATGCATTCAAGGCACTGATGTTCCTGTGCAGAGAATCGCCTCCTCCATTCATCCCGCTCAGTGTGTAGGCTAATGAGAGAAATCGGCGGATTTCTGTTATTCTGTCGTCGCGTTGGGCGGATTCTGCCACCCAGATCTTCTCGAATTCGTCTCCATTTGGAAGTTGCTGGATCAACCCCACAGAGAACAACATCAACAATTCTGACATCTGCTTCGGAGCGAGGCAAATCTGTTTGTTGTTGGTGATCGACCAGAAATTGTGTGTCGTGCTTCTCGCTGATTGGAGCAAATTACTAATCAATTCTGGTTTATAACCCAAATGGATGGACCATCTGAATACAGAGATGATGACGGGTGACAGCTGCAGATGGAACGACGACCGAATTGTTGTTGTATTCTTCAACCCACAGAACGATAGTATGTTTGTTGTTGAAATGCCCTTGTTTTCGTCACTCAAAAACAGGTTCCGGATGTTGTCTTGTTGGAAAGATAAAATTGTCACCACAAGACTATACAGTAATTCGTAAACTGTCTTCAAAGCCTGATGATCGAACTTTGTCTCTGGCCGACAGACACGTTGTTGAGAAGCTCCGACAACAGGCCGTCCATCCATCAATCCAATCAACGTCGGTGTCCGTGATGCTTCAGCTGGCGTGTTCTTTGTCGGTGTTCGTTCTATCAGTCTTCGGTCTGTCTTCGGAGTTATGAAGCATGTTGGGTCAGGGCGATTGTGGGCTGGGGTTTCTGTTGGCCCAGGATCGTCTGATTGAGATTGTGTGACGAATTGCATGAAGGTCGGAGGAAGCGGGACAGGACGGCGAAGACAGTGGAGAGTGGAGACAAGGAGGAAATGAAATGCTTGAATGGGTATGAATGAGAACCTGTTCGGGCTGAGACATTGCGTGATGAATGCTTGAAAGTAAGACCTGTAGGTTTCGGAATTGGGGAGCTTCGACAGGACTTCCATCCCTTCAGAGCTCTCATCAAGCGGCGAGGTGTGAATGGCAGTGATCTTCTCCAGTTCTGCTCGAAACGGGATTTTTTGTGATGGAGTCTGAACCTCCAGAAGTGTCTCCAGATACTCAATCAGATGAAGAACAGCTGTGTATTCATTTCGTTTCGTAGCAAGCTCGATTCTCTCGAGAATGACCGCTGCCAGTTTAGTCACAGGAAGTCGAGCAAGGACTGCCAAGGCTTCCGCAAAATTCTGATGTACCCATTCTTCATGCTTCCAGTCTGCCGTTTCAATTGAGAGTCTCCCGAATTGGATGAGGAAGTCAAATGTGGTGTTGACAATACAAAGAGGTGCTGATGGTGAGCGTGGAAAGAGAACAGTTTTGCCCTTGGTCGAGAAACAAGCGTTAAGAAGTGAAGAAAACGAATTTGGGGTGGATGGTGGTGGTGGGTTTTCATCATTTGGCGTCGGAATGAATTTGACTAGCAACGATAATTGCTTCCGAAGTGCCGACTCTGCCTCGATCGGCATTCCATTGAGTCTGAACACCTTTCCCTTGAACGAATAACATTCACAAAGCATCGATCTCGTCAGAGCAACGTCGATGATATCTGTCCAGACAGGACATGCAACGACAGTCTGTTTCTGATCCTGACGAGACAATGGTATCGGTTGACTTCTTCGGTCATGTGGGATTGTGAAGAGAAAGTCGAAATAACTGATCGCTTCTTCTGTTGACGTGATCGCTTCTCGCCATTTTCCTTGGATGGCGTACAGTTTGGCTTCCAGAATTTTCATCTGACCCCAAACAAAGCAGAGCCCTCTCACAAAGAGACGCGGTGCATTGCCTTTGAGTTTGTGAAGGATAGTCGATGTTGGTTGTTCCCCGTTCATTGACTGATCCTGTTTTGGATTCCCTGGTTCGTTCTCTTGCGAGTTGATTGAGAGATGAAGTGGGAGTGGAGTGTCCAGAAGCGCCTGCCGAAGTTCTTGAGGTGGTTGATCCACATGTGAATAGTAGCTTCGTATTTGTCTGTCTGTGGAGTATGGCAGAAGATGCAACGGAAGCATCCTTTTCACCGACTCCAATTGAAATGATGCCAGTGTGTCGAATTCAGAATCTGTCAGAAGACATCCTGCTTGCAGTTTCGCAGACAGATGTCCAAGAAGATGGAGTTCAACTGAAAATGTGAGAGATGAGAGAACAACAAACCATTTCGGTCGTCCGCTTCTGCTTCATTCCTTTCCAGCCAAATTGGTGTTTTTCGCGAGAGTCCGTTGATCATGAGAGGGGGACTGAGGCGAGACCAAATCTCACATGCCCAAAGACATTGGTGAAGATTGTCGCAAAGCTTCCCATATGGAATAATGGTATGTGCCAAAAGGACGAAAATGGACGAGAGATGCTGGAAAGTGCGATGAGTGGATCGATTGAGAGCAGAATCAAGACATTTCAAAGCTTCCAGAAAACAGTGTTGGACAAGATTTGTGTGTTCTGATAATGTTTGCACCTCCTCTCGTTGCAAGTGGGAGATGGGATCGTCAATGACCAACCCATGCTTTCGATCGAGGATGCTTGAACGAGAAAGATCATAATGTCGAAGAGATTGGCCGAGTTGCCCGAAGAGGAGGGCTTTCAACTCCTCAAAGTCATGAAAAGAGTAGATGCCTTTGGTAACGCCGGGTTTATCTTCACAAAAATGTAGTATTCGTAAGGCTGTCGTACAGTCTCTAATCGACAAGTCGACTCGAGTGGCCTGTGGCGGTTGTTGTCGACTAAATCCTTCGTAAAACGATGCTCGGCTGTACAAAAGAAATGCGAGGTAATATCGACAGTCTGATGATTCATTACAAAACTGTAGGATATCTGATGTGAAAAAAGCAAATCCACGTTGTATTTCATTGACAAACTGTGTGGGACAGTCTTGCCTGTTTTCGTCATCAGAAGATAATGAAAGCAAGTCACACACCCGTGGATCGGTTTCACAAAGTTGAGCAATTGTGGTAGTATCAAATAATTCGAAGGGAACTTTAAGCTCGTCGAGATCAATTTTGATATCTCTCACATCACTCGCAGAACCATTGTTGCATTCGCTAAGGAAAGGTTTGACTGGATGTGTCCACCAAGATCGGTTTTTCAGGTCGAATCTGTGTTTCAGTGAGGAAAGATTGTATAAATGCTCCTTGATGAGAGGCATATCGATGAAAGTGCTTTTTGACGTTTTAGATGGTGGAATTTGCATTTTAAGGGATGAATTAAGCGAAATGGAAGATTTTTGTCCTTGTCTGTGTAGTTCAATTTGTGGCAGGGATGTATTCATGTGTTCTGATCGATTGGTTTGAATTCGATCCACCCTACATTTTCATCTCAACTCAAATAGAAGTGCCAATTTGACTCAAAGAGACAATGGACGACGACAACGATCAATTTCCAGCACCAAAAACAGCAGCAGTGGATTGGAATGTTGTAGAAAGTGTTGGAGTCGACACACTCCTCAATTCCGACGAACAGGACATCGGAGATTTTGTGAACTTGTTTAAGACTTTCTATGTGGAACCTAGTGATGCATCTGCAACTGGAGAAAACCTGATTCACCTCTTTAACATTACTCAGGCCTTGATGGAGTATGATTGCGCGCGTTCTCATCGTCATTCAGATTTATGAACTTTCTTCGAGCAGACCAAGTCGAACAATTCAATGTTTGCCTTAATCACTTCCTATTTTCACTTTTTTTACAGAAGCTGCAAGAAAATTACAATGAACTAAAGAGAAAAAGCAATGACAACACACGTCTGCATCTGTTCACTCCCGATTGATTCTCCAGAAAAACAAGAGCTTCAACGAGTTCAAAATGAAAATGGCCTCCTGAATACGCAACTTACAAACCTAAGGAAGAAAATGGAAGAACTTCAAAGTACACACAAAGATGTCTCCTCTATTTCGTCATTGACCATTCATCTTTTTAGGAAATCCGTCAAATGCGAATACAATCAGATTCTGCCGGAAAACGTATGCAAAAACTCCAGGAAGAGAACAAACAACTCAAAGCTGCGACGAACAAAATGTCGAGCCAGATAACGGAGCTCCAAACGAAAAATACTGTCCGTAAATTCCCCTCATCATTTCTTTCTTAGAATTTATTGGCTCAATTGAACGACAATATGGCTGATATGCAAAGAATGGGTGATGCGCTGAGCGACGCGGCAGGTGTGAAAACAAACCTTGAAAAGCAGAGCGATTCCATCAAGCAGTTGACCGAAGATGTACAACGACTTCAGAGGATCAACAAGCGAAACCAAGAAACTATTAAAGCAAAGGATGTCGAAATAAAGACTCTCAAAGAAAAAGTGGAGGATGAAAAGATTCTTCGAGAAGAACGAGAAAAGATGCTATTTTCCAACGTTGAAGAGAACCTCAACAAACTGATGGACGAGATTTCTGTGAAAGATCGACGAATCATCGGAAAGACAAATGAAAACCAGAAACTGAAAAGAGAACTCGACGTTCTTCGTCAGGAAGTGAGTGAATACCAAGCTGAAGCATATCCTCAGAAACTTAAACAAATGCGTATACTGACCTTTCAAATTTCTTCGCCATATTTCCTTCTATATTCATTTCTATCCCATCAACTTTCTCCCACTCTCTCTTCACAGAGGATCAGAACGCGCGTCTGAAGGCTCGTCTCAACCGTGTCCAAACCAATCTGAAGCATTCGGAGGCAGTTCGTGAGAATATGTCGCTCCTTACCACTCCCATGCACAACCCAAATTTGATGGACTCCCAAATGCTCAACACAACTGCCATGCTCGACGACTACGTCAAAGACACAGCCGGAATCGCTGAAGAAGAACGTGACGAATGGAGACAAAAAGAGAGAGAATGGGAGGAGGCGAAGAAAGACCTCGAGAAGAGTATTGAAATCGAACTCCAACGACACGAACAGGACCAACTCGAAATCATGCAACTCCGAACGAAAGTCGTGCGCCTGGAACGAGGAGAATACGGTCTCCGTGAATGCGAACACGAAAAGGAGGAGTTACTAATCGTTCTCGACGAGAAACAAAACGAGATCATGCAACTTCTTCAAGATCTTCGGCAACTGCGAGAAAAGCTGACCCAAACGTCCGCCGAAAGAGACGAGTTGTGGGCTCATGCTGAGACAACATCAGAAGGACAGGCACTTATTGACGAGTTGCTGGAAAAGAGACACAATTTGGGATTGGAGGAGAACGAGGCAGAGGTGAAAGAGATTCGCACTGTGTCGTACATGGAAGGGCAGAATCTTCGTTCTCTTGTCCATCAGCTCGAAGGGGAAATTGGAGATCTTGAAGAAGAAAACCACAACCTCCGAATAAAGCTCCGTGCGCAGGCAATTTTGAGAGGAGAACAAGCCCAACACGAACACATCGACGAGAGAGTGCTGGCAGCGATGGAACTTGCGATTGAAGAAGTGTTGCGGGCTTACGGGGCAACCCGATTGCTCAAGCCAGGCCAATCGTTCTTCACGATGTCTGCCCCACAACCGCCACCGACACAAATTGAAGTTACGACCACAAAAACGACGAGCAGCGTGCATTCGGAGGATTCTGATGGTTCGTCGCCGCGTGAGGGAGATGAGGAAGACCATCTTCCTGATGCATTCGAAGCCGACCCACCAGATCTGTCGTTCTTGATGCACGGCGCTTATTCGGGTGTCTTCGAATCCGGGCCCACGCGAGTGGCTCCGTCGGAAAGGGAGGAGAAGTTGAAAAGGGAGATAAATCGGCAAAGGAAGAAGATCAAGAACATGGAAAAGGAAATGCAGTCTCGAGAACTGATGAAAAGGACGCGAAAAGGAAGGCAGGTGGTTGTGGCTGTTCCTGAAGAAGAACATTGGAGAGAGGAGAAGACAAAGGCAATGAGAGAGGAAAAGCCAGAGACAATGAGAGAGGCGAGGAGTCCGCAGGATCATTGAGGAAGAGTGTGGGTGAACATCGAACTAGAAATCAGTGATCTCAACACGATAGGATCGTTCAATTGAAACAACACTTTCATGATTGGGGATGTTGAGCCAATTGCGAGCCTCTCTTACTCAGAAAGGACTGTGGGACAGAAAGAAAGATGTCTAGACTAGAAAAAGTTGAGATGTATCCACTGTTGGATATCTCATTGACCTTTGAGCTGTTTGGAGAGAATTACATCATCCTTTGAGACTTGAATTCATCATAATCTGGATCTTATAACAATTCTTTTATGAGCAACTCTTTTTTCTCATTTTATTGTTTGAATTCACGCGAAGAGTGAAATGGAGATGGTTTGAGTGAGTTGCCTTGATCCATCCATCATTCCTTTCTTCGAATCCTGAATCACTTCATATCCATATTTTGTGGGGATACCCCTCAGCATTCAGTTTGAAATGCATCAACACGAATCAGAAAACATGTCACTCTCGAAATTCCTCGGTATCACAAACGAACAAGAAATCACGTCGAATGGACAACTTCCGAAGAGGACAGGATATCTTAACATGATGATGAACTGTCTTATGTTTCAGGACTATTTCGATCAGTACAGCAAATCGACCGATATCCCAGCACTTCCCCAATACGCACTATCTACCCGAAGAGAGATGGAAGTCGATATTTTTCAGTCATTTATTTCCTTATGTGCCACATTCTTTAAGATTCTTCCACAATTTTTGGAACAGAATCCTCCAGGACGCCATGACAATCTTCAAGATCTTCCCCCATTTGCACCACTCTTCCAATTCATTCAAACCACCGAAAAGGCACTTTCTGGGAAGATGCCTGATTGGTTAACTCTTGGGTTGGTAACTTTGATTGAATACGCGAACGAATTTGCAGATCATCCTCAAGCTCTCAGATCACTCCAACCCTCTCATACTACGGATGAATTTCTCACACCAAATGATTTTCTATCGATTTTGAATCAGCATCTAAAGTTAATGGAATCAACAACAGAATTACTCCCATTTCCAGCTCGAATGCTCCCCTCATCACTCACTCATATTTCTACATTGATCCCAACTTTTTTGCTCCTATCGACTGAACTTCCTTCCTCTAAAGCTTCCAAACAGTCTCTTGCTCCGTTTTTATACCTTTTCTTTCAAACACGAAACACTCTCACCAACTTTCCAGTCCCACCCTCCATTCTGCTCAATCTGAACGATCCCCATCTTTCACTCCTCTTAATTCTCTTTCATGCAACATCATGGCCAGCAAAAGATACCATTTCTGTCCTCGATCAGTTTGATTTGGACATCAGCTCACTCTCACCATCAACATTCTCCACACCCAATTCTGCCCTTTTTCTGTCCCCATTTGAGCCCCTTGCCCACACAGACCAAGTGATTCCATCACCCCTCACACCGTTAGTCTCCTTCCTCACAGACCCACAAGACTCATCAACTCTCTCTCCTTCACTCCTCCACACTATCATCGACACCAGAAAGAGAGATGTGAATCTCTGTTCCCTTGTTGTGGAATCACCTGCCTACCACGCATCCCACCCATACATCACGTGGTTCGATGTCCATCAGGTCTTCTCTTCTCACATTCGACTGACAACTCACTCTTCAATCGACAAGTCTGAATCGCTGGGTCTGGTTGGGATCGGCACAGATCGGAACAGCCTCATCCCACGCAGCCCGTCTCAGAGCCACGTCATCCAATCGCTCTTCCAACCGTCTCAGCCACCTCCTGCGTCTTCTCCATCAACACTCGCCACGTCTGATCGGAAACGGAGGAGAGTCGAGGGGATGCAGACAAACTTCATCAACACTGTCCTCTCAGCCGATGCAATGCTCCTTCCTGTCTGTTTGGATCTGATGGAACTCTTCTGTCTCGGTTCCGACATCGCCTACTCCATCGCTGATCTCCCCTCAGCCACGAGCACTCCCCTCCTCGGAATCACAGTTGCTCCAAAGCACTACTCACGCTGGCTCAGTTCTCTCATCTCGACTTTGACAAACCCTCCGCAGCAGGTCACTCCAACCACGTCCGACAAGAACACTCTCGTCCACATGCACGCTGACCCTGATTCACTTCTGGCAGGAGCAAACGTCCCATCAACACTCCACGCATTCGAGCTCTCGACGCACATTCTCCCCGTCCTGAACAACTACCCGCTCCTCAACCAGCTCGAAATCATCAACGACGCCCTCTCTCTGAATGAGTTTGGGCATCGCAGGGTTAATCCAAACCAGCAGACGTTCAAAATGCGGAAGTGGAGGTGGATGATTCTGGACGAGCAACGTCGACAGAAAGGCATGTCTGTGAAGAACATTATCGAAAGAGGTCAGAGCGGACGAACACCACCCAACCTCGCTCGCCAACGTCGCGCGAACAAGTTTGAACAAAACACGAAAGACATCGACAGGCAAGCCATGCAGAACATGCTCCGAGAGGATTATCTGGAAAGGATTCGGGAGATGATGAGAAGAGTCGTGAAGTGCGAGATTGAGAGAGTCGTCCTTTTGGAATGCATCTTCATTCGACAGTGCGAGCCCTTCCACATTCGGTGTTCGTCACTTCTCGACTTGTTCATTTCCGAGCCGGCAGAACTCTTCCCTCCAGCAGAACAAGTGGCGTGGATGAGAGTGATTGACCATCGTCTGATCTCGCTTGGATGTGCAGCAATTGAGCAGCTCCCAGTCGTCATGCAGAACGTCCAGGACAAAATCCGGATCTCCCGAAAAGAAGAGAAATATGCGCAGGAATTCTCCGGAATCACGAAAGAACCACAAACAGAATCTATGGAGACGTTCATGGAAGAGTCTTTGGTGATGCGAGCGATTGAAGAGTGTGTGACGCAGAACGACGTCCCGACTCTGTGCTCCATCCTCGCTCTTCTTGAGAACTGCTACCGTTCAAAGAGCCAGTCGGCCATGTCATCAAACATCGATGTCGCTCCTTCCACAAACCTGTCGGAAGTGTCGCGAAGAGGTCTTGATCACCATCTCTCGCACTTCCCTCACTTCTTCGGATCGGATGATGTCAACTCGACATCGGTGACGTACAAACAAGCCATCAACCATCTCTCCCTCAAATATCTGCAGATCATGATCAAGTTTGGATACAAAACACTCGCCGAGCACTTTCTCTCTCTCCTCAACCATCTTCGCCAGCTGATCCTTCATCTCCACAAAGGAAACAACGAATCCAGACAAAGCAACAAAGCGAGTTCGAGGATGCTCTACGCCTTTCTCGAAGAACTTGAGGATGATCTGAAAGAAGAGGACGAGAAGGCACTGCTGGATGTGATCAGCATCAACCAGCTGTATTCCATCTCCGACGACGCCATGTCCGATTATCACGTCGAAAAGAACATTCAGGACAAAATGGAAGGCTTTATCGAGGAAACCAAGCAACAGATTGTCAGTCGGTCTCTCCATTCGTTCACCGGATGCACTTCGGAGGAACAGACCAGCATTTGCATCACCTCGCTTTTGGTGATGATGCAGCAGACTCCTTCGTTGTTTGTTTCGACGAGTCTCTGCAACACGGCCTTCTGCTCTCTCTACTCACTTCTGGTGAAGAATGATGAAACGCCAACAGACGCAGCAGATTACATTCAGAATCTATCCACCACTTCTCTCTTCCAACGACCTCAAACACCTCCAAACAAGCAGAATCTCCCCATCCCACCCCCTCTTGCCCACACGCCGTACTTCCTCAAACACTGTCCATGGCTCTCGTTGTCATTGTCAGCTATTTCGCATGTGATGGATGTGCTGGAATGTATCGTCAACACACAAGTCTCGATCTTTGACCTTCTCGTTATCTCAGCCCAGAACTCGCCAAACCCCCACTCGTCCTCGTCGCCTGAAGAATCTTTCAAACAAACCAAACTCCAACTCGAGGCAAAGCGAGATGAATTGATCTTCATCCACTCGATCGTCGACTCAGGTTCCCTCCCCGTCCTCATCGACCAGTTTCCTGTTCCACAACTCGAAACTCCGTCTTTCTATCTCCCTTCGTTCCTGTTCAACCCTCTTGACTCGCCAGTTGCGGCTCTGATGACACTAACCGCACTCTTCTTCTGCGACAGCGTCGATCTCACCACCGACTTTGTTCAACTCCTCCGAACGCATCCATTTTTCTGGACAAGCTTCGATCGATCACGAGTCCCGTTCTCCATCGACACTTTCCAGAACCTGCAGACTATCTACGCAATCCTGCACGATCTGTACCTCTCCAACGCTCAGCGTGGACATGTTGAACCAGTCCATCGAGAGAAAAAGAAGAAGAGAAGGCACGTTGATGCTGAATCAGAAAGTTTACCATTCACTCCTGTTTCATCAACGTTGAACTTCTCCGAATCTGCCGTTGTCGCCGAAGACGAATCAGATATCCTGAACGATCTGATGGCAGCTGTGTCACAACTTCAGATGGAATGGCACGAGCCAATTGATTCTTCGTTGCTCATCTCGTTTGCCGAGGAATCTCCTGAGACAGGCTATTTGATCAAAAACGGGTTGTCGTTCCTCACGCAGTGGGTGAATGCTGCCACATCCACCTTCCTCTCAAAACAGAACGACTTCTCGATCTCGCAGTATTTTACTCCAATCCAACCGATTTCGTTGAATGGGCAAGATGTGACAGGATCACCGTCGTTTCGCCATGCCCTCACTCCATCGCTGGATGGGAGGCTGTCCCGAGATCGCTCCCTCTCAACACACTTCTCGCTTGGATCGTCGCCTGCAGTCACGCCTGTCCATAGTTTGATCGCAGATGCCATCGGCAACGATATCCTGTTGATTAAGCCCGTCACCACCGTCACAGACGATATGTCCCCACGAGAGGACGAGCACCTCGAAGGGAGTGCCCCTGCCGTTGTCTTCCCCACTCTGCTCCAATTCTTCCCACCCCCTCCGTGTAATGTGGATGAGTCGAAGGCATCGGAGTTGTTCCAGATCAACTCGAGAGAGGGCTCACAGTCGACACTCTTCCATCTCCTTCTTCTCCGCAATTTGATCGATGTTTCGTCATATCCTGTCCCAACCACAAACGCTTCGTTTGAAGACATCTGCACGCTCTCTCTCAGCCTTCTCTCTTCGTCGCTCTCGTCTCTTCAGTTCTCGCCGATCTTATTCGCCCTCATCCCGTTCATCTCTCGCCATCCTCAACATCCGTCCTCATCCTTTCTCAACATCCGTCTTCTGACTCCACAGTCGTTCCTTGACACATCCCATCTTCTGTTCTACCACTGCCACACAACTCTGCTCTTCATTTATGTTCTGACCCTTCACTCCCCATCCCTCCCTCCAAGTTCTTTCTTTTCCTCACAGATGAAAACTCTCTCACAACTTGAAAAGCATTATTCTTCAATCTCAGCCAACTCCCCAACCACCTCTGCATTCACGCAGCGACTCGAGATGCTGTCAAATGAACCGGTTCTGAAGGATATGAGCGAACATCCATTGTCGAGTGATTTTGGTCTCTCGTCTGTCATCGAACGGCTGCACACTCACCCGACAGAACCAACAGCCATGTCTGTCCTCGTGCAGACTGAGAATGGGATTCATAAGCTGGACGATCAGACTCTCTCTGCACTCAGTCATCTCACAACAACGTGGCGTGAAGAGAAACAATATGAAACAACTGAACCGTCTCGAAAGAGAACGAATTCTCATCGTCGCTTTCTGAATAACGACGATGAGAATGACAAACAGCTGAATCGACACCTGTCCCGCTCCACAATCAAGTCACAATCTTCGGTTTCGTCCGTGTCCTCTGTTCCTTCGATCATCTCCCTATTCGGCTCACTTCCTTCCGTCGCTTCCAAAGTGAACCTGAAAATAGTCCGGCTTGTTGCACTGTTGCTTCGCTTCTCGCCCATCGCGACTGTTGTTCGGGTTCTGCTGAAACTCGGTTGCACATACGAAGCCATTCAGCTGTATTTGTCGAACCTCTTTGACAGCAACAACCCGCACAGAACGCCGGTCATGCTCGAGCACTTCCCGGACATGTTCATGCCCATCCTCAACCAGAACTCTCTCACCGCCAACCGTCCAATCTTCTCCATGTTCGCAGCAAAGGCCGCTGAAAACCCGAACGCTGCGATGTTCATCGACACTATCTTCCTCTACCTCTTCCGCCGCAACTCAATCGACACGCTCCTGTCGATGATGGAGTGCACATCGGCACACATGGCGGAAGCTCACATGAGGGTCCTCTCTGCGATCCTTCTGATGTCTCGTGTGTTCTCTCTCCACCATTCTCTCCATCCTCTCCTCGCAAAACGGAGGAGAATCGACCCAAAGAAACAGAAGGAACTCACAATTAACGAAGGTGTGAAGAAGGAAATCATGAGCACAGTCAAGGAGATTATTGGCCAGCTTCGAACAGCAGTCGCAGCATGTGAAAAGGCGCTTGAAATGAATGCACATGTTTATTCTGGCGGCGATCAGAACGAAGGAGCTGAGCAAGAAGAAGCCCCACAAACGCTCAACACGCCATCCGACACGGATTCCACAGACGAGAGGAAACCACTGGAAATCAATGGACATCTCGAGGTCTCGTTTGAGGAGTACTGCAACAACCAGAAGATCTTCGAAAAGACGAACGTGATCGACTTTTCAGCCCCTCCTGAACCATCCTATCCTTTTTTCAGTGAAACTCACGGATTCCGGTTCACACTCCTCGGAGTATCTGGTCAGCCGCTCTTGCAGAGACATGTTTCGAATCCTTCAACTGCCGCGCTCCTCACCACGCCCTACCTGAATGACTTCATCTCCAACGAGATTGTTGAAGATGAAAGTGAGGAAGATGGTCTTCGCCCATGTCCACCTCGACTTCTCATCGAAGCATCTCGGCTCCAGTCCAACGTCTTGTCAGCCATCGCAATCACAAGTCCGCTCTTTGACAACGCTCTACAGGCTATCACTCCGCCCAACAATACCATCAAACAAGATTTCTTCATCGGACACAAACAGACAGTCCTTCTTGTTAATCCTGATTCTCTCATCCCTCACCCAGCCAACCAATTCCTTTGCATCTTCCAAGGCATCTCCAACGCTTCTGCCATTATCCACTCGCTCCTCTCACCGTCTGCTTCTCTCGACGAAGCGGCTGCAGCCCAATCAGCCTTGAACGACTCAATCGCGTTTGAATACATCAGCTTCTTTGGTCTCTCCCCGTACGACACTCTCCTCCCCCAACTCAAATCGATCTGCCATCAGCGGGAGTGGCGAAGGATCAACATCCTTCTCCACAAGATTGAGGGTGAGTACAACAATGTTGAACTCTTTGATTCCATCGTGTTGGGACTCGTTGAACATATCGCAGCCCTGAAATTGTGTGTTTTCTCTCTTTCTTCATCTCTTTCATCGCTTTTCAGGCCACAGGAAGGCAAAATTTTTGCGCTCCAAATCCAGGACAGTTTTACGCGACTAAATGCTCTACTCTCGCTTGGTTTGCTGAGAGATGCCTTCGAACTCGCGGTGAAGGTGAACAACGCTCGTTTCCTTGTTGAAGTTCGAAACAAGGCAAGCGAGATTGGTGATACACACATCTATGAGCAGTGTAAGGCTCTTATTTCTCAAATGATTGGTATTCATTAGTTTTTGGTCTTCATTTCTCATTTGGGCAAAAATATCTGTTAACATCTCGATAAATTGAATTGAAAAAGTATGAACTTTATAGAGAAAAGTGAATTTGAGAGGGAGACAGGACATTTGTGATGGTGGAAATGATGTCGTTGAGTGTGGGACGATCTCCCATCTCCCTGGAACATGAACGTCTTTGGTTTCACTTTTTCCTCTCTGATTGTTCTCTTATCACGCAGATGTTTCGCTAACAGGAATTCGGAGATTGATGTACTATCTCTCTTCGATTTCGGTCTGTGTCCCAGGTATGAGCCTCTGCTTGATGAACACTCTTCTACATCTCGTTTTTCTCTCTTTAAATGACCCAAATATTCATACTTAGATTTGAAAATTGAGGAAAGGTTCCTCAATTTTACAGAGGAACCAACAGATCAAGTTGGAAGCGAAATTGTCAGAACATGCAAAAATCTCAACCCAGAACTATTCAATGGAACTGTATGCGCCATTTTTATCTCATTGTCTTCATTTTTCTACAAATTTACCAAAATCTACAAAAACTCCTAACACTCAGGTTCTCGTTCGCAGGAATTCGAACGATCCCATCCTCCAAGGAAATGAATCGCAACTATATGATATTGAAAGTGCTGTTTCAATCACGAACCGTTCAGAAGTCAAGTTAGGCTGTGTGAACTCTTTCTCACAATTTCATTACCTTTTATCATCAGATCGCCAGGTGCCGATCAATAATGTGATTTTCCATACGCACGAATGGTTGAATTCTTGGTTTTATGAGCCCCTCAACAACGAATCCTACCGATTTCGTCTGTTCTCAGACATTGCTCATTTTATTTAGATGAAATCGGTGCAAATGCTGCTGAACAGCTAAAATTTAATGCTCCTGTTCAAATGAATGAAGATATGGCAGATGAAGAGGAAAGCGAAGAAGAAAATGAAGAAAAGGAACCAAAAGAAGGAGAAGAACCAACAGAGAAAGAGAAAAGCATTAAGCTTGAAGAAGAAATGCTCCGTGATGATAACTTCGAGTGGGCTTTGACGATGGGGGTCGGAACTGTTGCATACGTGACTTCTCCACCACACACACAAGTCATTGTCGAAGGTGAAGACGACACCCAAGTGGATGTCCCCGTAGCTGCTGAAGAAGAAAAGAAAGACGAAGAAGAAGAAAAAAAGGATGAAAATGATGAGGAGAAGGAGGAGGGATCAGATGAAGAAGTCAAAGAACGAAAGAAAAAGCCTGAAAAGAAAAAAGAAACAAAAGAAGAAAGGAGAAAGCGAAAGAGAGAGGAAAGAAAACTCCATCAAAGGGAGGAAGAGATGCGAAGACTCCAGGAAGCTGACGAAAAGTTTTTGGAGCAAAAAGATTCTCTAGCACTCATTCTCATGCGGGATAAAACTCGCGATCTTGATGAAAGGATGAAATACTTGAAGAAGATTCGACAATTACATCAGTTCTACAAAAGTTTGTCGTCTTTTGTTCGCTGAGCACTGATTCGTTCATATTTTACGTCCAATCCTCAATCTCTCCTCATCTCTCTTCCAGAGCCGACCTACATCGTCATATTCATCTTCTACTTTTTCTTACTGTGGACTGTACTCGAAACAGCCTTTTCGCTGTACACGAAAATGAAATGGTCTGCTGGTGACCCAGCAGTCATCGTCCTCGATTACTTCAATTCCACGCACTGGATCACAAGCTCTGTCATGATCGCTTCGACTTTCTTCATTTGGGCCCTCATGTCTGCAATTTTTCTCCTCATCTTTGTCTTGTAGTACGTTGGCTGATTAAGTGTTTGTTTGCACATCATTCCTCTTCTTTTCATGCTTCTCGATTTCTGTGCATTTGTGAGTTTTTTGTCCGTAATATGATCTGTCTCTGAGACTGTTCTCCCAGATCATAATCAACGAAACAGTGAAGATCCGACCACAACCCTAACCACAGGATTGAATAGCTGTTGTGTGGAGTCGAATTAATGAAGACTTCTCTCCCCGTAAAGCAGGAGAACAACATTTTGTTCATATTTAAGATCTAGAGAGGAAAAATATCTGGTCTGGTGTGAAGTGAAAAGAAAAATAGAGTGATTTGTGTCAACAAAGATGATAGAAGGAAATAAAGATTGTTTTTCCCATCCCATAATCAGAAGAGATCCATGAAATAATCCAGGCCATCACCAAGGTCGTACACAGCAACATTCAATTGTTTCTGTTGGAGGACTTGGAGTTGGTCATGAAGCGTATCGATCGTTGGAAAATAGCAGATATGCTGCTCCTTTTCCGTGGACACCGGGAGATGGACAGACCGCTCAAGTTGTGTCCCGTTTTTAAGACAGAAGGAGGGTGATGAAGTATACTTGAGAGCAGTGAACCCAACCTAAGAAAAGTGATACAAAAGGTTTCAGACACTCTCATCGTATGCCAGCTCTGTTTTGTAGTGCTTGAGAATGTGGAGGTAATCAGGACCACGGACAGTTCCGCTGTAAAAGTGAAGAGATGGAGATGGCAGACCGTGCACGACCCCGAGAAGTGTCTTGGCCAGAAAAAGCGATTCCGACGAATATCTTCTCTGTGGGCATTGCGTCTGTTGCAGTGTAGTCGAGAAGATGTGCGATTCTCGTGTCCTGGAGAACTGCGTCGATGGTGTGATGGAGTGTCTGGGCTGAATAGGAAAGAGGGCCACTTCTACGATTTGAAAACAATGAAAATATGACAATTGCCGAAAAAGAAAGACCGAAGGAGCGGGTTTGTGAAGGGATCGATGAACAATCCATCGAGAGATCGGTCGGAGAACAGAACCTGAGGAATCACAATTGGAAACCTCGGATTTCCGAAAGAGGAAAAAAAAGTTGGATACTACCCAAAAAATAATAAAGAAGAACCAATATACTGCAATTGAGAGATAAAAGCGGAGATCGTGTTCATGGAGTTCTTTGGCCAGCTTGGAACAAGTAAAATGAAGAAAGATCACACAATTTGAAAGAATGCAATGCAAGCTTTAGTATTACTGGAAAAAGATTGCTGATCTGTTTGACTTTCTGTGACAGTCATCCAGAGAAGATGGCCAAGGTCGAGATGGACTCCGTCAAAAACATGAAGCCTATAGAGATACGATATTGGAGACAAACACAACGAACAAACTCACATTCTCGGATCAGACCATCAATGAAGAGGTTTTTATTGTTTTTTGAATGGAGGAAGTCGACGAAATCAAAAGCCGTCCAGTCTGTAAGACGGAAAGAAGGAATGATTTTTGGAGCAGTAAAGTGCGGGTCAAGCGAGGCTTCGATCTGTCGTTCTTTCTTAAGCCAGGTATCGTTGAAGTGAGGCTCAGAAACAAAATCAACATAATCCATGAATCTATTTGCAATTCAACTTGAGAAAATGGATCATACGTGATTTCGTACCATCGTGGAAGGAGAATATCAAATTTTGGAAGCTGTTGAAGAGCCATATCGTAAGAATTGTCTGAATTCGAGATGAATGCGGCAACCTTCCCGTTATACTGTTTTTCAGCCGTATCAACAAACAGTGTCTTGCTTTCAGAGAGGATTTGTTGTGCACTCAGGTTTCTATGATGAGAGAATGCCTGCCGTTCATGAAGTGGGAGTGTCGATATTTCTTGTTCCTGTTCTCTGAGGGGATTCCGTAAACATGGTTGATTGACAGGACGATAGTATGGTACGTGATGTGTGCAATCGAAAAGGACCACCACGAGATGGACAAACAATATTGTTGACATAGTTCCCAGACTCCAAGGGTTGATCACGTCACCAAAAACGTGGAGATGTCGCTTCATCTCTCAAATATGAAGATAGATTGAGTAAAAATGACGATTCATCAACTCTTCTAGTTGGGTAGAGGCATGATGTGTGTCATCAGGTGAGAATGATAGTTGAGAAAAAAATGTTGTGGTTCGATCAGTTTTTCGAATCGATGATAGAACAGCCCGAAGCACCACACAATCAACCCACAGAACTCATCCATCAAGAAGTCCATTTTCCTAGTCAGCTAGGGAACTATTGTATTTTTCTCTGATTCATGGAGGTTATTTCTGATTGTTTTCAGACGACTTGGATTCAGCGATTCCACTTGGAGAAGGATCACTCGGGACAACTTTTCAAGTGAAACGGAAGGACTCAGACAGTTATGATGTTCTGAAGAAGATGACATTTGTGAGATACTTTAGTTGTGCTTGGGATGTTTGGGAAGATGGAAGTCATGGGAGAACAAAGCATGGAAACATGATTGAAACATTTTCGGAGTGTTTTCCATATGAAAGTCATTTTTTGATGATGAAATGGATGGAAAAAGGAAACCTGAAGACATTGGTTGGATTTGGTGAAAGAAAGGGCTTTGCTTGTCTCCTGGTTTGGATCTGTTTTGTGAATTCATGAGATTTTGATTTTTGGGGATTTTATTGTATCTTATGCGTTTTAGGATGTGTGCTGTGTGCTATCTGGAGTTGTTGATGCATTGAGTTTTCTAGAAAGTACGAATCGCGCATTTGGAGCGCTCCATCTGTCAAATATTCTGGTTGGGGAAGATAACAGGGGGATCCTTGGTATTTCTCTTTCTTGCTGTGCATTTCTTCGTTCCCATTGATTCATTCCTTCATCTTTTCAGGAGACATGCTGTTCTCAAAGCCGAACATCAGAGATGCTTTTGATGTGAGGAGTGACCGAGCTTTGCATCTGGCACCAGAATTGATGGACGAGCCAGATCTTTACATAGCGACACCACAATCGGATGTGTGGGCGTTTGGGATTCTTCTGCTTGAGAGTGTTCTTGGACTGAACCCCTTTTCGTCGATGGAAGGAGACAGGCTGCGAGACGGGGTGAGAGGACTGAATTTGGATGTCTTCTTTGAATCACTGAGTTCAAAGCATTCGAAACGAGCATCTCCAAGCTTCTGTTTACTTGTGAAAGAATGTCTAAAACAGGTTTGTTGATATGTTTGTTTGCTTCTCTCTCTGCATCTCTCCACTTTCACTTCCTCTGATCTCTCTGACTTCTCTCGTCATCACTGTCCTGATTGGATTCTTCTATTCACTCTGGTCTCTTTCTGCCATTCCAGAACCCATCCGAACGAATCACGTTTAAGTCAATGAAAGAACGGCAGCTGATTCGCAGTCTTCTCAGCTTGCCAGAAGACATCGTTGCATTCGATGCGACAACAGCTCAACAGAATGAACCACAGACGAACGAGTGGACAATGGTAAAAGTACCCATCACACCCGAATCACACGTGATTGTCAAGAACCGGCAAGAAACTGTCTTCAACGAGGACCACTCTTTTATTGTTACTTCTATCCTCGGCAGGTACTATCAATTTTCAATGAAATGCACAAACGATACTGTCAAATCTCTGATGCAAACTCTTTTGGAAAGAGAAGGTCAAGACAGAAACAAGCGTTGCTACCTCATGCTTTCTGGTAGAATCCTTTGTCCGAACCGTCTTCTGGGAGAGTGTGAAATCGCTCCAGGAGCATATTTGTACTTCACATATAAGATGTGGGGATGATAGCTTTGATTCACTTCGTCTCAATGTCTCATTCATCTTGCTCGATCTTTCTTGTCGATTTTTCAACGAACCACGATCCATATCAACAAGAGTCTCGTCACAAGGACTATCTATGTTCTCTCATTCGAGATCATCTTTCACCAAACACTCGATCGCACGGTGGAAGGAATGGTCGGTATCACTGACAGTTAGTGGGCGAAGCTGACATTCGATTCAAAACACTTCACACTCTCCTCCTCCGACGATCTCTCGGTTGCTCGCCATCACCGCGTCCTCCATGACTCCCACACTGATCACCACAATCGGTGACGAGGACGTTCTGTAGCAAAATCTGGATGAATTCAGTTCTTTCGAAAGTATTCCGACAGCGACGACAAGGTGCTGGAGGATCCACTCTATCAGTGTCTGGATCCAGACCCCCACTCTCCCTCACTCCCTCCCACTCTTACTCCGCCTCTCGCAGCTCGTGAAATCCGCGCACTCCCATCTTCACTCTCAACTCTCTCCCTTCCCCTCCTACTTCAAGCAACCTCCCCACAAGATGCTCATACGAACATTCAACCATCCCCTCACACGCCCACAACCTCCCCCACTCCTCCCGCCGCCACCGCAACTCCACACAACTCGCTTCTCTGTTCACCAACAATCCGACCTCTCCTCCACTTTCATCCCTCGTCGATCTACCCTTCCTCCATCATGGGATGCGCTTCCTTGTCTTTCCACGTCTCCTCCCTCCTCCGACTATTCGTTCACATGATGCCCTGGAGATGAAATCTGATCAATTGTCGCAACAACGTATGAAAAGAGAGAAGAGTGGACGTGCTGACGACTCCACACCGAAACCCTCTTCTCGTTCATCATGTTGCTCCAGCCGATCCTCATCCGGACTGTCACGGTCTACATCAACACCACCCAAATCACCCCTCTCTACGGATCCAGCGATCCACCAGATGGTACCAGACGAGATCATTGTTAAGATGGTGGTTAAGCTGGAGGATCAGACCGACTGTCATGACTTCTTTGCGTGGTGGAACGACCCGATTGTAACGCTGATGGACGATGCCACAGAATGGATGCTGATGGTTGTGATGAGATGTTCC
This sequence comes from Blattamonas nauphoetae, assembly GCA_033064195.1. NCBI lineage: Eukaryota > Preaxostyla > Oxymonadida > Blattamonas > Blattamonas nauphoetae. The sequence continues at coordinate 273,732 of JARBJD010000016.1, read as the reverse complement.
GGAGTGAAAGCGAATCGGGACGGGGTTGCGATCAAAACGGTGGTCGGGTTACCTTCGGAGAACATGCGTCTGGCTAGTGAGAAGGATGATGAGGCGACGAGCGTGGAGTGGGGATAGTTGACGCTGCTTCTGGCGCTGCTGAACATGACGATTGTGGAGAAGGATGTGGTGCGAGTGCGATGGGAAGCGATATGTGAAGCCCACCGCTGGGTCTGCTGCGGTTAGCACGGATTGTCGTGCTCGACGAGCTGTCATCGAGCGTGGACGAGTGGACAGACGCGATGGTGCAGGGTGTGATGGCGTCGGCGTGGAGGGAGGGAGACGACAGAGATTGTGGTTGCTCATTGTCTGTCGACTGTGCCTGACACAGACGGACAGTTGAGATTGACGAGGGGAGAGTGGTTGAAGTCGGTCCAACTCGGGTTTGTCTCTTATCTCGTCGTTCTCATTTTTGCTTGTTTCTTCGTCATCTCACCCGTTTTCTGAAGATGACCCAAGCCTTCTTCTGAAATTGAGAATTGCATTGTTCCTACAAAGAAGATACTTCGTGAAATGTTCATTTTATTCATGTTTTGATACAGAAAGCTTTGGTTGTCTTTTCCTTTTCTTCTTTTCTCCGTTCTTCGCAGCCTTTGAGCTGTCGTCATTGGCTTGACTTCGTTCCACTGTCTTCTCCTCATCTTTGGATGACTGCTGTCTCTTCTCCTTCCTCGGGAGAGGCTCTGGAGCTTCCTCAATCTCATCGTCCTCCATGACTGTGTCGATGTGAGTGGCACAGAGACATGTCAGCCTTGTCATGATATTCGCGAATGCCACAAGAATTCCATCCACAGAATCTTCATCAACGGCCAGTAGCCATACTGAAACAGATCCATCAGAACATCCAACAGCGATGGAGAAGGTAAAGTCAGGCATCTCTGGAATGTCGGTTGGAAGGAGAATATGCGAGATTCCTTTCACACTAAATCAGGAATGAGGAACAGATTGAATGAAATACCGATCTGAGAGTGTTTTGAGGGGATGGTACGAGAAAGATGGTGGTGTTTCGCCTTCTCCATCCTTGACACAAACAATCCCCCAAACACCTTTCTCTCCACCACAAACGAAGGTTCGAGCCTAAAAATGATAGAGAAATACAAAAGAAGATATACATCAAGAAACAAAAGGCTGATCACATCGAATGAGAGATCACCTTCAATAAGTGGTTGTTCCTTCCCGGTATCAGATTGTTGGCGGAGATCATAGAGCAGAAAATGCTTACCACAGGTAAGAATGTACGTGAAGCCATCGTCTGCCCACAGACAATGACGTAATGGTTCTTTCCGCTTGACTGAAACTTTTTGGGCGATATTTCCTCTTTGAAGATTGATGAGGTGGTAACAATGATCAATAGAAGATAGTCCAATAGCCATTTTAGCAGACGGATGGACAGACAATTCATTGATGTACGAATGACCAAGTTCGAGTCCCTTCTGACAATTCCATTCTTGTCCGTTCTTTTTTGAAGTCCAGAAGTACAATACACCAGACTTATCGCAACTGACCATCGCTTTGTCTTGGTTTCGTTCAATGAGAGCAATGGCCGAGAGAGAGGCAGAGTGCTCATTGCATTTTCCGATTTCTTTCATCCGACCAAGGTCATAGAGGCGAATCAACTCATCAGTACATCCCGTGGCAAGAATAGAACCACACATTGCGATTGTATCCACAGAACCAAGGTGAGGTTGAGGCGAGAATGGAGCGGAAAGGTAGAGGAGAGTGTCATCCTCTGTCTGCGGATTAGTTGTCGGATTACGGGTAAGTTCAAGTCCAATCATCCCTTTTTCATATGTTCCAACACAAATGAATGAGCGTGGAGAAAGCGTCATTAGGTCAAAAACTTTCTAAGGGATGAATAAGCAGAATGGGAGTCCAAGGATAGCTCCACAATAGCCAAAACGACTCGTTCACCACCAGATTCTAACTTTGACTTTGAATCTCCGCCACAACCAACAGTTTTCTCTTTGTCAGATTTTCCTTCTTCACATCTCGATATTGGAGGGAAATGAAATGTGAAGGGAGCAAAAGAAGGCTTCAAGCGCTTTTAACGGGAATTATCAAAGAAATAAAGAGAGAGAATTCCTCAGCATACACAAAATTATTTCACACTTGCATGATCTCTCAATTCCATCGGTGTGAGAAGACGAAATGCCGCATCGGGAATAATGTTGTGAAGGTGCATCCGTGCGGGTACAATGAGAGGAGAATACCAATTTAGTACAGCGAACATGGCTTGTTCCTTGTATACATCGATTCTGTCGGGAGTCACTTCCATGTAGCTTCCACCAGGGAATAATGCATGTGATGGGTCATCTGGTAGTGCGACCTCAAACTTACGGGGTGAAGTTTTGAGTGACTCCCTCGTTATTGAGTTGATGTCGCGAAATAGAGCAGAGTTTGCATGTTCGAGGTCGACAGGGTGGAGAGAGCGTCCACTCAGCTGCCTCCAAATGAAATCGTTGAAACGAACAGGAATTTTGACTTTTTGGAGAAGGCAGCATGCGATAAGCATCCCTGTCAGACGGAAATAGCGAATAAATTCCAGTTTTCGTTTAGAATTGTCTGAAGTGATAGTGAAGTATCCAGTTGTGTTGTCTTTCTTGAAAATGCAGAATTTGGGATTTTCAGTCAGTTCATGGAATATGAGTTGCACAAGTTCAGGAAAAGAGGATGGTGACGGAGAGTTCGTGAAAGTGACTGTGATCGGATTGTGGAGATCCTCCGGAGGCAGGACGAAGAAAGCATCGCAGGCACTGCGTAGAACATCGTTGCGGTCGAGGATGATAGGAATAGTTTTGTCTTTCTTTCTGATAGTGTCCAATTGTTTCTCGAATTGTCTGACGCGTTCCTCCAATTTCCCATCGATCGTTTCTGTCGGGAGACCAGCTTGAATCAATGACAATTTTTCGATTTTCACAAGTTGGATCTTTGGAGTTGATTCCAAATAAGCTCGAGCTGTCGACAAGCGAGAGTCAGACAAAAGCTGAGTAACTGTTGGACGGTCTTTGTAAGACTGATCAAAAATGTCAAAAAGAAGGACAATACCACTGATAGCATCTGTACGAGGAGCTGATTGAACCTTTGGCGTTGTGGATCGATTGTTTCGATGGTACAGCGATTTTCGCAGATAAACGTGGCTTTTACAGCTTCATTTGTGTTGTCTGGGAAGATACTCCGCCCATACGCAATTTCGTGCAAAATTAATCCGATTGCGAAGACATCCACTCTTCCATCGTATGCGATTGGGCCACTCCCCAAACGATATGATTCACGGGGTCGAATACCCCTAAAAATTGAAGAATAAGAAATCACACTCGTCACCACGGGGATATTCCTCTTTGACGACTTTTGTTAAGTCTTCGTTCTTCTCAAACTCAACTGCTTTCATAAAGCCAACTAGAAAGAATGAAAAAAGGATAAATGAGACTATAACGAGCTGGACGATCTTCAGAGAGGAAGATAAATTGAGGACGAATGGCTCGATGGTAACAGGACTTGTGGATAGAGGAGAGTGGGAGAATAAGCTGGATGAGGAGCAGGAAGAGTTCCTAAGAAAAGATCACATGAAAAAATGATGACATGTTCCTTGAAGACTCGTTTCTGCTTTTTCCACTCGATCATCTGAAAGTATAGATTGTCTTTGGGATTGACTTTCATGATAGCGATGAGTTCGCCACTTTCGGGGTCTTGCACCCACGGATCGTATTTTACAACTGATTCAGTGCTGCCAAGGCTTTCGGTTAGTCGTTTTTCACGAGCCCAATTCTCAAATCGTTCCTCCCGAACTGAGGCGCCGTGCCACATCATATATCCAGTTGCATCGTTGACAGTTGTTTCGAACAACTTTGCATCCTGTGAATTAATGATCGAACTAAGTGCTTTAATCTTTTTACCCTGTAATTCGAAAGATGGGAGATTGAGCATTCCCTTAAGAAGAATATACTGGGCATGATCGTTGTTTCATGCAGTTCCCCATGCGTCTATCAACCCTGATCAAATTTATCTCCACCAAACCTATTCTCAGAATCTTTTCAACACCACATCTGCGTGATCTATCAGTGATCTATGACCCGGGCATCCTCCACTGACAATATAAACTCATTCCGAACCGATTCCAACCTTGATCCTCAATCTATCCGAGATCTCGTGCTGTATGAAGTCTTAGCCCAAATGGAACCATCACTCGTTCAGATTTATCGCAATCGTAACCTCTCCTTGTGGATCAAAGAATCTGAAGTTCTATTGCGTTTACTATTTCATACCTTTGAAGCGAGTCCCTTCCACCAACCAACACTGGATTTCGCTTGTTCCTCTCACATCACAATGGTCTTCCAGTCTCTTCTCTCAGAAGTGGAGCACGAAGACACCCACCAATCCATAATCAGGTTCATGTCCAACAATATCATCCAATGGAAACGCAGTGGGGTCGAATCTGCCAGTAGAGGGAAGATGTTCTTTCACACACTGGAACAGGAAGGATTCAGAGATGAACTCGAACAAGAACTCCTTCACGAGAATTCAGAGGCACACGGAAACCCGATCGAGATTTCTTCTTTCGAACTCATTCATTTTCTGGGAATCAACAACCATAGGCCATGATAAATTACTCGCATAGGTTCAAACGACGTTTTTGTCACCTGTACACACCATCCGCGTCCGTTCTGGACATTTCAAAGCAAGCTCATCGGCAGGCTTCTGATTTGATCCCAGTGATCCCAGTCGGATCTGATCCCACTAAATACCTACAATACCATTTCGTTTCTTTCATTTCAAAAAAGTCTTCTTATATATGATATTTGAATGGAAAAAAAAGTAAAAAGGAAAATGGTCACTTCATAGATCATGAAAATGCAAACTTTGGGTGCTGCTGTTTCAGTTTGTTCTACAACAATAATTATTAAAACAAGTCGATAATGCGTTATTATGTCTTCTTTGATGGTTTTTTCTCACTGACTAAAGTCAATGAAGGGAATACATCGAAAAAAGAAGTGTTGGTGATTGTGATCGTGCGTGTTTTTGGGAAATAAGAGCTGTCTGAAATATTGAAGAGCATTATGTGAAAACAAGAAGTGAATTGAACATGATTAATGAAGTGATAATGAGAAAATCTCAAAGGAAAAGAGTTGAAATTTGATCTCAGTCCAAATTTAGGCACTGACATCAATTGATCCCAGTTTTACCTATTTTGATGGGACTACTCAGATGCCTGCTCATCGGACTATACAACCCAGTCTGTATTTGTGGACAGATTTGTGTTCCCCTCCATCATCCATCATCACTCTGTTGCATGGTTCGTCATCGTGGTTGTATCACATTTTCTGAATCATTTTGTGTCCATTTTGTCATGTCAACGTTTCTTTCACATTCATTTCTCCCAACATTCCATTCATAACTTTAATTTTGTCCACTTGTGGTCTTCACTCTTTGAGTCTCTCGTCGAATGAATCTCTCAGAAACACAAATCGAATTATACGTGCAACAGTACCTTGAAAGCCAGAAACTGGAGAAGACGTCTGGATAATGTCGTTCTTCATAAATTTCAATGAATCCAACTTTTTTCTCAGAGAATATGATATCCAACGAAGTATCATTCAAAGTTGTCCAGTCGGAATGGTTTCCGTCAATGTTCGTTTCCATCCATTGATCAGTGACAATATTGCACAAGAAGAACTCGATGGTTTTTCGGTTCGGTTTTCTGAAGTCATGTGAATATCAATCCTGCTCTTTCTCCAACTACACTCAGAAAAATCCTTTCTTCTTGTGCTGAAACAAGATGGAACAGTTGACGAGAAACTTCCATGGCGGGATGAAACAGAACTTCAAAAAGAGATTGGTTTGAATTCACTTCTGATTACTCGAGCAATATGATTAGAATTAACCAAAAATCAGGATCAACAGGTCGATTCAGACTTACAACATATCAGTTCACAACCATTACCAAGTACAACTCAATCAACAATGGATGATTTAACGAAAATGTCTGATGACGAACTAGATCGCTACTTAATGAATAAATTGAAAATTCCTGATTCCTCTCAGGATGTATGAATAGTTTCTATTCGCTCATTCATTTTCTTAGATAAACTCAACAAGTTCAGACTTACAATTGGCTGAAGAAATCGATCGTCAATTATCCGATTTACAACATCAGTTTAGCTCTGTCTGCTCCACATTTTCTTTCATAAACATCGAATAGCTTTCAGATGAGGTCAAAAAAGCAAAGAAATAGGCTTGAATGAGTAAGAAATTGATTTCAACATTTGTTTATTTTTTTCTTTGAATATGAGTATTCTGCCAACTCATTCATGTCACAGTACCCCTTGCAATGATTTTGTTTCATGTGTGTCACTGAAAAAGCAATAAATCGTGCATCGTCTTCAATTGCAGTGTCGATCTTGTTGGATGACGTGATGAGAGTTGAAAGAAAGTATTCAGTCATCAATGATAGAAACCCAGTTTGACGATGACGAAGCGTGTAAATTGAAGAGAAAGCGTGACTTAGCGAGTTTGTATTTTTTCAGGTCCAGATTTCATCAAAAACAGAACTCTCGATTGGAGCAGGTTTTGTTGGGAGGATGATGCCATTCTGAAGGTAAGTTGGAATCATATCAAACAGAACATCTTTCAGTTCAGACGGTTGCGTTGGGTCTGCACAACTAGCAAGTTCTCGTTGGAGTGTTTGAAAAAATCCATCAGAAAAAATATGTTGGATTTCATCATTGGGATGTTGTGGTTTCATGGCTGGGAATGATATAAGGTCATCAGTAAGGTCAATTGGGATGGTTTGAGAGATTCCATTTGGTGTGTTCGTTGCAGATTTGTGGTGACGCCCTTTCTGTTTTGTTTGATGAACATTGCTATCTTCATCAAATGGAACAAAGTCATCGTCGAAACTTATGGGTGTTATGGAGAATTTTGACGGAGGATTGGAAGGAGTGTGTGATGGAGGAGATGCATTAGTTTTATTTGGGGTGAGAACATGCCCAGACAAATTTGTCATGGGTATAGGTGTGCGAGATGACTCTTGCGAGTTGGATGAAATAGGTTGGTAGTGGGGCATAGGAGGGCTTGTTGACTGGGGAATGGATGGTTGATGTTCCTGAAAAGTTATATGGATCGGAAAAACATACAATTGGTCCCGGAGAAGATTGTGACGATGATGGGATGCTATATTTCTTTCGAAATGACGCCGAGGGGAGATACGGTGGTGGAAGAGATGAAGAATGCGGTATAAGAGGTGGTGAAGAGGGGAGAGAGTGTGTGGGAGTTGGATGTGAGAAAAAGGGCTGAATTGACAATCCGTAGAAATCTTGGGATAAGTCATCAAAATGAGAAAATTGTTGCATCATCAGGAGATTTTCTGTGAACTAAACACAAAATTTCAATGAGTTGAAATAAATGCAAGGAATTAAAATGTTCGTTGTCAGAGATTGAAATAAAGGGTGATTTTGATCAATTGTGGAATGACAACTAAAGCTGCACGTATCGAACAAGCTCAGAAATATATCGCTGAGTTGAAGACACTGCACCCATGCCTTTATGACAAATCGTTCTTGCGTACATGGGACCAATCTCCAGACGATCTTCGCACCGTTGTTCTTGTCGCCGAGATCCTCGAAGAGTTGTATGAGGCTAATGTTTCATGCAGACTCTTTGATGGAGGTCTTGCTGTGTCAAACTTCCGTGATAATTCCACCCGTGTTTGTTTTTTGAGTCATCAAACACAAATTATTCATCTCGCCTTTCCTTTCTCCTCAGACTCGTTTCTCCTTCGCCTCAGCTGCCACCCTCCTTGGCCTCGATCTTTCTGACCTTGATGAAGGTAAGAGTCAGATTGCTCACGGTGAAACCGTCCGTGAAACCACCAACATGATCTCCTTCATGACCGAAGTCATTGGCATCCGTGACGACAAATGGCTCGGTGAAGGACACGCCTACCAAGTTGAAGTTGCCCAGGCCGTCGAGGAAGGATTCAAGGAAGGCGTCCTCCCACGCAAGCCATGCCTCGTGAACCTCCAATGCGACGAGGATCACCCCACACAGGCCATGGCTGACTTGATCCATCTCATCAAGCACTTCGGTGGCATCGATCAGTTGAAGGGCAAGAAGGTTGCTATGACATGGGCTTACTCCCCAAGCTATGGCAAGCCCCTCTCCGTCCCACAAGGAATCATCGGCCTCCTCCCCCGCTTCGGAATCGACGTCCATCTTGCATACCCAGAGGGTTATGACCTCATCCCCGAGGTTGTTGAGACCGCCAAGAAGAACGCTGCCCTCGCAGGAGCTAAATTCGAAGTGTCCCACGACATGGACGCAGCCTTCAAGGACGCTGATGTTGTGTACCCCAAGTCATGGTGCCCTCACTCCATCATGCTTGAACGTGTTAAACTTCCAAGCCGTGAAGGCCCCGAACAGGTTGCCCTTGAGAAGAAGGCTCTCGAGATGAACACCAAACACAAGGACTGGGAATGCACAGAGGAGAAGATGAAGCTCACCAAAGGTGGCAATGCTCTGTACATGCACTGCCTGCCTGCCGATATCACTGGCGTTAGTTGCAAGGAGGGCGAGGTCCAAGCATCCGTCTTCGAGAAGGATCGCATCAAGACCTACAAGGAGGCTTCCCACAAGCCGTATGTCATCGCATCAATGATCCTCACCAGCAAGCTGAAGAACCCAGCAGCTGCTCTTGAGCATCTCATCAAACAGGACAAGCCTCGCGCTCCAGAGTTCTAATTTATATATTTTCTGCTATCAATCCATTTCTGGTCTCTTCTTCTGTTCTTTTTGCTTTGTCAAAGAGATTAACATCCTTTTCTCTTCGTTCAACCTTAATAACTCGATCACCCCAGAAAATCGTACTCGCGACTCGACCAAATGCATACTGAATCTCAGCCTGGTGTCAACATTCCATCTCGAACAAATTTGCGATTTCATCACTTTACCAATGACACCGAACAGGAAGTCATGAGAAAAGCTCCAAATGCAATCAGACTCCGTTCAACACGCCGGACGACTGTTTCAAAAGACGTATCAAAGACCAATCCATCACAATCATCTCATAACATCCAACACATCAATATTCCCATTCCACAACTCCTACAGAATCTCCGTGAACCTGACGCCAACACAGTCACAACTGCCCTCAATACAATTCTTGCCTTAGCGGCCGACGCGAAATTTTGTGAGGATTTTGTATCGTCTAATGGAATAGACTCACTTCTTCCCTTTTTAGGGGCCTCACCGACCGAGAACTTCCTTGTATCCACTTTTTCTCCACTCAGACTCTTCTAGATCACTATATATCAAATCTTTACTTATCTTGGTATGTAAATTAAGTTTTCTATCATTTTTATCAGATACAGCTGTCTCTGGTTGCGACATGCAGATTCTCCACAGTGGATTTCTCCCCACCATCTACAACCATTCACAATCAGCCTCTTTGCGATTAACTGAGCATGTGTGTCATTTCTACTCATTATCCTTCTAGGTATATCGTCTTTTTTCAAATATCGTCTTGAATGGGTCAGCGTCGATTGACACTCTCCTGGACCCAATGTTGGGAGGTGAATTTCATTGCCTCACCAACTGTATCCTCAATACACTTGGTCTAGTTTATGCAAACAGAGTGACAGTATCAAATATTAACACAGGCGCCGAAGAAATCGCTTTTAATCAGAACACCCCTCTTCTTCTCCTCGTTCTGAAATGTGTTTGCACATTGACAATGCACTCTCCGTCCTTACCCAAACTTTCCCTGCTCCTTGCACCGCTGTGTTCTTTTCTTCCCTCTCAGCACCGAGAGGTTCTCCGACTCACAATGAACTCTCTGGAACGCCTGACCCACTCATCTGTGTCGAATCGAGCCACATTCTGCGCCGCAAACGTCACACCAGCCTCTCCTGATTCGCATCGCAGTCCTGTTCTGGTTCTTCTCGACATCATCCAGCCACTCGCCACTTCTGTGATGGAGACACGGAACGAACTGCAGCTGATCCATAATTTCAGACTCCGCCGAGATGTTTTCCATCGGCGACTCAAGGAACTTACTCTGGCGCCGACTCAGGAAAGGACTTTGATCGAAGAATGCCAAGAACAAATGGCGGTTTTGACTGATTGCTTGGTGACTCTGTGCAGAATCTTCGTCGCCCTTTCGCAGGACTCGGACATCACCAAACTTCTCGTCACCACAGACACCATCTCTGAACTCCTCACTCTCGTCATGGTCCTCGTCGACATCTTCACTGGCAAGTCAGCGAAGACAGTCGAAATACAGTTTCGTCAGATTCTCTCTCACCTGCAGGTCCCCCCCATCCCGGAGCACGTCCACAGATACGTCAACCTCCTCGCCGATGGTGACGACTTCAGCGAAGTCTCGCTGGAAGAGGAGCAGGAAGTGTGCCGAATCTTCGACAGTCTCTTCCTCAAAACAGACCCGTCGTCAGCAATCATCAGACTCTTGGAAAAGTCGGTGAGGGGCATCACACGAGATGTTGTTGCTATTTTCTCCAACATTGCGTGCGAATCGGTTCAAATGACAGAAAAGGTCATCAAAGCAAAGCCGTCGCCGTGGAGTGGAATCGCAAATGACTTCCGCTTTATTCCGGAAGACAAATTCTCGATTCTGGTTTGGCTGACTGACATCACCACAATGAGATGGAGCATCGTCGACTACGAAGTGCTCTATCTTCTCCGCACGATGGCGCAGCATCAGTCAGGCGCCGAGGAGATCCTCGACCAGAACACGTTTTGCGAGATTGTGCACAGTCTGAGCGTCACGCAGTGGAAACTCTCCGATAATAAAGACAAGCTCTGCCAGATCATTCTTCTTGCGCTCAGCCTCGTTCGCTATGGGCAGTTCGAGACGCTGTCAGACATCCGCCAGACAGGAAGGGCAATTGGCAGACAATCTCGTGGAAATCGATTTCTTGTCCAGCTGCACCAGAGTGGAATGAAAGACATCATCGAGGGATGCATTGATCTTCCAGAACTAAGCGATCTTGCCACAGAAACTTTGAGGGAAATTGAGAATAGTGTGGGATATCGATCCATCTTCTCAGACTATCACAGGCCAATTTTCACAGTTCCTTGATAATATTGTCATTTCGTGAAACCTATATCTTGTCATCGCTTTCAGCCTCTCAAACGAGGGAGTTTCCCTTTGTTTTTTTCTGAACACTGCTTCTATCCACACTTGGACTAGATTGCACTCGTTTGAGTTGTTTTATCCGAAGCGACGACATATTAATGATGCATCGATCCCACAATCGTGAACGGACACAGAAACACCAACAAAAGATGGTCTTCGTTAAGAATGCGTGTATGCGTAAATTTTCAGATATATTCTCTCATTTTTTTTATGAATTTGAACAAATACGATCATCTTTTTCAACTTTTTCTAATGTAGATTTCTCGATAATCAAGGACACGACAGAAATTGAAAGTCTCATCTCAGTCTGCTCTAATCTCGCTGAAAAGACAAAGGCAGGTGGACTGATAAAAGCAGTCTTCGAATCTATGCCAGATTTATCCACAATTGAGGATGAGCCAACCATTGCTCCAAATTTCAAGAAGTTTTTTCTTCTCAATTTATCTGTTAATCTCACTCACCTTCCACATTCAGAGAGGATTCTATTGAAAGAATGCGAGCACAATTTCAAAGCTCAGTTTTCGTTCATATTTTTCTCCGAAACGTACTCTCAGTCTTCATGAATCATCTTTGTATGTTCCTCATTCAGTCATGATCGGTCTCAGGTTCCAATGAGCAAAACAATCAATCTAAATCAACCTCACTTCCCCCTCTCTCATCCATTCAACCATTTCAACCTCCAGCTGAACTTCTTGACTCACTATCAACTCAAGGTCGAGAACCCACCTTACTTCCATCAATCGCTCCCATCAAACCAAAAGATTTTCCGTTATCTTCACTTTCTGTTGATTCAGTTCAAGGGACATCCCAATCATCATTTCCAGTTTCTGTACAATCAACGAAACCTCCAACTTCCTTTTTTTCTTCTTTTATACAAAACCCTTCACAAACGCACCTTGAAAACACCACACAAATCCAACCACCACCAGTTTTTCCACCGTCAAAGATTCATCCAAGCCCATTTTCACACGTACACGCTTTTAAACCACAACCGTCTCTCTTCCCATCACAAAACCTTTTTTTGCCCAACAGATCCAACCTTATTGGTGGAGATGCACGATATACTCAGCAGCAATCATGGGCATCACTAATCACATTCGACCAGAGCGCACAATCACAACCTCATGATCATATTGATGAACAAGACCAATCGTCGGAGCTCACTGACAGCGCATTGTTTCCATCTCCACATCAGTTCATGCACGGGCGATCTGAGTCTCCGCTTATCTCGAGTGATATGTTCTTCACCGACCCATTTTCGGAAATTGGAGAGAAACGCTTCAAGTTGGAGAGCAGTCTCGAAGACGACGCCATTCTGGACTCCGAATCCCCTCTTCTGAGCTCAGATGAGCTCTTCCCCGACCCTCCCCCAATCAGCAGTCGAGGACAAGCCCCAGGGGAGCAAACATACGCTTTCCCCAGCCCCGAAAAAGCGAAGGAGGACTACAGTTACTACGGGTCCATCGATCAGCCTGCACTTCAACCACTCGCCTCGACGTTCCTTCCCTCTCCGTCAACAAGGAAACTGCACATCGTTCCACAGAGCGCGTTGGAGAGAGACCAACAGGAGCGATCAGAGAAGACATACCCATTCATGCCTCCGACAATCCTGTCACCGTTCGACCAATCTAATCCTCCCTTCGAATCACCCACCGTCTCCCCGATTCCTTTTCTGGGACACGACGACCAGACCCCCCTCTTCGGAAGCGCTGTGCTCAACAGGGCCATTTCACCCACAAACGCTATCGTCTCTTCGCAACCAGCTGCCAATCACAACACGCCCACCAGACGAGCCGTCATCGACCTTGATTGGTTCGAAAAACCATTTTTGCCTGACTCTGACAACCCTCTCTTCACGGGGCTGTATGATGAGAATCCAGTCGACGAGGCATTTCGAAATGCCCGACGAAGAGAGCAGAAGGGAACTTGACCAACGTCTTTATCTTAATTTATGTCCAAACTTTTGTTTTCTGCTATTCTGAGATTTCATAGCTATACCTGTCTGACTTGACATGACAGACCTGTTTTTTAGAAAAAGCGTTGACTGCCATGACATTGGACTTTTTGTTTGTGGGTTCGAGATCTTTTTTCTTTTCCTTGAATAAGACGATAATCAGGTCCATTCGAAATACAACCGACAGTGGGATGACTTTAATCCAGTTTGATGTGGCACGCAGTGCAATTTACTGTCTTCTAACTCAAACCATTGATGAAATGTGTGAATCATGGGATGATCCTGATCCTGTTGCTGAAAAGGCAATTTATCGTCTTCTATCGGATTTCTTCGATAACCCGTTGTCAATCAGTGCGTTGTGAGTTGTAACTTAACACAATCTCTTATTGGTATCGACAATCGATCTTTTGATGACCTACCGTGTCTATCCGACGAGATTTGAATGATTCTGTATGCTTCTTTCCTGTTCACAGTATAATTATGGTTGCCTTCCAGATTTTGGCCATCACTCTCACACCGATCTCAAGTCGGATCCCAATCATCTGAATTCAATCATCGACCTGCAAAGAACAGAACCATAAGACACAAATTTGCTTTTTTACACAAGTACACACAGAATCGACATCCTTCTTTTGTAAAAGCAGACCTAGATTTGTTCAATCCCCATTCCACATGTGCCTTTGTCAAAACATCATCCTCGATTCTTGAATTTGCAAGTTAATTGGTCTGAAAGTTCATTCAACCGTCATTCTCATGATCTGTATGCTCTTTTGATGACTTTTCTTCATCATTTTCCCGTTGATCAGCATGTTCTTTCACAGAACACCGAGTCTCACTATCTTACCAAAAACCAGTGATATATGCAAGCAAAGAGAAATTCAAACCAAATTCCTGCTTGTTCAGTTGTATTTCACATTCTTTCATCATTCATTATGTTTATAGTCCACATCTCCCCTCCTCACCATGACGACGTTGATTTTTGCTTCACATGACTCAGTGAACCGATCTCGTCTCTTCAATGATGTAACAGCGATTGTCGTGATCCAATCATACCATCTCTCTTGTCCCTTCAGTCTCGATCCGCCTGTCACACGATGCAATCATCAACCTGCTCTTCGGCATCTTCTTTGGGATATATCTCGACACACGGTCTTATTCTGTCTTTTTTGACATTGTTTGATCCAACTCAGGAGTTTTAAAATCACATTTCATCATCATTACAGTGTTGTTTTGAATTTTTCATCATGCGCTACCGCATCAGTCTCTACCGGAATGGCTTTCCAAATCGAAGGAAAATGAGATTTCAACATGTTTCAAACTATCCAGGGCACAATCCTAGAGCTTGACAAGATCATGTTGTGATCAATTCCCATAGACAATAAATATTGACATTTTGTACTATTTGAGTGATGACCATCCACCCTTTCTCGAAATAAAGTACCAAATTCCGATCCACACCTTAATAATATTCTCTCAATCAGTTTCTTTTTCCGAGGACGGTACTGGGATTTCAACAAGTGACCACTTCTTTCTGTCGTCATTCCAAATGCAATCTCAATTCGTTCATCCACAATTTGCTGTTGTTGACTTGAAATCGATCCGTTTAATGAAAGATAAGTCTGAGACCTATCTTTCCCTCATCAACTTCATCAAAAGCAAAAAGCCTTTTTCACAGAGATACCTTGAGAAAGCATTTGATTTGCTTGATGCTGTTGCCCCAGGAGGGTACTTCAGACTTGATGCTGAGGAGGTCCTTCTCGATCTTGTCCCAACTCCCAACCATGACTGGGAAGGATTTGCTGAAACGATGGTAATTCTTGCATCATCCAAAAATATGGACCAACTCTCATCCGTTCTGTCTTTCCTCACTTCAATTGTTTCGTCCCTCGATGCTCAGGAGCATATCAGGCTCCTTGAGAATGGATTTATTCCTCGACTCGTGACTGCTGTCAATCCGCAGACTCTCCCTCTTTCAGGCCATCCAAACCATGAGAACTTTATCTCTCATCTCAACGAGTCTCTCAATCTCGTTTACCAGTTTTGGTCCTCTTCAGATGAGATTATTCAGCTCCTTTTGGATCATGTTCTTCACCCATGCACAGAATATTTTGGTTTTCTGTGTCGAAATGCCATAAATCTCGGAAATACTGAGTGTGGATCCTCCTTGCTCAATCAAATCACGTTCATGCTTCCATATACTCAAAACAATCCTGAACTCTTTCAGTTTGTAGATATTGTTTCTGGATATAAAGCTATCGTCACGCTTCTTGATCTCTTCGATTTCCAACGACCTATTTACGAATGTCTCACGACAATATCATATATCTCTCTCGAAAATCCTTCTCAAAGTCAAAGGATTTCCAGTACTCACAACATAATCGTCGATGTACTTCGAGAATACGGATTAGAAGACAAATTGGATCAACTCCACCATTTCACACTAAAAGTTTCCGATGGAAAGAAGATTCGAGGAAAAACAACGGAAATCCTTGAATATATGGGTGAAAACTCAGTGAAGATTCAAGTGAATTATTTCCGACGTTGAATACCACCATCAGCCCCCTCACGATTGTTACAATCGAGTCGGTTTTTGTTGCGAAATGCACGTTCATTTTGTTGTTTCTCTCAATGATTTTATCAAAAAACTGCGAGCAATGAAACAAATATTGTTTCCTTTCAAAATTCAAGTATCTGGCCGTACTTTACTGAGCAGTGGCGAGTCCTCCTCTTTAATTCGCTTCTGCTTCAGTTCATCTTCACGTTGCTGATCCTGACGAATCCCTTCCTGTACTCTTTCCCTTCTTTCCTCCTCGACAGTCTCTTTGTGTCCTTCCACATACGTATCTTCCTTCTCAGTAACATTCCCAGCGCTTACGCTATCTTCCGTTAGAAACACATAATCTCGTGTGCTGTTACGATAAGACATCACAAAATACAAGTGAACCGAAAATAAAGCCACATACCTTTGTCCAAAGGTGACAACATCCTTCTCTTTGATCTCATAATATTTGTAATCATCCAATTTTTTCCCATTGATAAAAGTACCATTCACAGATTTTAGATCCATCAAAAAAGGACTACACAGAAATAAAAGGAAAAATTCACACACCGAATGACGAAACGACGTTTTCCATTTTGATCAATGATGGTTACTTTTCTATAGTAAAGAACGGCGTGCTGGCTTGAACACGAGGGATGTTGAATTGGAATATCAGCGATCTATACATGACAATCATATGTGTATTGAAAGAAATGATCCAAACTCGTTTATCTCTGCCGAAGAGAAAGCCAGGCCTTGTTGAGATTGGGATCGGATCTAAGACAGATTTCTGAAGAGGAAGGGAAACCTTCGGCCAGCTCACTTCCTTTAAAGACGTATAGTCTCCATTTGACATTTGGTTTTACTGCATCTTCTGGCTCATCCCATTTGAGGAAAATCCCCCTCCACATCGCTCCTTCTGTCGCAAGTCTCCCACTCTGCGAGAATATGTGATTTAAACAAGTGGACAAACCGGTTGGAAATTTGGTAATTCTTTCTGTGGTGTTTCATCTTTGGTTGACATCGACTTCTGCTTTGATCTCACTGTTTTCATAATTCAGAGGAATATCGTGTTTCTTTTGTCGCCCTCTCATATAGCCATTCAATTGAGGACACCTTCCAATGAAACCCAAACCCAGACCCCGTGGCGTTCCGAGTGGTCACTATCGAAATCCAAACCCTTCCAGAATGGCCAAGTCCTCACGTTCTCAAGGAACTTCGAAGCATAATCCAATTAGTATTGACGATTCAAATGAAACATCTGATGAAATCTTCACACCTCAGTCAAGACGAGTGCAAGGCTCTGACAATTCAGATACACAATCACCTTTCCTCTCAAGCAACTCAGATGAAAAAGACGATGAGACCCCAAGTCATACCATGCATATTGTACCCAAACAAACTGCAATTGATCCAGAAACGCTCTTACCACATGCTATTCAGGTCTCACACCCACTCCTCAAGAATCTCTCTCCTCACTTCTTGACCACAATCCTCTCTCATTCCTTCGTGTCTCCCAAAGAATGTGAACCTCCTCAGTCTTATCCTGGAGACGATGACCATGAAATTACTCGACATATCCTCAAACACAATTTGTCAACGCACCCACCTCGTCCAAAATCCACGGAACGAACGAGGATGCATATTTATCCACAATCTCCATTGGTCTCTTCTCCTTTTGCAACACCTTCGCTTGATGACTTTTGGAGTATGCCACAGAATTCTGGTCTTCGAGTACTTCTCGGCCTTGGCAAAAGAGATCCTGTCCCTGTCGATGAAAAAGCTCCTCTACATTCAAAAGCTAAAATTCAACTAGAATCCGGACAGTCCACCACAGATCCGTTCTACCTGATGTCGATTCAACAGTTCACTCAATTTCCGATTTATAAGAAGGAAATAAACCAATATTATCCATTTAATCACTTGGTAAACACAACTGTTAATGCGTGTACTGCTGGAATCCTCCCTAAATCCTTTGGAATTCAGACATTTCAGGAGCCTTTTCAGTTTTGTTTCGACGACAACCAGATATACAATCTCCGTCCACTTCCATTTTCTCATCAATATCGTCATTTTATTCTTGTTTCTGGTCTTCCTGGCGTGTCTACAATTCATTTCAGAGCACGACTTCCACCCTTCAGAAAACAACCTCTCTATGACAAATCCACAACATATTCTCTCCGTCAGAGATATTTTCCAGACATATTCTCGAACGAGCTCTTCGAACCTATTGCAAAGACTACTCCTCAAAAGCCAATCAAACAGATCAATGCGAGGGTTTTAAAGAATGAACAGAATTTTTTTCGAGCCGTTGAAGATGCTACGAAACCTAGAGGACTGATTATTACCTCTGATGAGTCTGATTGGAATCGTGAAGATAACGAGAAATGGATTTTGAAAGATGGGACACATGAATTGATTAGTGAGTCGGATCAGCTCATGAAAGGACTCTCATTTGTTGATCCTTCACCACACACTACCCAGCATCGATCCATTTCTCTTCTTCGCACTGGCTATACGTTGAATATCTTCCTCACGCATTTTGCTTCATCTCTAAGAAAACACTGCGGAGATTTCCTCCATGAGATCCAAAGCACTTCAGCAAACAACCAGTATGATAACCAAAAGGCTGATGATACTCACATTCTCCTTGATCAGGACCAAGACGACGACATTGCTCCTCTTCAAAGTCTTCCAGAGGACAGAGTGGATGGGACGCCCTTGGAAGGGAAGGAAGTCAGAAACCCTGAACTCACATCGCTTCAGAATATCATGTTGAACTCACACAGAGACAAATGGATGTCAGACACCCCGCCTAATCATTTATTTTCGTGGGATTCGATCTGGGAACACGACATCACTGAGACCGACACCACTCCCATCCCATACCCACTCTCTTTCCATGACTCCGCCCGATGGAGGACGTACCTTAGCTATGTCAGCATCTGTTCCAATCTCATCCTGGCTGACTTTGTGTTCTACCAAAAGGAAGTCGACCTTCTCATTCAGCACTCGACTCAGATTGATCCGTCCATTTTCGTTCAACCCTCAACACCTCCTCAAGATCAAGAATCTCCTCCAGAGATGACCAGGTCCAAGCCCATCTCTTCCTCATACTTGCTCCCAGTTTACTCTTTCCAGATTGGGAACACAGCCATCTCACCCATTGATTCTGTTGCTGTTCTGAAACTCCCCACACACACCTTTTCAAAGCCAAATTCGGACACAACTCTCACATCGCATTTCAACCTCCGTCTCCCCACCATTTCATTGGATGTCTCTTCCACAGATTTTCCCAACACTGAACTCCTCTCTCATTTTCACATTTCATCACAGCAAGATTTATCCCGTCCTCACTCTCCAATTACTCTCACCATCGATTTCGCCACGCTCACGTCACCAACCCAGCCTGGTTATGCATACCTCAACCAGAAGGAGAATGTCGCTGTCATCGCAGTTCATCTTTCAGAGCAATCTCATCCATACACAGACACCACACCCCACTTTTTCAAACATGCCACTTCTTTCGAAGACAGTCCGAGACAAGATTTGCTGGAAAGAGACAACTGGATGATCATGGTCTTTGGACTCCCGTCAGACGGCCTGAGATGTCCACATTATCCGGACTGGCTGAACAACATCGTCCCACAGTTCTTCGACCCACTCCTGCCAGATCTGCTTCGGTTCGAGGCACCACAAGCAGAAGATGACATCCCTGGGACACAGCCAGACGGAGCAGAAGAGACATCATCTCCCAACTTTGCATCTTCCAGTTCGTCGATGGCATCTCTCGAGCCATTTTCGACTGATCTCTCAATCACCCCACAAGTCTCTCTTCCTTCTCCTTACAATCCCTCCTCATCGCCCGAACCCCCTCCACCTCACCTCATCAATTTGTATCACACAATCCCGTTCTTCATCCATTCTCTCCTCTTCTCGTTCGCCACTCCTCTCAATCCACTCCTCCCTGCGAGTTATTCTTTTCGTGCACTCTCACCCCACTGGGCGCAGTATCTGATCTTCCTCTCAAGCCATCCAACATTCTCTCCGAGTCGTCCCAACCAAACTTTGAACATTTCACGCTTCCCACACCCTGCCCAACTCGCTCGAACTCCCGCTCTTGTCAGGTTTCATTATTCACTCCACGTCGCTTACGATTACCAATATCATCTGATGTCATCAAGTCCAGAGCCACTCCCGTTCAAATCTCTCCTCCAAGGACTCGCATTCAACAATCCATCGTTCACCCTCCAGAATATCTCGACACTTCCACTCCCTCCTTCTATTCCATCCATTTCGCTCCTTCCCTCATCTCCTGCCCTCAGCTTCATCCTCGCGAAAACAATTTTCACGTACCGATTCCTCCACATGGACGGCACAATGGAGCTAACGTCCTTCCCTCCAAATGCTCAAGCTGGTGGTCAAATCTCAATCACAGTAGGAGAGATGGACAGACTCCAACAGCGCCGGTTCCTGAACGATACAATCATCTCGTTTTTTGCAAAATATCTCCAAGAAATGATCAGAGGAGACTCCAAAGACAACAGCTCTGACAATCAAACCCCGTTTCGGGGCCAAATTCAGGAATACTCTGTGCAAGAAGCAGACAAGAAGGATGACCAAGTTTTTGCGATCTTATCGACGTACTTCTTCAAGTATTTGGACGAAGGTTGCACGTACATTGACAGACTGCGTCCGCACTATCGGACGAGGAGCGCAGACACAAAAACTGCTGAGGACCACAATTCTTCCGAGCACAAACCTCAAAAGAAGACGGTGGTCAGAAAGAAGCCGAAGAGGAAGGTCAAAACAGCTGTTGTGGATTTAGATACACAAAAAGACAAGAAAGACATCGATGATCGAAACGAGGACAATGGAGAGGACAAGGATGAAGCAATCGAAGAAAAGGAAGGAAATGAGGATCTGGACAAAGCTGAAAAGAGTGTCGAGGACGACAAAGAAGAAGACAACGATGAAATGAATGACACAGGAACATCAAAAGTGGAGATTCATTCCAAGTCACCAACTGACATCCTTCAGAAAGAACCTGCCGAGACGGAGGGACCGCAAAGAGAGTTAAGAAGCGTCGAGAGGAGGAAGAGAAACCTCAGAAGTGATAATCATGAGAATACCACCTCAAAGCCAGATACAAATGTGGAAACGCCGAATCATCCCATTTCTGACACAACAAGAACGAAATTAGAGAAAGAAGACCATACAGGAAATACCAAAAACACCAAACCTAAACTTTCGTCCACACGAACGACCCAAATTAAGAGAAAAATAGGATCACTTCTCAATCGAGTCGTACCAAAAGCATTCGTTCCAAATACAACCAAGTCAGATCTTCATCAGAAAGAAGAATCAGATGAAAAAGAAAGTTCTTCGGACATCAATGTTGATCTAAAGTTCATTGATGACGATGAGCAATCTTTTCAACAAACAACATTACCAAAAATTGTTCCAAACAACGACACCCAACCAGTCTCAATTTCGCCACCAATACTATCGGATCCGACTGACGACGCAGTTGGTGAGATTGAGTTACAGACAGATCACCTCGATTCAGATGACTTCATCCAACATTCCCATCCTCATCCACCACTCGGGAACCAAGTCGGAGGGGGTCCACGAAGG
The DNA here is from genome assembly GCA_033064195.1 of Blattamonas nauphoetae. Lineage (NCBI taxonomy): Eukaryota > Preaxostyla > Oxymonadida > Blattamonas > Blattamonas nauphoetae. Next base: position 252,417 of record JARBJD010000016.1, on the reverse strand, counting down.
GATGATCTGGATGGAGAATCCCACCAACCATTCATCCCAACCACTTTGGACCAGGCCGCCCAAGAAGATCTGTCCGAGTATCAAGATCTGGTGGAAGTTAGCCTTGAGAGAGAACCAGCAGAAAAAGAGGTCACTGTCGAACAGGAAAGCATAAATTTACTCGGTTCTCCACAAGAGATTCCAACTCTAGCCTCTGATCAATCACTGACCAATGCTGCTCTTCCCACAACAAAGTCTCCATCTCCTGTCATCCACTCTCCAATCGTCCAGCCTCCGACCAGTCCTTCTATGGATGTTTCGGCAGCCTGTGTACATAGTTCTTCCTTCTACAACCGAATAGAACCTTGCTTTATCCCTCTCGATCAGACTCAGCCAGATATTGTTGTCGATGGAAATGATGGTTACCACCCGAAGCCAAGACCAACCGGCCATGAGATACTCCTCAACTACCTTCGGCGTCCATTGCCGTTGTGTGATCCTGGATTCCTTCCTCTGACGTTTCCATTCGAAGGCATCTCACAAGATCTCCTCTGTCCTGTCGCGAAGGATGTCGATCCAACCATTCTTCTCACCACTCAGGAAGGGTCCGACCTGAGTGCCGTCCCGGGCGACGATCTCCCCCCATTCTACTTTCTCCGAAGTGTCGGAATCGACTTTGGAAAGGACCTTCCTCTGGATGTGAATCCCGATCCCAACGCAGCCGGTCCAATGGGCGGATATAATTATGTTAAACGATGGAGCCGCCGTCTCAATCTGTTCACTCACAAGTTCATCCTGATTCCCATCAATGAAAAGACACACTGGTCGTTGGCCATTATTTGTTATCCACAGATCATCTTGGAGAACACTCCGTTTGAAGGGCCTCTCCCTGGAAGACAGATACCAACAACACTCCCAGAATGCGAACAGATGCGGATCGAGAAATCAGCCTGGAGAAGGATGGAAACAATGTTCGAGATAAAGAGAAATCAGCAGGAGCGCAAACAAAATTCCATCAAAAATAACAAAATTCAAAACGAAACTGAAGCATACTTCTATGACCTACTGATGAAAGAAAAACTGCCAGGCCTCAAGAACTACTGGTCGAAATGCCAAATCACTTCCGCTAACAAAGGTCACAACGATCAAATTTTCATTGATTTCTCTATCCCACCACGCACAACCCCCTATCCAGATTGGACTTCTCGACTTATCGAAGGTGAGACCATCGGAGATATCCTCAGTGCTGCAGACTGCTTGTCACCTGCTGACTTCATCGAAAACCCATTATTGTATAAACAAGTTGAGGATAGAATGAGCCGACTTCTGGATAATCTGAGCGCTGCTAAAACTGATTCTCATCTTCTCAGAAAGGTACTGAACAGCATATTGAACAGAAAAAGGCCAAAGATTAAAGAAGAAGTGAAAGAGTCTGACACCAAACAAGCCGCTGATACTGAGAAGATCCAACCAGACCATGCACTCCAACCAGATATCATCGATATCTCAGGAAACGCCGATCCGACTGTGGCCAATCCATCTCAAAACATCGTCACAGAAGTATCCATCGATGTTGATGTTCGATTGTCAGGAGGAGGACCGACTCTCCGTGTTCGGAAATCGACTGAAGAGACCAAACCTGTTTCTGAGCCGACACAACCAGTTAATGAGCAAATTCAACCAGATCATCAACCGAATCCCATCGATTCAAGCCATTCCTCACGTCCAAAACGTGGACCGCCTCGAAAACAAGAAGAAGAAGCAAGGTTGTACATGGAAAAAGCTAATCAACGCATCAAGGAACAACAGGAAGACGTTAAGAGGATCAAACAAGAGCATCTCCAGACTCACCCTCAACCACCTCCAAAGACTCGAAGTCGAGAGAAGGGCGAAAAGATGATGAAGACGAAGGAGACGATGAAGCATCAATCCACAAACGACGAACAGTTTGTGTACACTCCCCATCATCCTGCTCCGACTCTGAATCTCACCAAATTGAACGATGTTGGGACAAAGAGGAAAGAATCGCACGCCGAACCTAAAACGAAAACTCAACCTCACAACAAAACACCAAAGCCAACATCTTTGCCAACCCAGAATGATTCCGCGGGACCGCTGACTACTCGTTTCTCGCGACAGAAATCTCTCTCACCGCCGCTGGATCCACTCTCTCCGTCCATCCCTCCATCTCGATCTCTCTCACCATTGCCTCCTTCACCCAAATCACATCGCTCTCTTTCGTTTCAATCCTTCAAAGCTGCACCAACTTCAATTGCTACTGACTTCTCTCCCAGCACTTCCATCCATCAGCCACAAGGTTCACTGTCAACCAACATCTTGACAGAATCTTCCACCACTCATTCACCACCTAACTCATTATCTCACACTGTTGACGCCTTCACACATTCTCCAACCGTCCCTCCTTTCGCCACAATATCCACAACAGACGCCATCAAACCAACCACCACAGTCCCACCAACAGCGCCAGTCATCACTTCACCAGGTCCAAAGAATGAAATCCTTGATCTTTTCTCTCCTTCCATCACATTCTCCGACATGCACACCGGGAAGCAGAGTCGAAATGTCATTGGGCCGTACTGCGATCATTCAGATGAAGTCACATTCGCTCCGACAGCTCGAAAAGGAGGAGTTCGAATGACAAGCGTCACCATCGATTTGATTCATCCCGAAAACCTATTCGGACGATTCAATAAGAAGATTGATTACATGCCGGACCAATCACGAATCAAACTATTCAACCCAGATGGTTCTCTGCAACGCCGAATTCTGGAAGATGATGATGATTCAGAAGACGTTGAAGAAGAGACAACATCGCCAAAGAAGATTAAACGTCAACAGTCGGACGAAAAAGAATCTTCAAAGACAAAGAAACCAAAACCCTCCAAAAAGAATGTCGCTCCCCCAATCGCATCTGAAAACCAGCCTGGCACCCAACCAGAGCTTCTCATGCCACCTGTTCCACATGAGTTTCCTCTCCTCACTCTCACGCACCAACTTCAACCATCAACGATCACCCAACGCACAAAGCAGATCGCTCGGATCAGGAAAAACACGTTTATTCGCTCAATCCTCCCTTCTCTTGATTCCAACCAGGGTCTTACATCCCACGGGAAAGTCTTTGCTGCGTTGGGTCAAAAACAGAACTATTTCGCCAAGTCACCTCGCCCCATGATCCTGTTTCTCGACTCACTTCCGGAGCCTCCCCCAAACGTGTATTATCCTCGCCATTCAGCCCTCCTTCGCTCTTATCTCTCATTTGAGTCGTTCTATCGGAAGAATAGAATACTGAACACAAACTACGCTCTCTTCTCCAGAAGCAAGATCCCTTCCTATGCTCCTGTTGTCCCACATCAGAAGAACAGCTTCGACTGCGGAGTCTATCTTCTGAAAAACATCGAAATGTTCATGACTTCGGTTCTCTTCTTCACATCACTTCCACAAACCCCATCTCTTCCCACTTATACCATGAACAGAATGGCTGAAAGAGAGGCGACAATGTATGAGAATATTCGCATGCATCAGGGACATTACCAGGAACCTCAATTCATGCCATACCGGAAGAAGTTGAAGTGGGAAGCGAGGCTTGAACTGGCTGAAAGACTCAAAACGGCCCAGTTAATGGAAGAAAACCTTGCCAAGAAAGAGCTTTCATCAAACACCGACAAACACAGTGAATGGTTGAAGAAGCTGAATCAAAAAATTCCCACTCACAAACAAACGAAGAAAAAAGACCAAATCAATCTGAACTCCGATGACGACCTGGTGTTTGCTCCGGTTCGAGTTGTTTCATTTGACCCATTCCCCTTTTCTCTCACATCGGACAACAATGCCGAGTGGTATGACGTGGAGTCCGTTTTTCGATGGCGAAACGCGTTTTGTGATCTGGTGGAGTTATTGACTGTCATCAACCCTGACTTTATGAATACGGTTTGGAATGATATGCCACCCGAAAGTAGGATATTTGAGTGGATGCGACATCGAGTTGAAGAGATCGGTATCGAGTGTAGGGTCCAGGACAATGGACAATTTGCTGGAAACGTCATTCATCATAATTTTTGAACATTTCACACACCTCTTAGTTTTATTTCAAGACAATTTGACGTGTTGTGTTTCATTTTCTTCTAATTCTCCGATTATCAGACTTTTTTCCAATCGATAAAAGATCGACCCACAAACATCTCGTCGAATAACCGCTGCTCAAAATGTCGTCAACACTCGGAAAATCCACAAAGACCACCAAATTAGCCACAACTAAAACCACAACTAAGGCACGAACAACCTCTGGTGAACAAGCTGTTTCGAGGTATCGACTTCCCTTTAGTTTCATCGTCCCTTCTCACCGTTATTTCATATATCTCTTACAAATTTCTGAAATAACTAGATCACCAATACGACCCGGTCAAGATGTCATTCCTTCTGTAGATGGAACTGGAGCTAGCACCGCAACCATGTTCAGAAACGTCACACCTGAGAACATTGCAGCCTTCAAGTTAAATGCCGAAAATCGTCTACGCCAGATTATGACAATGACTCCAGGTGAAAGTGCGAAGGATAAAGGAACATTATTCCTCGAACTCAGAGATCTTTGCACCCTCTTCCACACCGAATACACTCAAAGTCAAGTTTGATCTTAATCTTGTTCAAATATCAACATCTTTCTCCCAAATGGTTAGACTATCATCAAAAATCTTGAAAAACGTCTGGATGCGAGCCAAAGTGACAGAAAACGACTAGAAAATGTCATCAGTGAATACAAGGAAACTCTCAAGCAATTCGAACAGTTCACCTATGTACCACTCAATGCCACACCAGTTACACTTGAAGCTAGCATTAAAGACATCGAAGGAGACATTAAGAAGTTTGCCCTGGCCGAAGACATGAGTCGTGCCACAGTGGAGAAGGCAAGACAACAGGGCGAAGATAATGTCGCTATCCGAGGCAGTGGTGTTGTGACATCGACAGGCACAGGTCGTGTGCGTGATACAATCGACTCAGTTTTGAGCCAAGCAGCCAAAACAAGTGAGGAGGATGTTCTTCTTGGACGAGAAATCTTAACTCAACAAATGCATTCTCAACGCCTCGTCGAAATCAAATTTAAACTCCTTGAGGATCTTGTATATGTTTTGAAGCGCCGATTGAATGTTTTCGAGCAAAACGTTGGACTCTCGGAAGCCGTGACACGCTTTGGATCAGTCACCGAGATGCTGGATGAGAATAAGCGACTGGAGGATGAACTTCGCCGGATGAAAGAGATGGAAGCTCGTTACGATGCGTCGTCTCTCCTCTCTCACACTCAAATTGACGGACTGGACCGCAATTGTCTCATCTCGCTCGTCCGCGCTCTCCAAAATGAGTTGATCAACGCGAGGACTCTCGTCGATTCGTTCGATCTCCACAGCAATCCTCATCTCGCACAGTCAGCCGAACCTCTCACATTCGAACTTTTCCCATTCCCAACAGACGACGAAGAAGGACCATCGAAAGAGAAGGAGAGCGAGTGGGACGTCCTCGAGACCACAAATCTCACGCAAGTCACTCCCGACGGGACATCTTCCAACGCTTCCACGTCACAAAAGAATAATCTTCAAGCAGACATCATTGCTCGTATTTCTCTCCTCGAGAACGAAAACCAACAATTGAAGAAGCAGATTGAACTGCTCACAACTTCGCTGGACGCTTGTGAGCGAGCCGTCGGAATGGACGATGAACTGATTGCTGTTTTGGAGAGGAAGAAGAAGCCAGTTGGTGGGAAAGGCCAGACATTGTGCGAAGTTCAGAAGAGCAACGGTGAATTGATCGATGAAATCAAGAAGTACCAACAAGAGTACCTTGTGAAGGATACTCTCGTGTATTACCTCTCATCTCTCGTCAACGAGATGAGTGCACAGAACGCATCTCTGCAACGTTCGAATCTCATCCACACGCAATCCCTTGTCAAAGCTCTCTCAATCAACTCTGGACTCAAACAATCCCTCCAAAGCAGTGAGAGGAGATTTAGACAGACTGCACTTCTCGGCATTGCATTTGGAGAACGGTGTTTGGATCTGATGGGAGCACAAATCCACGGAAACGAAGTGAGCGATCTCATGTCTTCCTTTGTCCTCGCTATGACAGCGAAAGCAAAACAATCAACAACACAAGAAGTCGAGGTCAGAGCCGGAAAGAAGACAAGTCTTCTCGACACTGTCAACATGCTGTTTGCGATCAACAGAGAGAATGAAGAATCCAACCGAGTTGACCTTGACGCTGTCGATGGTGTCTCAGATTATCTCCTTCCACTCTGTCATCTTCTCTCATCGATTGACACAGCCACAGACGGACTAAGAAGGTTCCCTGTCCTCCTCCGTGCAACAAAGACATTCCTCGCCGGAACACTTCACACTTCTGTTGAGACACAACTCGCCGAGATGCAAGCAAAACTCGATCAATCAGTCGCCACCATCAATGCGCAAATGGAGAGACTGTTGCTGTGTCAGAAGGAGACAAGAGCAGCACAGACGGATGCCAAGGGACATACACGAGGTGCCCAGACAGACATCAACGGAGAGCAACTTGCAGGGCTCATTCCAGCCGAAGGAAAAGTTGATGATAAAAACAAAGCAGCCCCGAAGAAAAAGTGAGGTCTCACTTTTTGTCATCATAATTCTCTTTTAATTCCACTTCATATTTGTTACTTTTTGCATACAATGTTAACAATCGCTGTACAAAAAATCACATGGATCACAGGGGAATCAAGATGAGTAAGAATCATGACAAAACAAGGTTAGACACAGAAAACAAGACACTTGGAGAGAAGGAAGAAACAATAGATTGCTGCTATTTGAACGCTGGCTTCGATTTCGAGACGTTGTACAAATGTCTCGAGTAGTTAGCGAGAAAAGGACTGTGTGTTGAGAGAGTGGTGATGAGTTGGAGAGCGGCAGCGCGAAGTCCAACTGATTTGAAAGGAAGAGTGATGTTGTATATCGCCGACGAGGGGAAATACGAAAGAATGGAGGAGAGGATGACAAGAACAACATCAAATCCCTGGAGAGACGTAAGCTCTTCTTTCAGAGAATTGGATTGTGAGGCTGCCAGCTCGAGATGCAGGAGCATGCCTGTGATGCAAGCTGAGATTCGGAGAATGGGGAGAAATGGCGGAGGCTTGAGGAGGATTGCCGTGGGTGGGGAGGAGAATGGGATGATGGGGACTGAATAGAGTGGGTTGTCGATCGGAATAGTGACAGGATCTGGAAGAAGCATGATGACTTCCTTCTCCTCTCCGTCGACATTTAAAAGACGAGGGGCAAGATGGGTTGTTGTGTATGGAGTTGAATGCTCATTTCCAATGAGATCGTACGGAGCAATGAGGAACAGATTTTCGTCTGTCGTGATGAGAAATAGAGAGATAATGAACGGAAGTGTCGAGAGGATATATTTCGTCATGTTGAATCTGGCGAGGACATCGCGATTATCACGGTGATTAAGCATTTTGGTGAAGAAATTGAATACAGAGTCAATCAGCTCAAACTGTGTGACAGTCAACAGACGAGGGATCATGATTTCCCCAGTGAGTTGGGTGTAAAACGGGAGAATTGGACGAATTGCTGGTTTTTCGTTTGGTTCAAAGAAGCCTGAAAGACTATTGAATCGTTTCATTGGATCGTTAATGGGGTACTCTGAAGCCAAAACGAAATCGAAGCAATATCGAATCTTTGGAGAGTTTGATGCGAGTACACTCATTGACGACTTCTGCAGGTCATTCAAGAAGGATTGTGAATTTGTGTAGATTCGATGAACACTCAGTGCTGACTTCAAAAACGAAAATTCACGTTTTCGACTTTCGTTCGTTAGTTTCTTCTGTTCTGTAAGCCATATTCGTTCCACTTCCATCCTGTCTTCAGCATCACTCCCTTCGTAGAAAGAACTTTGGGTGCTGAAAGACGACGCGCTGAAACTATTTGACCTGGACCCGAGATATCCTTTATACGAGTGTGTCTGGATTGTTGAAGTGTTGTCTTTTTCGGTTGTCTTCATTTGATTGATGAGCTGCTCGATATGGACAAGCGTGAGTGGTGATGCACCAATCTCCCAAAGAATATTGATCAGAAACGGATAGGTTTCGAGAGCTCGTTGTCGCGTTTGGTCGACGATGGATTGTGGAGACGTAACAGCTTGACCATGGAGATTCCATTCTTCCAGTGACTGTTTGAATTGTGGTGCTGAAAAATGACTGAGGATCCGCATCGCCTGAGCAGTGTTATGCGAGAAGAGAGACATTGCATCGGTCCAAAATGGGTTCACAACATCGTAAGGTTTCCTGAAATCTCTGACCAATGTCGGGATGGTGGCAAAATGAGTCTGAGGGACATAATTCGTGAAGCCATGGTGAGCCAATTGTTGAGGAGTGATGAGGAGTGGGAGGGCCTCTGGTTTTGGATCAAAGGCTCTGCTCAGAGTTGGTCTTGCCAAGCGACAGATTGCACTGAACACGTAGTACATCATCTGGAACGACAAGAAGAGCGAGTTGGTCGATAAGATTTCAAAACGAGTCGAACCCATCGAACTGTTGTACGAATACATGAGTGATGAGTCCTCTGGGTTCAACATGTCAGTGTTGGGAAGCTGACGTATTGATCCAGCCGAGTTGAGAGATGGCGAAGAAATCTTTCGAACTTTCGTTCTTCTGGTCTTGAGATGAGAATGGCTCGACATCAATCGATGATTTCTCGATTCTTGGGACGGATGATCACTGAGATGGGTGCGAGTGTCGATAATATTGGACACACGGTTGGCCTCGTTCTGAGTACTGGACAGATATGAACAGAGAGGAGTTCCGAAGGTGAAAGCAATTGGTGAGGGAGCTTCGGTGTACTGAAACGCGTTGAGAAGGGCCATGATGGAATCCCAGAGCGACACGCTACTTATGAAATACAGATAAAGGGCCGACGAAAACGAAAATTCGTTGTCTGTCATGAAAGGAACGGCGGCTTGCATTGCCTCGCTTGAAAGATAGACTCTGAACTGAGGGTTTCCAATGACAAGCTCATCTGTATTCTTAGTGGACAGTACCGGCTCCGGAGCAAAATCGGTGAATATTGTGTGTGGAAAGTGTGAGCTTATCAGGTCAAGTGACACTCTGATGGAACTGATGATTGAAGTGCTGTTAACCGGACGAACAATTTGGGGACGCATTGACAGAAGATAGAAAATATGGTTCGAATCTGTGTGACTCGTCATCTCAATCGAGTGTGGGCTTTTCGGCTTTTGTTGAGACTGAACTTCCTGTGAATCAATGATCGGCACATATTTTTCCAATTTATCCTCGCGGATTGTGTTTGTCTCGTGGATATGGCAGAGAACTTCTCGAGTGACTCGCGAGATGAAGGAGAGGACAGGATTGATCGGTGTCTGTGAAATACTATCGCCGATACAATTGACCTGGTGCTGCGGAAAATACCCTCCCGAAAACCCGAACGACGCAGGAGGAGGAGCGCTGAGAGCATAAGCAGCCCAGATGAGCAGATCAACAAGCCAAATTGGGTTTGCAGAATCAGACAGGTGTGTAGGGAACGGTGATGCATTCAGATTCTTGTCGATTGGTGAACAGTCCTCCGTGTTGACGAGTGCAAGAGATATGTTTTGGGGCCCAGCGAGTGGTAACTCTTCCAGGATCTTCATTCCTCTGTAAGAAAGGTCGAGCTTCTGCGGAATCTTTCTTCGAGACACACTGTTTCGAAGAGGTGGAGATGTCGGGATGGATCTGATGATCACATCAGTCGCGAGTGTGGGCTGGTACAAAGGCATCAGATGAGGATAGATATCGGTGAAGGGGGGTCCACGTTCAGATGTGTTGAGGACGGTTGTGTGATAACATCTCCCGCTTGTGGTAGACTCTCGAGGGAGTGTCGACGTGATAATGCAGAATGGGGATGTCTGCATGAGAGGGAACTGAACCAGGATTGGGAGAGTGTTCACGTACGGAATCTTTTCAGCTTGATTCAGAGCAGCAATTTCAGAAATTTCTGACGACGTCTGCTCGGAGAGGGAGGGTGATTGAGCCAACAACCGGAAGACAGAGAGGAGATCAGCCTGAGAAAACATGACTGAATGTGGATTGAACTCCTTTTCGATGTAGTTCTCATCATTCTGAGCTTGAGAGGTGTCATGCAGAAGTGTCGACAGATAGACTTTTTCTCTGGTCCGAACTTGATTTCGCGAGTGGAGTGGAAACATGTTTGTTGATGCTCCCCAAATCGGGAAGAGTGGGTGAGTGCTCAACGAACCCGAGAAACTGTTGTCGATTGAATGATGAGTGGATTCAGTTTCCATGATCTCTTTCGTGTAGTCTTGTATCCGACCCTTGTTCGACGTGTCTGGGCCGCTGATGGCTGCTTTCTTTTGTGTTGGGCGGTGTGGATGGATGACAGTGCCATCGTTGTCGAGAAGTTTTGGGACAGACACCATCCACCATCCCTGCAGAATTGTTTTTATACTTTCAAATCGTCCAACGATGTTCTGAGGACGAACTTGGCTGGAAACAACTTTGACTGTGTTCTGGTTAATCATGTACAATTGAGGACTCTTCATGCCGCCTGAATTTGATGCTATGTGGATGCTGTGAGATCGATCCAGGATTTTCTTTGGGACAACTTTGATCCTGTTGAAATACTCTTCTGGGTTCCCTGTTACCTCGAACGAAGAGTGCGACATTGATTCGGAGAAAGCGAAGAATGCACAGAGTAGTGCAGAAATCATCGATAAATGGTGTTGGTACAACATTCCAGAGAGTGACGCTGAAGTGTTGACCCACGGAAGGAGGATCGTGGGAAGGTAATGCCCTTCTTGGCTCCTCTTCCGTCGGTTGAATCCATCGATCACGGGGATGTGTGTGTCGTGAGCTTTGGCCAAGTTGATGGGGAATGGTAGTCCATGATCGTAGATGTGTTTATTTTGGGTTTTCGCCTGTGTTGATATCTTCTGGTCGGGGATGTGCTGCAGCAAAGATAGAAGTTCATTCTCGCCGCCAAAACTTCGAGTTTGAATCAATGCCGGGACCTGTTGACTAAAGACATATAATTTCATCAAATATTTGGGTGTTCTTGAATGGTAGTAAGCAGTGTTGAGTGTCGGAGTTGTTTCGAGACGTCTGAAGTCTTCAGTGAAGAGTGCGAGAGTTTGCTTGGGGATCCAGATCGCCTGTTGCTTGACAATGTTGAACACAACCGACATCGGATCCTGTTGGATGTTCGTTGCCTGTTGTCTGATCTTGTAGGAGAAGCTGAGCGGAGAGACAGGATAGTTTCTGGGAATCATCAGCGACATGACGGATGTCAGTCGGAGGATGTGAGCAGGAAGACAGAACGGTGAAAGACGGATTGATGATTGGACCTGGTGAGGTTCAGAGACTGGTGTTGCGTCTAGAGGAAGTGGCGGTGGAGGAGGCGGAGAGGTTGGGGATGGCGGGAGAAGAGGCTGAAAGTACGCCACAGACGAGACTGGAGAGTTAAGAGCCTCATCCAGAGAAGACTCAGTCACCCAAGGAACACAGGGGAGATCAAGAAAACTGTTCAACGACAATTTTGCGACCTGAAATCGAAGACGTACAAAGACTGGTTTATACGAGTCCTTCTTCACAGTGAGATGTCCGGAGCTTAAAACATGAATTTTCGACGATTCAGATTCTCCAGGTTCCAATTCCACTCTCTCACTGTCCGTCCACTGATGATACAGTGAGTTTGACTGGGTGTTTGTGACATATTGCGGAACTCCAATGATCCCTGCAGACATCGACATGTAATCGTCCAGAATTGGCTTGAAGAGATAAGGGGAGAACTGACCCCCAACGAAAGTGATGGAAAAGAGTCCATAAATGGCTTGGACACACATGATGTGATGGTCTACGTTGTGGCTGCCGTACATGATGGAGGATTTCGACGCTGTTGTGGGTTGCTGGGAGTAGAAAGAATTCCCCTCTGAATCTTTGTCCAAACTGATCAAAATTGCTTGACCACTCTCTCCAGATCGACTGAGGTTCCCTTTTTGATCGAGAAGTGCACACACAGAAATGTTTTCGATTGTCTGATCGAGAACTGCAGCAACAACTGTGAGGAATGGTGAGTTATCATTCATCTGTGTTGGTTGCCGAATCTCCTCCCCTCTTTCTGAATGATGAGGATTAAAATGATTGATGATCGTTTGAACGAGTGAGTTCTGCTTCTTCTGGGCCGCTTTCGCTGCTCGAACCTCTGTCATTGTTCCATTGATTTTGGCGTCCACAAGTGCCGAGTCACTCAAATAGTACGTCAGAACGTAGTTTGAGAGAACTCCCAGACGACTCTTGTATCGATTGATAATGAAAATGGTTGGAATTTGGAGAAGAGCAGCAATCACATCGACAAGACACGTTTTTGTCTGGGCGAGGAAAGAACGGCTTAAGACAGGTACAATGGGTTCTTCTGGCGAAATTCGGATCATCCAGAGGAGAAGACGTGTCGTGTGGACGAGAGCAGTCTGATAAGATCGGAAGATGGGAGTGGAAGTATCTTGATGGCATGTGGTTGCGCTGAGAACATAAAATTCGAGAAGAAACGTGACGAACGGAGGGAACGTCGGAAAATCAGATTCGTCAGGATTTGTCCAGAGTTCAGGCTCGATGAAATGTGTCATCCCAAACGGAAACGACCAGAATCCTGGATTCGCCCAATGCTTTGGGTGGATATAGTTGTTGAACAATTCGCTCCGAATGAATGATGCGATCTCAAATTTATCGGTTGGTGCAGACTGCTCTGGACAGATCTCTTTGTCGGTGACTGTGTGATCAGATGATTGGACCATGGCACGAACGTACGGCATGGGAGCTTTGACTGTGCTCAGAGAATACAAGTATGACTTTGGAGCCGTATTCAAGTTCTCATTTGGTGTGATAACAGGCTGAGCTCGAGGTGGTTGTTGTCTTCTCTGGAAGGAAGATAGACGGACGTATTCAGCTTCCCAAGTTCCTCGAACCTCTCCCGCAAAGAGAAGGTCAGGATTTTCAGCCATCGCTGGAAAGGATGGAAAGAGAAGAGTCGAGAACAAAGTCACCATTCCTGTCGCAATTGAACAAACTGCTTCATATTGGGCTTTCGTGCAGAGAGTAGGGATGGCTGGTGTGTTCTGGATGATTTGTTCATGTGTCTGTAGAACTCTGTAGAGTTTGTGGAGACTCGGTTCTTTGTTCTTCGAGAGAGACACATGTGATTCGTACGGGGACGGCATGGTATGAACAGACGAGTCTGATGTTGAGGCAGTTGCAGGCGGTTCTGTTGGACTGACCAATTCCGTCTGGATGTTGGAGACATTCTTCCCTCCTTGGTATTTGTAGATGGCTTTGGGGTCAGCATCTAACGGCTCTGCTTTGAGTTCTGATTTCCATTCTCTTACACAATTGCATGACGCCGAACCGTGCAGAGCGCAACAAAGAAGATTCCCGATTGGCTCGAAGTTGCATCTTGATCGTCCACCAAAGAGGGTGGCAACGACACACTGTGTGAGCTCTCGTGAGATGTTGAGGAGACATCCAGTTGTGTTTGAAATTGTTCCAACACATGGCAGATTCAAAGTAACAAGTTTGGTGAAGACTTGTGTCGCATGGGAGGAGAGATTAACAGTTGTGGAGAGAGATTGGACAAGATCAAGAACAGCACAGATTGCATCGAGAGATGCGATTCGAAGTTCAGAAACCTGGTTTTGATAATATTCAATGACAACCTCTTCAGTTGGACAGACTCCGTTTGGCCTATCGAATGGAAGATTCGGATCCAGCGGGATTGGAGAGATGAATGCCGAAGAATTCTTGTTGAACTGTTGCTCAAGTTGTCGATGAGCGATTCGGCCAGCAAACAGGATATGTGTGACGATATCACGAGGGAGGATTGAAGAGTTGGGTGTAACTTCGATTGTTGGGAAAGCCAGCGAGAGGAGATGACTCCAACGAAGGAACGTGAACGGATAGATCGGACAAGTGTCAGCATTACAGTCATCGCTGAGATGAAGATTGGGCTGGCCAAAATCGTCGAAGTATGGCCGAGTGAACACAAGATTGCTCGGATCGATCGAAAAGTTGAACAGAAGAGGCGAAACAGCGAATATCAGAGCAACCAGCCATTCGTCTTCTTCAAACAGATGTGACGGTTGGTTCTGTTGAGCTTTGGCCTTGTTAGCCCAATGCGGTTTGAACGATCCATTCCAAAACGACCCAACGATCGATGAGAAAAACGCTCGCGAACAAGCAGTGATGGTCCTGATAAGGTGAGTGAATCCTCGAACTGCTGTCGTGAATGAACTTGCGGTACCAAGCCAATCGATATTAAACAAGCGAGCGACGTCATGTCGGACACCTTGAGTCGTCTCTGAGTACCTTGGATCAATCTGAAATGGTGTGTTGAGAAGCGTCATCATTTCATCGACTGTTAGCGAAGGGAGAGTCAGCTTGCTTCTGATGTGCGGAACTTTAATTCGACACGCTCGGTTTCCACAAGCAGAGACGAGTGAAAGTGATGTTGAGACGAAGTCTTTGATCGGAAGCCATCGGAAGACACCCCACCGAGATCCGAGCCATTCTGGGATCGGAGGGTTCGGATAAATTGGAGTTGGTCCGATAGTGTCAAAGTGTGGGGTGATTGGGTTTGGAGGAGGAAGAAAAGTGTCTGGATTTGAAGTGATCTCCCGATGGACAAATTCAGGGATGTCCATCCTCGGTGAGGAGTATGGGAGGGTGGTGGAGAACTCGTTAAGATTCGGTCGGAGAAGAGACGCAAAATGAGGGAGAGGAGTCAAAAATGCGGGTGATTCCGACAGAAGCACCTCATGAGGCATTCCTGCGAAACCAATATTCATTTCGTATGTCCCAAAAGAAGGAAAACAACGTGAAGTGGGGGTTGGGTGGTTGGGATCAGGAGTATCCGAGAGAGGTTGAAATGGGTCAGAATTGTGAAAGATGAGCGGAATGAGATTGGGTGGTGTCGGGAAGATCGGTCTCGTTCCCACGTGATGAAAGGCAGAGGGAGGAGTACACACAACCCCGTTCCGGATGAGGAGAGTTGAAATAATCTGAGCAGAGAGGAATGTGTCGGTGTCCGGAGTGGAAGCATTGTTGATGATGGCTGTGTATGCTGACATGAGTTTGATTAGATTCGAGGAGACTTCTTGCGGAAGCTCTGAGTGGATAGAGAAAGCATCTCTGATCGCCTCATCACTTTTCAAAAGATTATTGAAATGAGACAGAATTTTATCATTCAGTTTTGGTTTAACGTTCTGTGTACGTGAGGTGTTGACTGGCGGTGATGGAGAATCTGTTGTTTGAAACAGTTGACGGTGAGAGAGAATCAGGAGTGGTTTTGGGATGCGCGTCGGTGGATGCACAAATCTAAAATTCCGTTTCCGACACAAAATTTGCGTCAATGGAGTGCGACTGGACGGCATTCGTTTTGACGAATACCTTTTGGAGAGCTGATCCTTCGAGTTTATCAGAAAATCGCTTGTGCTGACAGAGAGACTGTCTGATGTACCTTCGCTGGTGAAAGAAGACGAGCTGCTGAATCCGTGATCTGAGTGGATCGATTCCAGACCGACTGATGCTAATCCGATGGAGGGGAGGACAATTGATGTGATTAGTCCTTCTTCCTCTTCTCCAAAACTGCTTTCTGAATCGTCGGGTTCATCTTCGGCGATGGCAAGGACTGCATGCTTTTTCGCAGGTGAGAGAATATGTCGTTGTGTTGCGAATGGAGAACGAAGAGACATGATTTCCGAGACATCATCATCTGATTGCCATTCAGATTCATTGTCGGTTGAGTTTTCACGGGCGTCGGATTCTACAGTTTCCAAAATATCGCTAACGGATTCTGGAGATGGTTTTTGAGGTTGAACTTCTTGAGGTGTGATTTCCTGTGATCCCTGTGCCTGATTTGCTTGTTGAAGTGCGTTTTGGAGTCTTTTAAACAGGACGAGCCCACTTCCTGAACCAGACCAGACAGAATCCGACATGAACGATGATGATGCGACGGAGGACTCAGTCGGTGTGATGGACTGTCGAGGGATGAACAGTGACACGATGTTTCCAGGTTGTTCAGAATCATGTCCGTCTTCTGTATCCTCCCAGTGCTCTTCGCCATCATTGGTTGTCTGTTTCGATCGCTGTCGGACACTGGTCCGTGGCGTTGGCGTGGATGTTCGAAAAGCTGTGTGTATCCGAGCACGAGCACTCATCGGCCGAAGCGACTCGACGAAGCTGTGTTCTGAAGGTGTGTGAGGGGGAGACAAGAAGCGAGTTTTGAGGCGATTGCGAAGTGGAATGTCGTCTGTGGTTCGATGTGAGGTGAGATTTGGAGCTGACGAACAATTGCGGATGATGGGTGGGACTGAGAAAGAAGTGAGGGGAACTCGACGACGATGGGAGAGCAATGATGACTTGGTGGGTTGCGACGAGTTTCTTGGAGTTCGTCTTCGTGATGTGAATATATTCATTTGTGACGAGGTTGGAAGGTTATTTGAATCAGTGGCTGATGAGTGGTCTCGGTGCTTCTGAGAAGGAGAGTAACTGACAACTTGTCGAGCTGAGAGTGGTTTGTCCGGATTGACAATCATCCCCGAAAAAGACCGAGACCTTTGTCTGGTCATCCGAGGTGGCGGAACATTTGGTTTCGACGGAATGCTTCGACGAGGTTTGTTATGCATGCTGGAATGGGATGATGGGTGGTACGGGATGTCAGGTGAGAACTCCTCGCTCCAACTCACACGAGACGACAATGGCTGCTGAAAGAGGGGGACATTGCGAGTGCTGGTGTATTCGGAAGAGTGACTGCTGTGAACTGTAGACCCAAAAGGTGACGGAGTTCGAATGAAAAGTGATGTGTAGACTGGATTCAGCTTCTCCTTGAAGAAGACTGAGAGAGCCTCGTTCGCCAGAGAAGAGAGAGACGACTCATCGCTGAACGTTGTCTCGACTTGCAATTTAGGAAGGTGTCGTGACGATTTACGTTCCCCTGGTGTGAATCTGGTGAATCGAGGAGATTCCTTGACCTGAAGAAGAGGGACGAGATTGTGAGACGATTCGGCTCTCTTCACAGACACTTCCAACTTCAGTGGTTCGTCATTTTCTTCCTGTTGGTGTCGGCTTGTCCGTTTCTGAAACTGAGAAGATCCAGAGAGCTTCGTTACTACTGTTTTAACCTTTGTCTTCACTTTAGTGAGAATTTTCTTCTCGATTTTCTTCTTTACATTGCCTACTGTAGTGGACTGGAGTCTCTTCAATTGTTTCTTCTTCGATTTTGGTTTGGATATATTTTCTTTGAGTGAATCAGCTTTGTCATTGTCTGACTTCATTCCCTTTGTTGATTTTCTTCGAACAATTTTAGGTTTGATAATTGATTTTGGCTTTCTAGGCACTGTTTTGTCAATGTTTTTCTTTTCCTGTTCTAAACTGAGAGCTACATCCAAACTTTCGCTTCCACTCACTTCTCCATCAACAAAATTGTCCAAAAATTTGAGTTGTGAGAACGAACGAATTGATTGGACTGATGGAAGAGAGGTGACAAGTGTTGGACGGATAGTCTCTCTGAGGAGACCATCTCGGTGAATAAAGCGAATAAGACGAGTATGTGCATCCTTCAGAATCTCATTTTGGAGGCAGAACACAGATGATAGTTCGTTTTCCGATGATTGAACGATTGATGAGGGAGTTTCTGCTTCGATTGAGGAAAAACTATTTGTCCTAATGAATTTCGGAATTGATAACGCTGGTGATTGCAGTTCTGTCTTTTCAGACAGGAACGGATGAGAACTCATCCAAGATAAACCAGATCGTTCTTTGGGATCCTTCTTGAGGAGTCCTTTCAGGAATCCTCGAAAATTGTCACTCATCGTATCAGGATACGAAATACCTTCGTCAGACAGACTTTTAGGGTCATAGGCATCCAAATGTTCATGGAATGGACTGTGCCCAGTCATGGCTTCATAAAGGATGATACCCAGAGACCAAAAATCCAGTTTGTCATCAACAGTTCCGTCCTGGTCAACATTTTGATCTGAAGTTGGAGTATTAAACAAGCTTGTGGAATCTGGAGAGATTGTTTTGCGGGAGAAGAGTGATTCATTGACTGTGTTGATTCGATAGTTTCCGGTCTTGTCAAGGAGAATTTTTGAGGAATTCAGACAATTGTAATACAGTTTTGCCTGATGGAGAATTTTGAGTGCCGAAACAAGTTGTTGAGCGAGCCTCCTGACTTCATCCTCGGAAAAGGGAGAATCTTCAAGTAATAGCCCTCTCAAATTCCCTTGACAAAACTGTGACACAATAATGAACTCATTTTCTACATCTATCCATTCAATGATACGATTTATGTTTGGATGTTCAATCGATTTCAGTGTCTCAATTCTGTCGATGAAGTTTTGCATATGGAAATCATGATTGGGCACCATTGAGAGAAATTTCAATGCTACAAGAGTGGTTGTCCCCGAAATTCTCCCCTTATAGACAGAAAAAGGAAACCAACGTTGATAGGGACACAAAAGATTTTTGCGAGAGAAAAAGAGATGAAAATGCAGAAAAAAGACACTCCACACTTGATAAACGGTTCCATTCACTCCTCCACCAATAAACCCCAGGTTGACATAGGTGTGTTCTCCTGATATATTGGAACCTGGGGTCTGCATCGAGACTGGGAGTTGTGGGTTACTCCGGGAATGTTCCTGCTTGATGAAGATATCAAGATGTTTGTCCACAACAAATGAAGAACACTACATAAAATATCAGGGTGAAATGTTCATATATTTGAAAGAAAGAGAGAGATTGTGTATTGCCAGGGACACAGGGATATAAACAGAAGGAAGTGTTGCTAGGAAGATGATCTGGCAGAATCAGCCAGTTTGAGGGAGTGTGTTGATGTAATCACTGGGAACATATCCAATGGCCCCTGTCGACTTGTTCTTCACGATCATCCATCGTGATTCCGGTATCTCCGACAAAATATCAACTTCAGTACCCTCCTCCACAACCAAAATCTGATCGAGAACACGTCGATCGACTGAATGGACAATTTTCCCTTGTTTGACAGATGTGGTATTGTGTGACGACAAATCCCCAGGAGGGGGAAGCGGGGCAGCA
The DNA here is from genome assembly GCA_033064195.1 of Blattamonas nauphoetae. Classification (NCBI taxonomy): domain Eukaryota; phylum Preaxostyla; order Oxymonadida; genus Blattamonas; species Blattamonas nauphoetae. Next base: position 233,291 of record JARBJD010000016.1, on the reverse strand, counting down.
GAAGTGGCCTGGGACATGAGTGTGATTCGATCGAGAAGTGTTTTTTGGAGAGTTTCAACTCTTTTCTGTGTTTCTTCCTCGATGCTTTTCAGTCTTGTGTTCACTTCCTGTGTCAGTTCTGACTTCAAACTTTCTTTCAGATTTTCGAAATCAATATCTGTTTCAGATGCGCTATCAAGTGAACCATTCGATTGGTGCATTGCTGGCGAATGGGTATATTGGTTTTGCGAATGTTGATACGTTTGTTCGATTTGAGTTTCGTTACGGTGACGATCTTTGTGAATATGATCCGGTTGAACAGACGAGTGCGATTGACTGTTATTCGATCTGATTGGCGGTGGGAGACTTGGTGGTCGAGCCAGAGGAGGTGAATTTGGTCCGACATGGTTGGTTGGATGGTTGCTGATATGATGAGAAGAAGATGTAGTGGATAATGAATAGGATTGTGCTGATGAGATAGAATCACCAGCCGTCTCAACGAGTCCAGGAGGAAGAGAGGGAGGTGGGTCAGAGGGGATTGATGGTGGGTCTGGATGATACTGCTCAATATCGAAGTGATTATCATCAACAGTGAGTTCGAGAATGTTTTGCAAGAAGTTGGGGATATCGTCAGTGAGTTCAATAGAAAAATAAGATGTTCTTGGTGAAGACCGATGGATTTTTGGAGAGAGACTAATCCAGAGAACATTGCCATACTTATCGAAAATATCTTGGAGTGTTTCTCGTTTCATTCGGTATGGAATATTCGAGATGAGAAACACAGGAGCAGAACTCGGATACATATTCTTGCTGTGTCTTTGATGTTCAATGATAAAGATCTCTGATTTCTTGATGATTGCAAGTTGTCCGGCTGCAATAAAATCATCGTGAGATATGTCAAGCTGGACAGAAACGATGGCTTGTTTGAATTCTCCGTTGGTTCCAGGGGTATCAGAAAATGTGATGGATTCTGTTTTGCCGTAGTTGTTGCAAAATCGTTGGATAGTTTGCTCAGTTGCAGATTGTGGAATGTGATCAATTCGATATTCATCAAAATAGTCATCCTCTTCATTTTCATCTGGTGGTTGGAGGAATACTCGTGGTTGAAGCCCAAAAAAGTCAATCTGTTGAGCATTCAAAAGGAAATCTTCTATTGGTGAAGTAAAAACCATGTCAACAAATGCTCGAAGGAGATTTTCCTCGTCTAGTTCTGGAATAAAGTGTATCCTTGTCGCATGGCCAAACTTGTCTGTGAATTGCTTGAGATCATGTCGTTCGAGATTCAGGGGTAGATTTTCGAAGAAAAATCTAAATTTCGGCTCAGAGGATGTGATCAGGTCTTGTTCATCCGGTACGTCATTCATGTGCACATGAGAATGGGTCTGTGATCGGTGGCTCGATTCTTTGAAGATGCGCATAACCATCAAAAAAACCAAGTGAAATTAAAATCGACAAAGGCAAGGGTGGACTTTCTGGGCCAAAAAACTCTAAGTAGTGGCAAAAAAGTTGTGCTCGGCGGGAGTCGAACCCCGAGCACAACAGTCGACAGAGGGGTTGGCTACCGCTAGGCCAAACGCGCCGCACGTTCACTTCCAAAAAATTGGTGTCTTGAAGGGAGAACTGCAGTAGATTGTCACTTCACGATACATCATGATCAATCGCTATGTTTTGAAAAATTGTAAGAAAATACGAGACATAAAGTTGAAATGAATCAAGAAAGCGTAAAGATGAAGTGATATAGTTCGCCGATCGACCTCATCAAACACGATCGAATGATCGTGACATTCTCTGAGACGATCTCGACAGTATTCTCAACATTTTGAAAAGAAAACGTGTTCACATCCATATTGGACAATTTATTATGAGAGAATAGCCTCGATGAACTACAATGTCACAACACACCTCGATCACCTTTGGCCCAGAAAGTCCACTCGTGCCTCGACAAAATCAAGAACAGAAAGTGTCACTTCCACAAGTTCATGGAAATAAAGATGATTCTTCTCATTTCTGAGCCGCCTGCTTTGCTTTGGGTGCCCTTTGAGAAACCTTCGTTTTCGGTACTCTCCGCATAGACACTTGAGACACTGTCTCGACCTTCTCATCTGGATCAGGATGTTGCGATGAGATGGACGGTTTTCCCGGATTTGAGACAATCCCACGGGCCTTCGATTTCGGCGTGCGGGGTGTGGAACGTGAAGAGAGGCTGACTTTGTCGTCTTCGGCGTTTGGCGTGGCGAGTGGGTTTTGTGTGTGATGTGAGCTGCGTGGTTGTGTTTGGATGGGTGTGGAGAGAGGTTTGGATTGTGGTTTGTTGCGTGAGTGAAGGAGTGACCTGTTGAGAGGGATGTCGCTGTCTGATGTGGACTCCAACTCAGAGTCATCATCTTTCTCGTTTACACTGCTCTCACTCTTCTGACTGTTGTCTTCACCCGACGGCCCTTGATTGCTTTTGAGTTCTTCTTTCTCGTTCTCTGTGAAAGGCGAGTCGTCTCCTGAATCGTCTTCCGAAGATGGTTCGATGGGAGCTGGAGAATCGGTGTCGATAAGTTCTGGCTCACCTCGTCCTGAATCTCTGTTGAACACAGTTCTGTCTTCCTTCTTTCGTTTTCTCTCGATGCAGATCAAAATGATGTCGACGATGGCGGCAGCGAGGCAGAGACATGACAGGAGAAAGGAAGATGTGACAAGTGGGAGAGAATCAGTCAAGTACGCTTTCGAGACCATTGTGCCGAAGAAATCCGGATACCCCTCTCCGGAATCATTATCCCCAGAATAGGCATCATCGTAATATTTGATGTATTGATTGAATGATTCTCTTATCAGTTTCTCGTAATGCGTGCTCATGCTACGATATAGTGTCTTGGAGACATTAATGTTCGAAAGAATAGTATCTGTGTAGGTAAAGTCCTCAGGGTTGAGATCAGATGAGAGTCGTCGATTCCGAGTGACGGAGTTGTTGTCAGGGTCCAGATATGGTTTCGTTGGGTGGCCTGTAAAACAGATGATGAGCACAGCGCCAGCAAAAGAGCCGAAGAAGAATATGAAAAGAACGACTGTCTGAAAGAGGAGACAGTTGGAAGTGATTTCAGCCATCGCACTTTGTTGCTTCCGAGTTTTGATGAGATGCACAATGAAGAAGATGACTGCTGCAAGAGCAAGGACAAGACCGATTATCGAGGCAATCAGAAGGCCAATTGATGAACCTTTGACTGTACCATCGTCTTTGAACGGGATTCGCGATGGAACTTATCGAAGATGTAATGTGAGTAAAGAGAGTGGCAAACATGGAATTGTCGAGACAGTACACTTCACATCTTCCACAGTTTTAGATTCGTTTGATGGGACCTCAGACGTACAGGTGATTGTTCCGAAGTCTGAAGGGTCGGATTTAAAAAGATGTTTTGTGAGAGCAGTTTGGAGCTGTACCAGAGAATTCGTTTTGTTGGGAACAGTAAGATCAATAGTACCTAATAAATGGTAAGAAGAGAAATTGGATGAGACCTGTCATGTACTCTTCCGTGTGGTTTTGCTGATCTGGAATGGTAACTTGGAGAGAGGTGAGTGGAAGTGAGAAAAATCAGACAGCTTCGCAGTGAGATTCCAGAAAAAACAACTACAAAGATGCTCACATAGATTATACACACATGAACCCCAAACCAAAGATCCTAGACACGTAGACGACGAGAAAGGAGAAAACAAGTCAAACATTTGTTCTCGATTCCTTTGGGAAGAAACCGAACCCATAAGCACAAATGAAGGCCAATAACAATCCCATAGCAAATGCAGTCGTGGAACAAAGCATATAGAAGGAGATATGTTTCTCAAAATCTGAGTCCTCGACAACACGAAGTTGCTTTTCGAATTCCTCCCAATGTGTAAGCCAATATTGACGGATTGTGTTCTTACTAAAGAGAGAGATGAATCCACATGCAAAAAGCGTGATGGATATGGCAAGATAAAGGCATGTGATGGTCTTGAATGTGAGGTGTCGTGGCCCGAGCTTTCCAAGAGAAGTACTGAGGATATAAGAGAGGAATGATTATCAGATCACGAGAAAGTATGTGATCAAACCTGATAGTGAATAATGATGCAATTGAACAGCCAAAAGTGAAGACACAGAGGATCACGCCACATGCTGGGACAAGGGTCTGCTTTCCAATGTTCCCCCAGCACACTGCAAAGCAGATAATCCCAATGAAAGACAGGACCACATTAACAATGTGGAGAATTCGGAGTAGACGAGCTTTTCTGTGTCGAGATCTGTCTGGATCAAATGAATAGGCTAGTGATTTTAAAAGTATATTCGGGAAAAAGAAGCACACTTGAGTAAAGAACTTTCCCCATTCAGTTGAAATGACCTATCACAACAAAGGTTCGGCGATCAACCCCTCAATGATTGTTCACATGAATGAAAACGCAATGGAAGCTGACAGGCGGAGATGAAGTGTAAAATAGTGTTCACATGTTTGAAGAAAAATGAAGAATATGAGAAATTAAGATATTAACAGAGAAAACAGGATGCTGTTTGAAAAACGTCGAAGATTATGCTGCCTGGAGGAGTAAAGAGAGTTCCTCCGCATTTGGGTAACTTTTCTGTGTTCCTGGTCGTTGTACTGAAAAAGTTGCAGCCTGACCAGCCTTTTTTGTGCATTCGACAATAAATGAGATTCCATCAGTCTTCTAGAGGAGAAAACCAATATATCGGACAAAAATGGAAAGATTGATAATCGAAGGGCGGATAACGTTGAATATAAGGCAAAATATGAGACATACGAGTTGTTCCACGAAGAGATCGTGCGGAGTAGTTTCTTGCTTAGCATGTTTGTCGAGATATTCACAGAGAAAATATGCGAACGTGCCGAGTAAGCAATCACCGGCGCCTGTCGTATCAGTGACTCTGCACAGCGGATGAGAAAACATTAAAATGTAAACTTCTCAAGTTTCGGGCATGGGACAAGAGTAGGTGGATGAACAAATGAAGTAGTCTTGACGGCAACTGAAGCACCTTCAGAGCCAAGTGAGATGAGAGAGAGAATTGGTCCCTGACCAAGAAGAAGATCATGAACCTTGTTCAATCCAGCCTGAAAGGTAGAAAAGACGAAAATGAACAAACAGGTGTCGCTGCAATATCTGTACTCTGTTTTGAGAGCATTGCTGCTTCGACTTCGTTCGGGACGACGATATCAGTGTATGACATCAAATCTGTCATAAGTGCAGCAATCTCCGGAATAGTCGTATCCGGTGCAGGCGATGGGTTCAAGATCGTCAAGAGACCGTGTTTTCGAGCAAGTTTGAGAGCATGGAGGGTTATTGGCGATTGAATTTCGAGTTGAGCGATGAGAATCTTGGAACGCGATGGAAAAAGAGATGAACAAACTTTCGCCTTTGAGATCATGTTTTCCGCGTTGTCTACGTCTTGGGGTGTAATGAGGTCATTTGCTCCATTGACAATGACAATTGAGTTTCGACCTTTCTCATCCACAAAGATTGGTGCAACTCCTAAGCGAAGAGAGAAAACAGGAGGTGAATAGGATCGTGAAGCAAACCAGATGAGGCCTGATCAGTTACAGATACGTGCGACACATCTACATGATTCGTTTGCAGATTTCTTATCATCTCTTTCCCAAATTCATCTGTTCCAACCTTCCCCAAAAAAGCACATTTTCCGCCACATTTTGCTGCTGCTACAGCTTGATTAGCACCCTTTCCACCAAATCCCGTCGAAAAAGAGGTTCCGTGAATTGTCTCACCAAGAACTGGCATTCTTGCAACTGTCGAAACAAGATCCATATTTGAGGCGCCAACAACAATAATATCAATGATTGGAAGAGGTGTCGTCATTGTGAAGAACAGATCTGTCTTCCTTCCGAAGAGAATTTGATCGAACCCATTACGGATCTGATTGTTTGTGTGTGATAGTCAGAATCGAGGAATACGCTCGTTTAAATGTACTGAACATCTGTGCTATCACGTCCTGTTCTGTTAATAACGGATTATCAACTTCAGAAGGGAGTGGTTGGTCATTTGTGTGCTCTCCTTCTTGAGACTCTGCTGGACACCGTCCTTCGTTCAGTAACTCTGTCACATGTTTCAAAACAAGGCGTGTCGAAGCTGGTTCTGAGCAAGCACCCTCTTCAAAGGCAGCATACATCGAATCAAATGTTGGGGCATCTGTTTCGATGAGAATCCTGTCCCTCGGAATCTCCCTCACACAAACAGCGAGCGGGTCACGACCGGTTTTGTCGAGAATCGTTCCAGAGAATGAGAAGAACAACCGCGAGTTTGCCAGTACTTCTTCTTTTGGGAGGTGGAAGTGTTTGGTTTTTGGCGGAATTGTTGACACAGGCGTGCATGCTTCGAGCAAAAGAGGAATAAAGTCGTGAGGACCCCCATAAGAATGGAGAATGACTGCTGGAGGGAGTCGTTGTTTGTTCCTTTGTTTTGTCAGAATGTCACAAATATTCCCTACAGAACGGACACAATGAACACTGCACGGACGATTGAGTTCAAACGCAAGATCAATCTGCTGTCGAAAAGCTGCAGTTTGCATGGGAAAGGTTGGATAGTCGGGGAATTTCTGAGATGCTATTTTTATCTTATCTAACCCAATCTCTCCGACACCACACATTGGATATTGAAGGAGAAGAGTTCGCAAATCGTCGAGCCATGTTGTTGGCTGGTGTTTTATCATCCAAGGGTGAAGACCAAGAAATGGGATGGGAAACGGTAGTGATGGATGTAATGGTTGGTCAGGTGGTAGATTATGATACTGAATGTGAACTTCTTCGCAAAACGTCAAGTTCTCCTCCCAATCACACGGATTGGTGGCGTTTGAAATGATGATATTGACGTTGTGTTCACGCGAATTTTCAAGAAGTGGATGAACTGTCAAACAATCACAAAGGTGACAATGGGTGTCAACAATGAACGAGTGTGATTCAAGGATTGCTTTTGGAGGAAAGATGAGTTGTTTAGTCATTTCTGTGGGCAAGATCTATTCCCAATCACCTCTTTGGAACGTGTCATCTTTAGTTCTTCATGAGATGTTTCCACATGAAACTCTCCCTTTTTCAGGATTAAATTGGTGTTCCAGATTTCAATAGTGATGATCAAAACAAGATTCTGGCCAAGGTTAAAAATGCAGGAATAATACGGCTATTTGAAATTCAACAATGAGGAAAGAAAGGCGAATGGTCGACATAATCATTGAAATTAAGATGTTAGTTCGGTTGTCTTTCGGTCAAGATGGTCTGAGCTTCAGCGAGGACGTCCATTGCCTTCGAGAAGATTTCTGAGCCGCGAGAGTCAGCATCATCATCAGAAACTCCTTCCTAAGCAAATAACATAACTTGGGGAGAAAAGAACAAACAACAAGCGTGCTGAGTTCATTGTATGCTTTCTCAATTCGTTTCAGAGATTCTGGGATCATCTGAGTTGTTTCTTCAAGGCATTGTTGCTGAAATTTGTGTGTTTCAAGAGAAAAATGTGACATTGAATAGAGATACCCTCATATTAATATCATGTTGTTCCTTTTCTTCTTCGACCATTTTCACTACTTGGTTCCGTAGCTGGGTGGCTTCTTTCTCATAGGATGCAAGGTCTTTCATGGCACGAGTGAGAACACCTGTTTGAATCCGGATTTTATTGATATTTGTCATCTAATTGTGAAGTCGAATTGACGGCCCTTTTTTTCTTTCGATGTCCAACTTTTCGTTTGGTAGCCATTATGTCCTCCATCCACAAACAATTATCTCACTACCCATCAATGCTCTCCAAATTGGACCTTTAATTATCTCAAAAATGCCACTTGGACATTTAACAGGCACCCATCAATCATTTCCGATCATTCTCAAACAATATTCGTTCATTAACCTTAACATTGATGCGCGTGATAATTCTCTCGTTTTTATATTGTATTGTGTTGGATCAACGGTTGATACCCCTTTTCAATGCGAAATTTCGTTCAGGGATATAGACGCTTTCTTTCTCTTGGATTCACCTGATATTTACCGAGAGTCTCTTCTCAATCTCCAAAAACACAACATTATTGGTGCAACCACTCAAGAATTATTTCCAAACGATGCAGTACTTTGTTTTGACCTCTTCCCGGATTCTTCCGCTCTGAAAAGCACAAAATTCAAGGATAATTCTGATTTCACTGAGTTTATCTCGATTTTCCAACAATGGAGACGGATTACAATCCATTTTGATATCACTTTAGTTCCTCAATTCATCACAACTCTTCTTTCTTCTCAATCCTCTCTCCGCGCTCTCTCGAAACTTTTCAGACACACCAAAAAGTCTGTTCTCTTCTGTCCACTCTGTGGAAGGATCGAAATGCCGCCAGAAAATATTCGTAAGCTGGAATCAACCGACTTCTCCATCTTCTCCCAACATCTGCGCGATACCCACTCCATTGAGGCTGAGCTATCCACAATTCAACACGCCCTGGCCCCCTTCCACCTTTTCTTCTCGCCTCTCCTCTCTCTGCGAACATCAATTCCCATCTCTCACATCCTGAATGACGTTTTTTCCCTCCATCTCTCTCGAGTGACGAGTCAACATCCGTTCGCTCAGCTCTCAACTATCCGAGCTCCTCCACAACCCGCAACAACAACAGCAACAGACGTTCCACGCCTTCCGACCTGCTTTGTCACGCTCTCCACATCCCTCCCTCTCCACAGCATCACTGTTAACAAGTGGCAGATTGTTGATTCTCGTCTCAACCGTTTCGGGTTTCAGAGCCACTCCGACGATCAATCCACATTTCACAATCTTCTGCAGGGAATGGTTGTGCGTGTGTTCCTATCCACAAATTGGATCGCCAACGGCAAGAGTCCGATGATAACCTGTCTCAAGACTTTATATTCCAAGAAACGGAATCCTCATAACTTTCTGGAAACAGGGTCGATGGACTGGGCTCATCTTATCCGTGGGACAGAACGACCGAGTGAGTATGGACTGGAAGGACGCGTCCCGGACCAGGCAGAAGTGAGCGGGTTTTGGTTGAGGATGCAGAAGTCGATAATTGAAGAAGGGATGAACGAATTGCTTGAAGACAGCTACAAAGGAGAGGACGAGCTAGAACCTGAATCAGTCGAGCTGAAGGAATCAGGAAGGATCATCGCTGATCTCGTTGGAGACGGATCGAGCATGTTGGAGCACGACCCTCTCAACATCCCTCGCGGGGTTTCCAACGGCATCGGTCAGTCGACTCGGAGCACTCACTACACAAACGAGGCCTCCATCAGCACTCTTGTCCTGGATCATCAGAGTGACTTGAACGCTTTCGACGAGTTTCACTTTGAAGTCGTCCTGACTCCTCTCGAACTGTCGGAGAAACTTCGGCCGAACACTCCGTTCATTCTCGAGACTCCAGAAAGAATCCGTGTTCCGAATGTGTTGGATTCACTCTGCCAAAACCAAACACAGAATCTTCCCCAAACAATCGCTTCTGAAGGATATCGTCCCAATTCAGGGCATTACTACACTCCAATCACCGAAGCGCAGATGATCAATTTCAAGTTCTCATTCTCACTCCCAATCCGACAGCTCGTGCATATCGAGATCCAGGATCCAGCAAAGACACCACGCGCCGACTGGAGGGATCCCGAGGCTGAGTCAGAATCGGCTGATGTGCTCGTCATTTTGGACTTTTCGATCTCTTTCCGAAAAGACATCCAGTTCACAATGGAACCCCCTCTCTCGTCCATCAACCGACAGACCTCTCCCGAACTCTACAAACACCTCAAAAGCTTAAACAATCAATTCCGCATTGCTCTCCCGCATCTTCAGTTCAACCGATTTGTCTTGACGATGAACAGACATGGCGCCTTGCGTACTTTTCTGCGGACAATCTATTCGCACGCCAGGCTCTACTCGTGCGCCTTCCAAACGCCCGTCTTCGACTCGTTCCGACCTCTCAACGCGGTCATACAATCCACTCGCGAGCTCGTTCACAAAGAACTCAACTCCAACGGAAAGAATCAGACGAAGAAAGCACTTGAAGTTGAGAAATCCCCGCCAGACATTGCTTCTCCAAACAAGCCGGCACTTAATTCCCAGCGCCCCAAAGTGCCAGTCGAGATCGTCATGCTGTATTATCCCGACGGCACAATCGAGTCAGTCGATTGCGATGTTGACAAGGCCTCGCCTTTCAACGTCAATCCCCCCCGTCAAGTCATCCTTCCCAACGGCAGGTTCATCTGCCCATTTTGTGAGTCTTTCTCTTCCGCGATGTTCGAGAAAGTCGTCCCGCACATCCTCAGTCAACACCAGAAAGACTCCGCTGCGTCTTCTCAGAGCCTCTCCATCCCCATCCGCTATCCAAACCAGAAGAAGCCGCGACATTCAGGCAAGTCACTCGCTGATTCCATCTTTGACAATTCACCTCAGTCTTCCAATGATGAGCAGATCCGACTCCTCAGTCGATACTCTGTAGATTCCGCCACTCTTTTCCATCCGTCGCCGTATGTCCGAGCGACACGTCTGATGACTTCATTTCTTCCCCCACCACAGACAGAGCTCCAATACTTCCCACCTTCGACACAGAAACTTCTCCGCAAATTGGCAGACTCTCCTCAGTTTCGACTCCGTGAATTCCCAATCCAGAACAGCATGGGTCTCTCATCTGAGAAACACATCACTTTCTTCGCTCCTGGATATCTCCCACCGGACCTCCCGAACGAGCTTCACATTCCTGACCACACAGCGTCTTTCACAAACCCCATCTATCGAGGCAAAATAGTCAGTGTGAATACCATCCCAATCAAAACGAAAGAAGGGAAGATGGAGAACCACAAACTTGAGAAGCCATGCATGGCCATTCTGTATTCTCCTCCCAACTTCACCGGACACTTCCAGCATCTCCATCCGTCCGCAGCCTTCACCATTCCTTACTGTGAGCCTGTGGACATCCGCATCCACTCCTTCCGTGTGGGGGGAGTCACAATCCACGACACGCCCAAACTGTACATCAAGACGTATCTACGCGTCGATCCGAAGAAGGGCAGGTTTGAATACATCAAACAGACAGAGATCAGCTCTGATCAGTACAAGTCGTACACAGTCATCATCCCCTTCCACACAATCACGAGACTCACCTTCGCACCAGACACAGCTGGCGTCGACACACAGAAGGAGCAAGGGCTCGTGATTATGAAGATTACTGTGGGAGCTGAACCGACTTTCACGTACACTGTTGGGATTGGGGATCAATCAGAGACTCTGCCTCAGCCGGACTTCTTGTCGGAAGCAGATTTCACGTTCACATTTGAACATATCATCACATTCCACAAGGAAGACGATTTGAACAAAGTCTTTCGGATTCTTGAACACTCATCCACTTTCTACTCTCTCATCCTCCGCTCCACATACTCTCAGATATATGAACCTCTCTCTCCCCTCACCGACAAACTCCCACCGGAGTTCATTCCAATTGAAGCAGTCCAGAAGTATTGTGTCATTCCCATCTCCGCATGGACTGTCGATTATTCTGCGACAAACCTCTCCTCCTCCATCACTCCTCTTCACAACGTTGCTGTCCCTGTTCGACAGCAGATCGTCCGAAACCCTGATTCGTCCATTCGCATCTCAAACTCGATCACCATCTACGAAGGGCTGTATTCACTCGCCTTCGAGCATGTTCCAAAGCAGGCCTCGCTGAAGTACCTCTTCCACCCACTTTTCAACAAAATCCCGTCCAACTCCGCGATTACCTATCTCCTCCTGGACGAGCGAAAGCTACTCACCACAACACTCTTCCCGGATGTCGAGCGAGACTCAAAGAAGTGTCCTCGCTACAATCTGCAGTGGACTCTCCCGCCAATTCCGTATGCTGCTCTGACAAACCCGGACTTGAAAGAGAAGCATCCTGTGTATCCCATCATCAATTATTCTGTTCAAAGAGCGAACAGTTTCTTGGCCACTCTTCAGAGCGAACGAGGGACGAGGGCGGATTCATTTGATCTGTTTGGAAATGGGTTTGGGAAGCATAATGTGGAAGCAGCGATGATGAATCTATATCCCCATCATTCCATCTTGGAGAAGAAGAAGGATCTCGAAGTGAGAAAGCAAGCCATCTTTGAAACCATCCGCGCAAAGTACCCAGATATCGATCTCGACCCAAATGCGACGCTCACCGCCCAAAACGAGCTGATTGAAAAATACATCGAGAACTCCGATTTTCATATCATCTCATCCGCCTCTGCCTCAGTCGAGAAAAGGCTCTACTGCAAGTGCAGACAACAACGGCCATCAGCCAACACAGGCACACGCTCTCACTCAGTGTCCATGCCATGCCACAACATCAGCTACCCGTCAGATGGGACACACGATCAGCCGACTGTCTTCGCTGAAATTACTTGTCCGTGTCTGCTCGCTGGAGAGCCATGCTCGCCTCTCTGCGACTGCTGCGGATGCAACAACCCTCTCAACACTCTCAGCATCGACAAAATCTCGATATGCGCGCAAAACAACCTTCTGAGCTATCTGTACGGCATCCAAACAGGATATTGGAGCGAAGTTGTGGGAGTTCCATGCGAAAACCATCTCTCGGAACAAGTCCAGAACAATCACCCAGAATTCAAAAAACACTTCCATCCCACCATCCGCGGGAATCTCCTCCAGGACGATTTTGTGTGTCTGTGCGGTGCAAAGCCCTATTTCTCGTTCTGCTCGAATTCCATCGTGTTCTACCCCAAAATGTATCACTGTGCCGACTGTCGAACGTGTCGGACCGACGATTTTTGTCATTGTTATCGATGCGGGCAATGCCACTCCGGGGACATCAACGTTTGCCCGTACTGCTCGAACAAGGAGCCGCTCGACGCGTGGGCAGAGAGGATCAGATTGCATGGGAAGAGATCGTCTCGGAATTCACTCGCGACTGTCAACCAATTCGGCATTATGGACCTTGTCTCGAAGAATCCACGATGGAAGGAGAGTGTGCAGAAGGCGGATCGAGTTGTTTTGTGTGTTGATCCGGCATGGGGGAATCGAGGAGCGATCAAAAAGAATCATGATGGAACAACATCATTGGTGGGGCAAATCCTCTGGATTGGAGCAGATCAGGCGATTGTACCGTCTCTTGTTGGACATTCTGTCCATCATCCTTCTGAGACCGGAACTCATTCTTGAGAAATGTCTTGTTTTTCAATTCTTCTTTTTCACTTCACATAGGCCTTGAATGAAATGATAAAACCCCTATCCAAATTAAAACATACAGAATAATGTAATGAATAGGCCTTGAGCCAAAACAACTCACTGGAACAGATAAAATTTACTCGAGTGGATTGAGGATTGTTCTGCGGTAACCATCCTTCTCCTTTGTTATTTCCGTGCACATATTGATGTCAAGAGCAGAATTTTTCGTTTCGTTTTCAATAAATAAACTGGCACTCAAAAGCCCCATGTTGAGGAGCTCTTTTTCTTTCAAACCACTAAATTTGAATGAGGAAATCATAATCCAAAAAGGAACAAACGAAAGATCAATGCTATCTATGTGGAATGTTTCTGTCGATTCTCCAGCTGAATAATCTTTTGGTTGAGTTTCCAAGAGAACTGAGTGGAAAACGTGGATGAGTTGAAGCTGTGAAGGCAAACCAACAGAATGTTTTTGAAATGAAAAATCAAAAATAAATCTGATCACCCATTTCCCAGCTTTGATTGGTTTCTCCAGTTTCAGGCCAACGGTCAAGTCTAGTGGAGCCGAAAGGAGACAGTCATTTGGGACAGTTGTAAGATTTGTAATCTCAATATTCTGTAAGAACAAAAGTGAAGATGATTGTATAGGCGAGAAAAACAAACCATGAAGGGAATTAACTCCAATTTTAGTGAGTTGAATGCGATCGTCCCAACAGAGAAAAACTTGATGAAGCGTCTTCCTGCTATTGTTTGAGGGACAATTGCAGTTCGATCGTGTGTAAAAAATCAGTAATATTTGACTCAATTCAGTGAAATGATTTAATCCACCTTATCATGTTCTTCCGTGTTGTCATCATTGCCTTCATCACCTTCATCATCACCTCCCGCTTCATCATCAATTTCTTCGACAGTTGTGCGTGACCTTTGTGGGCCAGCCGGAGCATCAGCACCTCTTCCTGCTGGAGGAGCATTGTTCTGCTGTCTGTTTCCCATCATTTTACTTTGCAAGAACTGCATCACAACCCTGGTAGAAACCGAAAAAGATGATGTTATGATCATTATTGGGGAGAAAAACGACGTACATCATGGCAATTGGTCCAAATTGCATGAGTGGATTCATTTGTTGTTGCTGGTTGATCTTTCTTCCATAAATATACAAAATCTCGTTATCTTCAACTGGTGTGATTGAATTTGTCAATTCATGGAATTGGACTGATGTGACTTTGTCTCCATTTGTGAATCCAACATTTGCTTTTTCGATCCGGATCCTGAAGAGGTCTCCAGACAATCCCTCAAATTCAATTCGTGCATTGTATGGTTTCACAGAAAAGATGGAACTGATGAAAGATGTGGTCGGTTGGACCTGTGTTTTCACGTCAGCAACAAATTCAAGGGTTGGTTCGAATGGCTCCGGTTTTTCTCCTTCCTCCACTTGTGGTGGAGCCTCAGATAAGGAAATAGAGAATGACTGTTCGTCTTCTTTGGTGAAGTAGACACGTTTTTCTATGGATTCCATTGTAGTTGCATTTCGGAGGAGGAGTGTGTAGTTGTAGGGACTGCGAGGGATTGGTTGGAGGAGGCCTGAAAAGTCGAGTTGAGTTTCTTCCTAAAGGAACCATAGATCCAAGTGAAAACGAGAGAAATGGAAAGACAAGAGAACAGATGGGGAGAAGAAGAATAGAAACTTGCTCATTTGGTGACACTTTCGTGAAAGATAACATCCATCGATTCCGAAGGTATGTATCAAGGTTGACCCTTTCGGGACCACCAAAAAGAGCGGCAGAAGCCACTGAGATGAGCGAGAAGACGAACATATTGATCTTGCCCCCGAGTCTTTTTATTTTCCCGCTGTTCGCTTGATTTGGGGATATGGATCGAAATTCACCTGATGCAGTTCTGGAAACTTCTTCACCGCAAATCACTGTCGTTCGGACAAACAGCTCTGTCTTTCAGAGCTTAGTCGATCATTCTCTCCTCGATAAGGCGATTGCATCGCTATCTGATGCTTGGGAAGGGATCATGATCCTCAGAATCAAGACATTACATCTCCCTATGTCCAAAACTGGACCTATCACTGCTACCGTCAGGTATGATTCGCCATCATTCATCTCAATCATTCAGGTTCGAACAAAACATCTATTATCTTCAACTTATTCCTCAGAACTGCATTCAGCATACATTCATCCAATATTGTGTTCCTCACGAAGAATCTGATCAGGTAACTTCACAGACGGATCAACAACCATATCAATCTCCTGCCTTCACTCCATCATCGTCTCTCTACTCGGTTCAACCAGATTCGAATTCAATTATCGTCAAAAATCCCAAAGCTCTCTATCGGCCACCTCCTGATCTCGACACTCTTTCACATCCAGAACACGTTGTTAAAGACGACGGATCCGTCGAGTGCTATCTTTGGCTAAAAAAAGCATCCCTTGCCCACTCTATGGTGGTGTCTGTTTTCCATAGAGTTGATGGAAAGCCGGATACAAACGCTCCAAAGGAGACTTCGCGCACGACTAAAAGCAAGCCGTCCTCTCCAGAGCCTGGGCAAATTAAACATGATAGGACTGATGAAGTCCCTAAAAACAGTGACATAACACAATATGCATCAATTTCAGATCCTTCAAATGATAAGCAAACCCAGAAAAAACAAAAATCGAAACGACGAGTCAAAGAACAGTACATTGGCAGTGTTACCCTTTCAATCAACGACCTTCTCACCAAACGTGATGCAGCTGACAAGCCCTTCACAGTTAAGGGGCTACTTATTGAAAATACATTTCTTATGGACCGGGATCTCTCTCTCGGAGTGTATCATCACAGATACTCCCACACAGATTTTGCCATCCCGTTCATCAACCCCATCCCTGCCACTCCATCCCGTCGAAAGGACAAAAACGCTGTCGCAGCCTCACCAACACTCGGAGGATCCACACCAGGAACCTCGTCACGACCCCAATTCGCGCCCCTCCTCCCATCCACCCCCATCATCGCATCCACATCCCCCATTCCCTCTCTCCTGTCACACCTTCCCAATGACGAGCCTGCTTCTGAACCTCAGCCTTCAGACGAGGTCAACCCAGTCGACCCTCCCGCTCCACCCATTTTTGATGCTCACTTTGTCCCGTCTGCGAAGGACTTGGAGACAATCCGGAATCGGGATCAGAAGATGACACTTGTGAAGGGCACAGTCACTCTCGAAATGCAGTTTGTGTCCGTCCAAACCTTCGTGGAGTCTCTCTACACCAAACTTCTCGTCTTCTTCGATCTCGACCACGATGGATATCTCAACCCGTTTGAGTTCAGCATCTTCCTCGCGTCTGTCTGTCCCACCATCATCGATATCCACTCCCTTTCCCCTCCCAACTTGCGCCCAGACTCGTCCCCTTCGTCTTTTGTTCCCTACCCTCCATACTTCGAGCAGGGTAACCCCGATCCCAACACTCACCTCGCCAGCATCCAGTCTCTCGTTGCTGTTCTCCTCACTCTCAATCCACGCGAACTGTTCGAGAGGTCTCCCATCTCCGGCCTCCATCTCCTCCCACAGACCACCCCCCTCACCGTTCTCTTCTCGACTCTCATGCACGAACTCGTTGTCTCCCCACAGCTGCAATCCGACCCCCTTTTTGAGATTCAGGCGTTCCTTGGAAACCCTGCTTCCATTCTCCAGTATTCTGTTGAGGACACTCTCGAAAATCCCACATGTTGCTTTCTTCCACTCGGTGCAGGATCGTCTCGAGAGCTGATTGAAGAGGAGCAGACTCGACGATCAGGTCCAAAGAATGGTGTTGCCCCAACTGCCCCTGCGCCGCCTCAACCAGGTCCAGCCACCAACGTCAGCACCCCTTCCAAGCTGAGGAAGACTCAACCTGAGCAAACCAAACAGAAGACCGGAAACGAGGAACAATCACCAAAGACTTCGTCTTCCCCACAACCGAAATCAAGTGTGAGGCACATCTCTCGAGCTGGAAAGTTGATGTTCGGCACAACTCCAACCTTGGCGCCAGTTTTCACAGCTGCCAGTCCACCTCTGTATCCCGTCCAATCTCCGATCCCACCATTCGATGCTCCTCTCAGTCGCACGCCATTCCTGCAGTCGAGCCCAGATCCCATCATCTTCTCCACCCCAACACCTGACCCCATCAAGCCGATGGTTGAAGAACTTGAGCGGACAACCGTCATCGACAGCATAGACTACAACGAGCATACCGCCGAACAGCACATCAAAGGCACGTTGTCGCTTCTGTCTCGATTCCAGAAAATGATGGGCGGGGACGATCTGTATCTCGACAAAGACGAAGACGGCGATGAGGACGGAGAGGATTCAGACGACAGAAACGAGCCGAATGCAAACCATCTTGATCCCAACGTGGGTTTGTTCAAACTTCTCCATCCTGACGACGAGGAAGAACTGAAATTCGAGGAAGACCTCGCTGGACAGCCAATCGCAAACCCCACCGGAACTCACACCGAGTCCACTTCAACAAAGAAATTAGCATCACTCACAGTCCCTCCTCTTTGGGACTACAACTTGTCAATCAAAAACATGCGCGCATATCGGCATCGCTATTCCAAGGCTCGGAACAGAGTGAATGAACTTCTCGACTCGCGCTGTCTCAGAGTGGTTGATCGAGAAACAGGGCTTGTGGTGAAGGAGCACCTACCGTCATCGCTCATTGCTGCCTTTCAAGTGTCTTATTGCACGGAATGGGGTCGACGAATGATTCAATCAGCACCTCTCAAGAAGTTCTTCGAGAAATCAACCAAATCGATGGGAAAGAAAAAGGCGAGCAAAGAGAGCACCAAAGAAATCTACCCTTTCATCAACCAATACGGCATCGACATCAGCGAGATGGAGAAGCCGCCAGAGGCCTTCTCCAACTTCGACGACTTCTTCAGTCGTCGACTACTCCCGGCTGCTCGTCCGATCGCTGGAAGGGATGACCCAACTGTGATTGTGTCGCCTGCTGATTGTCGATTGGTTGTGTTTGAGACTGTTGATCAAGCGAAACAGTTGTGGATCAAAGGCGAACAATTCACACTCGGCACGTTGCTCGGAGGAATCGAAGAACTGATCAGGTTGTTCGGGATTGAACGAGTCGACCCGAACCAAAGGTCGAAACAGGAACAGAAACAAGAAAAGAGAAGACAGAAAGAAGCCAAGCAGCAATTGAAGCTCGCTTCACGTGCTGCGAAAACGGAGGAGAGACAACAGAAGAAGCAGACCAAGGAAGTCACAAAGCACTTTGAGAAGCGAAAGAGAGAATTGGACAAGGAGTTGAGTGCAATTCTATGTTCTGAAAGTGCCCAAGCTGACGTTGGCGAGCTTATCTTCCAAAAGACCATGTTGAAACTGTTTGATCAAAACAGCATTGTCAAGGTCTCTGGGAAGGTCAGACGGCTATCACTCGAAAAGCTCTCCAACTGTATTGTCTCCGATCTCCTCGCAGGGAAAGTGTGCTTGTTATGTTCAGCGTGTTGTGTGGACCATCCTCTTGAGACTCCAGTTGATGTCCCACTCAACACTGAAATTCCTCCCCATCTCGCAGAGCTGAAATGTCCGCTCTGTCTCAATCCTTGGCTCTCAGACAGTGAGCGACTGTCGTCTGCTCTTCACAGAATCAGACGGGTCAATCTGCCAAAAGGAGAAAGTCCAGAAGTCAGAGACGACAAAGTTGTCCATGAACCAGAGGAACACCATGTGATTCAGACAACAGCAGAGCCAGAAGCTGCCACACCGCTCGTCGAATCGGATATCCCAGACACTCCTCCAAATGCAAACGTCGCGTCTCCAGCAGAGGCACTGGAGATCGAGCCAAAAGCTCCCTCCTCGTCAATTGCCCCAGAACAAGCCTCACTTTCGCAGCCAGCTGACGTTGAACCACGAGAAGCCAATCCGACAATCCCTTCTCAACAAGAAGTCCCAACAGCTTCTGCAACTGATCCCCCGACAGCAACCGACCCTTCAAACGTGTTCTATTCCACCAATCCTTCCATCCGAGCAGCCATTGCTCTGTCCCGACTGGCCCCACAAGACTATCACCGCGTCCACAGCCCACTCGACTGCGATGTGATTGGGATCCATCACATTCCAGGCGAGTACTACACCGTCAATCCAATCGCTGTCCGGCAGAATGTGAACGTCTTCACCGACAACAACCGTCTTCTCTTTCATCTCCGCCACGAACTGACCGACTTCGTTCTTGTGATGGTCGGGGCTTGTTTTGTTGGATGCTGCAAAAGTGTTGTGTCTGTTGGTCAGCATGTCGCAAAAGGCGATGAGATCGGCATCTTCCTGCACGGTGGTTCAACGGTCCTGGTGATTGTTCCGACAAATGAAGACCAAGGTCTGTCTGTTACATTCGATGACGATCTCATGAACGCAACCAATCACAAAATCGAAACCCTTGTCCGCATGGGCACACACATCGGCACTATGCACCTCTCACGACAGTAGTTATGTTTTTGTTTCTCTCAAAGTCTCATAATTTGTCATCTTTTAAAGCTTCTCCTCATGCGAAACGGCGAGAAGTCTCTTTATTTACCAATCACTGAACTCAGTCTTCTCATTCGTGACAATATTGCAAACAAGAATAAAAGACGATAAATTTGGGTTGTCCGGAAGTGAGATTTGACCAAACCCTTTATAAACTGAATGGAAGTCACTCAAGTGAACTCTGATGCCCCAACTTTCATCAGGCTCGCAAAGAGAATCTGGTGTTCCCAGTGAGTGTCATTCCAATCTCTGAAGAAAGGCCACTTCACGGAGAAGTGGTCGGGAACCATCCCAGCGGACGAAATAAACTTTCATTCTGGTCAGGTTCCTCAATCCAGAGAGTGGCCTTGCTTCCATACGGCTCTTCAGTCTCTTCTTTCGGAATTTGTGACTCATCCGAGAGACTGTGATGTTGTGCGACTGGTTGCGCCGTTCCCAGCCCATTTCCAAAGAATGAATAGTTCACTCGTCCTCCCACACGGCGTGTGTAACTTGCTTTCACGTTTGCCAAGTCTTTGTGGAGAACAAAGAGCTTTATCCCCGATCGCGGCGTGTCGATGAATTCTCGAATTGATGGCTTCCGAATCGGTGTGATGAATTCGATATTTGGGAGGTGTTTGGGATTTCGGTAGAGAGATAGTTGAGAAGGAGGAAAGAACGCATCGAACAGATACATCTGCTCGCGATCAACTTGCGTGCTTGGCGGTGTCTGTGAGAGCTGCTCGATCATGTATCGGCGGCGTGTTCCGTACGAGATCGCTCTCGTGGCAGTGGGTGGGGGAGGAGGTGGTGGAGGAGAGAGTGATGATGGCTCAGGCTGAAGCGCTTCTTCAGTCTGGGTGGGAAAAACATCATCTGTTTCCGTTTCGAGTGAGAAAGGAGGGATGAGAGGTCGGTTGAGAGGAAGTGTGGACAAAAGCTTTGGAACTGTCCATTCTTCGGTGGGATCACCAAAGTCGTTGGGCGGGAGAGGTGGAATTCGATCCTGAGAAGTCGCTTTGAAGCGGAGTCTGATGTTTCTTTCAATTTTCTCATTTTCTGTGAATTCTTCCGTTTCCTCCACAAAAGACAGCCCTGTCTGAACACTGCATTCTCTGATCCATCGCTGGATTGGATTGGTTGTGATATAACGAGTCGGGTGGCTACGAATAATCGGAATTGTCGGCGACTTCTGGGTCATCAGGTCAGAATCTGTTTGAGGCACGCTGTCCGACTGTTGTGAGTCTGATGATTTGGGTTGTTCCTCCCGAAAATGACCGCATCGCCGATACCCTGCATCAAACATGCTGAAGTCACGGATGTCCTTTCTGGTTTTGTTGACGAGTGATTCTCGTGCGATTGCATCATAGTTGCGAGGATGGACAAGAGAAGCCAAGACAAAGCGTTCTTTCTCGTCTGGTGTCCAGTTCGACGCTTTCTGGCGATCGTGGAACATTTGGAGTTGTGGTGTGTGGTCCACGAAATTCGTTGAGTGGAAAGGGAAGCGCGGTGAGGAGTTTGAATGTCGAGAAGCAAATAGTGAATGAGCTGACTGGGATGGGAGAGTGTGAACTGGATTGTGTTCCGGCGTCCGATTGGACGATGAGAGAACGATTGCTTTGGTTCGTTGTACAAGTCTTGATTGTGTAGAGTCATTCATCCATGGGATTGTTGCCATATTTCTTGTTTTCTTATACACCGAAGGATGATAAATTCGTTCTTCCAAATCCATCAAAAAATCATCCATTAGGTCCAATGTCGCGTCTCTGGACAATGTACGAGGGATATTTGCCGGAATGACACCGTTGGTTCGAGCACTTTGTCTGTAATGGACGAGATCATCCTTATCGATGAACGGAGGAACGTAATCGTAGCTAGAAGACTTTCCAGAAGACGTCGGAAGGTAAGATGACGGTGTAAACGTTCCAATCACAAATTCAGGATAGAGTTCGGGTGATGGCTGAACAAGAACTGGGCCGGAGTAGCTTGAAAATGGAAATCGTTGGTGGCGATCAGAATTATCGACTACATTACGACGAGGTAGAACAAGGTTATTTGCGATAGGTTGAACAGAAAGATCAGGTTTAGGATCTGGTAAAACGCATGGGCGCCAGGGAAAGAGTGATTTCATTGTGCCGAGCAGGCATAAACTTAAATGTTCCGAGAGAAATATTTCAAACAAGAGTGTGTTTACCAACCATGTATGATACAGTGAAGCATACGTTGAAGTTGATAAGACAGAATTCAGATAGGCTGAGGCCGTTGTGAAGGATTTGAGATGAAAAATCATTTTGTGGGACGATTGAGTTGTTGCCGTGTGAATTGGATAAGAAACCAGATGAGACAGTGTGGAAAGTTTTGGAGAAGAGTGGCTGAGGTTGGCTTGTTGGCCTCGTTTGTGAGTGAGACTCAACAATTTCATCCACTCGAACACAATGTCTCTTTTTGCGGCATAGCGGGTCTGTAAAAGGGTTTGGTGTTGATGATGTTGTTTGTTGATCGCAAAATTTTGAGATTTTACCTGAGCACTGACATCTTCTCGAAGATAATCGAGATGGTGTTTCTGTCGTTGTTTTCTGATATATGTGGCAATATAATCACGAGGAACTCGTCTGATGATTGATTCTTTGAAAGGTTTATGTTCAGGGAAGAAGTTTTGGAGGGTATTCAAGTGGGTGATGTGTGGCTCGAACGGACTATTAGGAACGGACTTCGGGGCATCTCTAACGAAATTGCTGACTCGGTTAGCTCTGGATCGCAATGAAATTATCGATAACCCTGGAGACTGTCCTGGGAGAGGTGAGGGTGTTGTAGATTGAGTTGATCGGGATGACGACCGATTTGGCGTTGGAGTTGAAAGAATAGGTTGTGAATGGGACGAGAATGTTATATCGCTGGGGGTTTTGAATTCGATGGTTGGGTCATTTGGGAAGTTTGGAGGAATACCATGGTGAATAGATAGGATGGATGTTGAATGTGTGTCTGATGACGATGAAGATAAAAGTGGCGATAACAACGGAAGATTGGAGATAGATAGGGATTTATCATTTAATGGAACACCATTTGACTCGGTTTTGTGCTGATTCATTCAGGATTGATCCCGAAACCGAAAGAATTTATTTGTTTTAACCTCAAATTTCAAAGATGTTCAAAACTAATCTTTCAATGACAACCTGTGTTGGATACATCGTAGTTGTGTTCTCTAACCCTCAGCTTTTCTCGGAGTTTGCAGAATGGAACCCTATCATCACACATGAGACTTCAATCTCAAACTCCAATTCTCAATCTCTCTCATCAACAAATTTCAATTCTTTTTGCCATTTTCAGCTTGTTACTTATCTGAAATGATATTTTTTGGAGATAAAAGTGTTTGATGCTTGACGTCATGTCATTCCATCATTCATCTCGTTTTCTTCGTATTCAGCATCTGTCATCTCACGTTCTTTGCTGCATCTCATATTCTCTTGCGATTTCAACGGTTTTTGTTTCTCGTAAACGGCAATACAATCTTCAATAATCCTACAATTATTTCCTAAGCTTCTTTTCATCATTTTCATCATATGTCCACTCCACTTCAACACCATCAAGGCAACTCCTTTCATCCACATTTGAGTCCTTCACATCATTTAGAACTCTGGAAGCCAGCATCAGAAATGTCAAACTTCGATTGGGAATCTCTCCACCAGTTTTGTATGAATTCGAGAACCAATGAAGATTTCCAAGAAATATGTCGTTATCTTCCCGCTTTCACAGCATATGCGCATTTTTATTCGGACAACATCGTTGGAAACGAACAGTCAATCATCCCGTTTCTTATGACTCTCTTGGATGTGATATGTTCGCCCTGTTGGATATTTTCAACTGAACAGAATAGTGGAAACCATTTTGGCTTCGTGGAGCTGGCGAAGAAAGTTATTCAATCAGTTATTGACACGAAGAATTCTGATCTCTGTCAATCGGCGTTTTCTGAGCTTTCTAACCGTGTATCCGCTCACCCTCTTCCAACTGTGCTTCATCAATTGAGTGATCTCTTTTTCAGGACGTCACGTTCTTATCAGGGATTTAACCGAAAGAAATTGTTTATCCCTCAACAGAATCCATTCGGAACATTCCTCGCTTCATTCAACCAATTCGAATCGTCTGATACACACCTCCTCAACTCTCCACCATTCCTCCCAATCTCTCGATCTGAACAGATTTCAGTTCGTCTTCATGTCCTGTCTGATCTCCTCAAATCAACTCCAACTGTTCCGGATGACGACGAGTTTGTTCCCTTACTCTCACTTCTAAGCACTCCGGAGCAACTTTCAACAACCAGTCAACGAACACTTTCGTCAATCTTCGTCGAGGTCATATCTGTGAGGATCCGAAATCAGAAAGGACAAGCAGCTTTTGTCATCTTCGACACAATTACCGACATTCTCTTGACTCTTCTCGGCAGACTCCCTGACTCTCCAAAAGAATCAGTTCCTCTCTCGTTCATCACTGACTTTCTCGAAAAGACAAATAACTTCCTTCACTACAGCGACTGCAACCAGAATGCTCTTGGCTTCAGAAAGGATGGTCGAGAGGGAAGCACAGCTCGCAATCCACTCAATCCGACAATTCTCATGCGAACCATCAGATCAACCGACTTCGATCACAACAAAGGATTTGATCTGATCCAAAAGCTGTTTGATTCACAAAGTTCGTTCGACGTTCTGGTCAAAGAAGGTATTGTAAAGGAGATGATTTCCTGGTCAGAGGAACTTCTTAATACACCAGACACAACGCATGCATTTGAGCATCAGAATGCAGAACAGACATTCAGACTGTTCAATCGCATTTGTTTTGCGATCATCAGTCATTCTCACTCGAATGTGAGAAGGGGAGAATTTGGCACACTCGTTCAAACCTTGAGAAACAACAAGATAAAATTGGATGATACAAATGCTCAGTTTCTCGAAATATCGCTTTCTGAAATTCCCAAAGACAAATCTCAACAATTTGTGCATGCATTAACACGAGATCCGAAAACAACTCTGTGGGGGCCTCTCTTCTTGGAACAGAACATCGCTCAAACGATCTCTTCTCTGAATCATCATGCAACAGAAAACGACAAATGGATGGAAGAGTTCATAAACAGTGAAGGGCTCGTCAGATTTGTCATCCATTTGATTCAACTTCTTCTCTCTGAAGCACCACTCGACCAGGAAGTTCCGTTCACCACTCGTCTCCTCCGTTCTTCTCGCCAAAACTCGCCAAATTTCCATTCGTCTCTCTCATCATCCAATTCACTCCTCGATATCACATCTATTGATTCGAGAAACAAACGCGACAGCGGAGGATTAATTCTTCTCTGGACACTTTCATCTGTTCTCCTCCAACATCTCATCAACGGAACACCAACCATCCTCAGACCCACATTTTCACAAAGAGTGTCCGTCCTCCCCTTCACTCTCGAGAAAACCCACACGACATGGAAATTACTCTTGAACCCAACTGTCATGCAGTCTCAACTGAATCGTTCTTCATCTCCTCTCAATCATACCACTCCGTTGTTCCATTCAATCATCTCTCTCCCAAACACACAATTCAACAAGCTCGTCCAGGACAGATCCAAATTCGCCACTTTCTGCTCTCTCTGCATCGTCCCAGAACTCTTTTTTCCTCCTCACCTCCGTCTCCAGCCTTGCGAATTCTCTCTCCCAACCGCTCAAATATCTTCCACATTCATCCCAATCTTTTCTCGAACAGGATTTCTTCGTCAGAAGAACTTTGGTTCTTCATTCCATTCATCTTTTTTGACACAAACTCCTTCACCATTTTTCCCACCATCGAGTCATCCTCTGCTTTTTTCTTTATTAGCGCTTGAATCTCACCAACAGTCGAACATCGTTCCCATCCTCAAAAAGTCTAATGTTTCGCTTGAAATGCTCCTTGTCTGTGTGTCTGTGTTGTGTGTCCTTCCCCGCCGTCTCTTCGACATTCCTCGCTCTTTTGAGAATGGGGTTGTGGAAAGTATTGCTGATCATCTGAACACTAATCCTGATCATCATCCAACTGGGATCAGGTTGATCACTTTTCTCTCGCACCTCGTTCTCTCCTGGGAGAACATCCGAATTCCTGTCGTTCCGATTCGTCGGATTCTCGTCAACGCTCCGACGATGGGAAACGAGATGCTTCCACTTCGATTGATCACGTCTTTTCTCTTGACACTCATCAAAACTGGAAAAGGATGGAACCAAACAATTCTCAATCAAATCGGGAATGATTTTGTTGATCATATTCTTCACTCATTCCTTTTTCCATCTGGTTCACAATCTCTTCATCCAATCTTCGAAGATGATCGGATGATCTTGACAGAACTTGTGATGGCTCTCTCACAACCAGCTGCTCTTGTGCCGTTCTTCGAAGAGAAACAGATTTTGATGAATCGCCTTCCACTTCCCTTTCTTGACCAAAAGGAAAGAGGGAGAGAGAACAACACGATTATATCAAGAAACACTCCGAAAGGACTTCGAAATCCTCGAATGGCTTGTTTCATGAATGCGATTGTGATTCAACTCTTCCAAAACAAAGAGTTTTCCAACACAATTCTGTCATTCGATGGGAGAGTTTCGACCACTCCCTTCAATCAAACTCCTCATCCGAGTGGGATGACGCTTGTTGACGAAGAGATCAAGAAACAGCAACGAATGATGGAAGAAAGTTGTCAGGTGGAGAAAGATCGAATTCCTCAATCTTTGGTTTTCTTCCATCTCCAACGCATCTTTGCTTTGTTGTGTCTGAACAGAGAGGGAGAAGTGAGAGTGACGGATTTGGCAGCCGCTCTCTCCGACAGTTCCAAACAAATGTTTCATGAAAACTCGTCGAATGATTCTGAAGACTTTGTGAAAGCACTTCTGTCTCAGCTTGACATTTTCTTCCATCGATGTGGATATCCACACTTTGCCTCAACATCATTTGGATGTCATGTGGTGAAAGCGATGAATTGTGAGAACAACCACCCATGCTCCACTCTCATTGATCCTGATTTCATGTTTCCAGTGGAGATTCAACAATCGTCATCACTTGAAGATGCGCTGGAAAAGATGGTTCTCGGAAAGAAGGGATCGACTCTGCAGTGTCTGCAATGTGTTCCTGATGGATCTCAAATGGTTCCAGGAAGCGTGAGGAAGCTCATTGCAACACCGTCGAACTCAGTAATGATCTTCATGAACAGAAAAACACTGGATGGGCAACTGACGACGAACAGATGTTCGTTCCCAAAGACCTTGGACCTATTTCCCTTCTCGTTGGAAAAGCAGGAAGTGAAAGATGCAGACAGAACACTGTTTGTGTATGAGCTCACAGGATTTGAAGTGTACGAGGTGAGAAACGACACGAACCATTATTATTCGGTGATCAAAGAAGGGCGATCTCAGATGTGGTGGCTGTTCAACGATGATAAGGTGTCCGAGTTCGATATCTCCAAGATGAGTGATTATTTTGGAGGAAATGGAAGGCAGGGATATGCAACACTTCTGTTTTATCGAAGACTTCTTCCCGACGACGATGGTTCTGTGAACAGCCCTGTCCTTCTTCCTTCGAGCACGCCTCTCGGGAATCTCCTTTCAGATGAAGAGGAAAGATATGCGGCTGAACAAGCACTGAAAAGGAAGCTCCCAAGTTCAGAGGGACAAGTGGATGAAGAGATGCAACAGGAGTGGGATAGAACATTCCCAAAGCCAGCCCTTTCTGAGACCGAAGAAAGACAATTGGAGCGAGATTTTCTGACAACAACAGGGCTTGATCTGCTGCAATTTGTGCTGAATGGGACTGAGAATCACGACTCCTCACGCACACCAACCAATGTTAATTCAAATGTGAATATCTCACAATCCGTCTCGCGGAAAGGTTCTGGAAAAAAGAAAAAACTCGTCACCAAACCCAACTCGAACGTCATTGAACCTGAAATCATTCCACACCATCGTGGAACACCGCTCACTCTTCCTCTCCTCCAGGCGTTTTTCCACCAATATGTGCACAGCGGGAGAAGGTCTGAACGGATCTGGAAGTCGATCGACAGAACACTTGAGAAAGACGAACAACTTTCTCGCCAGTTCGTTGATTATCTGCTGAGACAACTGGTGGAGGAAGATGAAGCTCTGAAAAATGAACAAAAGGGAGAAGAGGAACGAAGACAATTGTTCATAAAATGGAACAGAGAAGAAGATGAAGCCCGCCAAGCTCATGAAGAAGAGCAAGATAGGATTCTTAGAGCCTTTGAACAGAAGATCCACGAAATGGAAGTGAACACTCACGAACCAACACAAAGGAACAACAGATTCAAGAATAGAGCTGACAGGAGTAAAGTCGAAAGAGAACGACCACAGAGAATCCCATTCTCAAAGAAAGTTCTCCCATCATCCAGCATCATCCGCGGGGTTCACCACACTACCTCGCTTCTCGTTTCATTCTTTTCTGACTGTCAGGACCAGGATGTCGTCAATCGCTTTCTGAGTACCTTCCAAATCTGCATCCAGATAATTCAGCCTGAAGACCTCGAACTTCTCCTCGATAGAACCTCCAAAGCCATCGTCTCTCCCAGCATCAAAGAAATTCTGGACTACATACTCAGCAAATGTCATCGTTCACACTATCCAAATTCGAACACGCAGACTCCTCCACAAATCAAGAATGATCTCTGCCAGATTGTGCAGAACAATGGAATCGTCGAACACCCTGAGAACCACATGATCCCTCATTATCCGCCTTCTCAAATCGGAGTGGGCACTGGAATCATCGAACACCCTGAGAACCACATGATCCCTCATTATCTGCCTTCTCGAATCGGAGTGGGCACTGGATTCATCGAACACCCTGAGAACCCCGTGATCCCTCATCATCCGCCTTCTCAAATCGGAGTGGGCACTGGAATCATCGAACACCCTGTGAACCCCGTGATCCCTCATCATCCGCCTTCTCAAATCGGAGTGGGCACTGGAATCATCGAACACCCTGAGAACCCCGTGATCCCTCATCATCCGCCTTCTCAAATCGGAGTGGGCACTGGAATCATCGAACACCCTGTGAACCCCGTGATCCCTCATCATCCGCCTTCTCAAATCGGAGTGGGCACTGGAATCGTCAAGCCCCCTGAGAACCACATGATCCCTCATCATCCGCCTTCTCCAATCGGAGTGAACACTGGAATCGTCGATCAACATTTCAAATCTCCGGATCGCCAATCTGAGATTGCCCCGTTCATCGACATTCCAGAAGATCAGATTGTGTTTCCACAACACACACCACAACCTTCAAGGAATGATTTTCTGCCCAGACTTGCTCTGTTTCTCCCTTTTCAACCTTTTGTCATTTCGTCTTCGGAATATTCTCACTTCAGTCTCGATGAGCTGATGTTACCGTCCGATGCTTCTATCCATTACCTTCGCTCTTCATTCGAAACATTGTCCACTTCCTCTCAACCCAATCTCCAACATCGAATCGGCTTTGAGGACCGTCTTCTGTCTCAACGCGAATTATTCAACTCAATCGTCTCCCTCCTGATTGATCCGACAGAGACTGCGCAAAATCCATCTTCAGCTGTTCGCGTGTCGTCTGATCTGATCAGATTGAACGAAGAATTGAAATTCATCCAGCCATGCACGGTGGATCTCATTCTCAACTGTCTTATCGACCAAATGACGAGTGTATCAGCCATCTCAATGAACGCGTCTATTTTTCAGCTTCTCCTCCTCCTGATGGTTTCGTTTGATGAAGAAATACTCGGACTCCGAAGCAAGATAGCCGAACTCATTCTCGACAGGCGGATGCGGTCTCTTCTCACCTTCAAACTTCCGATCTCATTTCTACGCCGTCAACCAATGTCGGTCGATCAACAAAACCGCCTCTTTGCCATGTACTTCTCTCTCGTCCTGAATATCCTCATCATTGTCTCAGATTCAGACCCTCAAGTTTCTCATCTGATAGCAGATCTTCACATCGACACATTAATCAAAAAACATATTTCGGACATCAATCTCAACACTCCACTCCAAATCCTCAACCGATTTCTCTCCCAAACTCTCCTGGCTCAGGAACCTGATTCAACAATTCTCCAGATGCTCGAAGAGCAACGTATGAAGCGTCGGAATCACATCGCAGATCGACTGGTGTTCTGGTTGTGTCCGCCATCTTCCCGATCGATCTCATTCCCCTCCACCCACCTTCAGAGTCTCCTCTCTCAACACAACCTCACCCAGCTCGTGATCTCGACTCCACACATCTCTTTCAGGCCGAACAATAAAGTTGATACTTCTGAAGTCCTTCGCTACTTCTTCGAAGCAGACGAGGATCGCTCCATTCTCGAGAATCGTCAACTGACACTTCAAGTCATCTTCGACAGTCTCAAACAAAAACTGGATACTCGACGAAGAAGATGTTGGATGAAGCAATTTGGAGCGTTGATGAAAGTCATCTCGTTATTCTTCATCGCTCGGAAACAATCTCGCACACTCCACATCGGTCTACCTCTTCTTCATTCGATGCTGCAGATCTACGGGCACTATCGAATGATGGCGCAGAACATCTGCCTCAGTTCCCAAATCTTCGACGGATTCAAGTTTATCGTCGAACAACTGTCTTCCTTCGAAATCATCCCGCCACAGACCTTGGGCCTCCTCCAAAGCTGCTGTCACAGTCAATATCTCATTTTTCCATCACAAGAAGGAAGAACAAGTCTTATCTTTTCATCGAAGACAGGTGAAACTGATCTTCGTCCGAGTTTCGATGATCTTTTCTCGTTTTCTATCTTCCTGATTCGTCATTCGTCGCTCCTTCCGCTCCAGAGCCGAATAGAACTCTGGATTTCACTCTGCAGTTTCTGCATTGTCTCTGAGGCTCCTGGAAATGTCCTCTCTTCAATCTCTGATTCCGAACTCCATACTTTTCTGGAACCCATCATCCACCTTTCCTCAACACTGGCTTCTGATCGTCAGGCTGGTTCGTCATCCCTTCATTTCGTCTTAAGGGCATTTGATCATCTACTCGTCACAATCGGAAGTCAGGCACTTCTGGACAAGCGGTCACTCTTCAAAAACCATCCAAATTTGGCCCATCTATCAGTGCTGTCTCTCCTCTTCTCCCCTCCAATATTCACAAGGATCTTTGAGCTGTTTGTCCTGCCCTCTGACTGTGTTGATCATCCTCCAACGACTGTTCGTCCGCTTTCGCCACTTCCAATCAGCTTCAAACTCTTCTTCACCAACATCGGTCAAGTTCTCCCATCCTTTCTGGACATCATCCTCCAAACAGTCATCTCCGAGCCATTTTTCGCTCACACTCCACAAATCTATTCCATCATCAACCATCTCCAGTTCATCCCTCCACATCTCTTCGCTGCAGCCAAACAAAAAGTTGCCAACTCTGATTCTGTTCTGAATCTCATCCGTTTTCTCTCAACACGCGATTCTCCGGACAGCATGTCTGCCTGTGTTATCATCCGACGCATCTTCTATCATTCAGAACTCGGACAATTTATCCCTCTCACAAAAGACTCAAAGTCTCTCACCCATATCAACACAGTTCTCAGAGACATTCACAACAAAATGACGTTGTATTTCTCTCTCACTGATCCATGTGAAGGTCTCCTGGAAAACCTCAACCAATTTTTGAACGCTAATCGTCAAGCTCTTCAGCGTTCGAGACCTTTTTTGATGTCTGAACAGTCGAATTGGCATGAATATCGACTTGTCATCCAGAATTCGCTGGAATTTCATGAAAATCAGACTCTCCAAAAGCTTCTTTCCGTCTTCATGTTTACTGCACAAGCATGGAAACAACCATAATGGATTTAGTCTTCCACTTTAACTTGTATGCCTTTCCCACTTCAATGCTTTTGTTCATCCATCGTGTCTGTCTGGGCCGATTCTGTGGGACGAACAGCAATGCGAATAAACAAGAAGGTGAAATGGACAAATATCACGAAATAAAGAAGACTAAAGATAATCACTTCGAACAGAATCAAAGAAAGGATGTTGAAACGCCTGTTCAGCTGTGAACCGCTTCTGTGGATTATACACAAGGACCTTATTCAGAAGGTCAAGGACAAGGGGATCGGTGTTTGGTGGAAAGACCTTGAGAAAGAGGTGAAGAGTGGTCAGAAAAACACAAACTGAAGCAAGTGGGAGTGGAGCGATTGGGGGGAAGTGGCCAATGACTGGGATTTTCATGGATATCAGATCGTCTTCGTTGGGAGTTCCAACCAACTTCACAATTTGAAGGAATTGATCGCTTGCGCTTTCTCCTGGAAAGAGTGGGTGTCCTTGAAGGAGTTCCGCAAGCACACACCCGAATGACCACATATCTGGAAGAATGATTCAAAAATATCGACACCAATACTCACAGAATACTCAGTAGTCCCAAGCACTAACTCTGGAGCTCTGTAGAACCTGCTGCAAATGTACGAGACACTCTTTTCGCCAGGTTTAAGTTCCTTCGCTGATCCAAAGTCACACACTTGTAAAACAGGCATGATGGGGTCATCATTCACCAGCAGGTTCTGAAGTTTGATGTCACGATGACAGATGTTCTTTGAATGAATGTATCGGAGAGCAGCTGCTAGTTGACAAGAATACCTCTTCACAGCTTGAAGAGGCAAGATTCGGTTTTGTTTCGAGAGAAATTTCACAACGCCATAGAGTGTGTATGGGACATACTCCAGAACCAGATTGATGAATGAATGATCGCGAGATGAACCTTCTGTGATGAAGGCATGCTTTAATTGACATATATTTGGGTGTTCCAGCGTTGACAAGATTTCAACCTCTCTATTTTTATATTTCTGTTCGAGTGGAACTCGCTTGATTGCAACAAATTCGTTAGTACCGGCAATTCGAGCTTGAAAAACAGATCCAAAGTGAGAGAGCCTCTCTTCCGTCTCTTCTCGAATTTTTGAGGCTACAGCTAAAGAAAAGACATAAAAAATGTGTTGAGTTGTAAAGAAGGAAGATACAAGAAGAATTTGTCCTGCCAGGGCCGTTGATGACTTGAAAGTGGATCTGAGATTGGTTCATGGCCATTGACTGGATTATTTGACGATATTCGGCGTTAAAAGCGTGTTTTCAACGGAGTTGCCAGACACTCCCGAAATAAGAACAAATTGAAGTGACAAGCCCATTTAAGATTGAATAGACAAAGGAATCGTTCTCTGAATAAAGACAGAAAAAATGAATGCTCCGCTCAGTGAGCACGACGGGGAATTAATTGAAACCATCCAGAGTACTCTCCAACTCGTCAGCTGCTTCATCTTCTGTTTGATATGCCTCCTTCAGCTTCGCCAATAACTCTTGTTCCTTTTTCCTCATTTCTTCAAGTTCCTTCCGCCTCTCAATCTCTTCTGCTTCAAGAGCTTCCATTTCTTCCAATGTTTTCAAGTGTGTTGTGTCTAATTTCTTTTTCTGTTCCTCCTCTCGCCGTGCTTTTTCCTCCGCTAATGCTTTCCGAGCAGCTTCGGCCTGCTCACGCTTAACATCTTCTTCTTGCTTTCTGAAGTTCTTTATCTTTTGTCTGTGTTCATTTTTCAGCTCTCGTTCTCGTCTCGCTGCCTCTCTCTTCTCAGCCAGCCTTCGCTCATTCTCTTCTTTGATGATGTCTCTCTTATCTCGCTCTTCGGCTACACGTTGTTGGCCAAGCTGAGTATTTTCACTGCTGGCACGGAGATTGGCTTTTTCCTTCTGCTCCATCGCCTTCCGATTTGTTTCCCGTAGGACTCTGGCACCATCTGCTTTCCGCTTAAATGATTTGGCACGGAAGAGTGCCTCATTTGCTTCCGTTTCAAGCTTAAATAGACGGTTCTGGAGCATTTTGATGTCATTGTCAACCGTCTTCTTTCGATCAACCGCCTCTTTCTTCAATTCAAATGCTTGATTCAAACTATCTTCATCATATTCTCGCTTTGTAACAGTTTCTTGATTTTTTGGTTTTGATCTTCCCTTCGCTTTCCCTTTCGACTTTGACCGTTGTGCAGTCCCATCTCGTGATTTAGGAAGAGATGGAGGTGGGATATTGTCTGAACTCAGTTCCAGTGGTTGTGTGAGTGACTCATTGTGAGCATAGCGTCTGACTTTCTGACCTCCGCTTAGTGACTTCGTCGTGCGATTCAGTGAATTCCCAGATGTTGCTGACATTCCTCTGTTAGACGAATTGTGTCGAGAATTTGTGGTTGTTTTGGGTCTTGATTGCTGAGCTCGTGATTTGGGCCTGAAATCATTTGATTTTCCTCGACCACGCGACGCTCTTGGAGAATGAGCTGCTTTTTGAGGAGTTGGATTCTCAGAACGATTTTGATCTTCTGTTTCAGATTGGACTGTTTCTGATCCTTCGTTTTCTTCTTGTTCTGTAGGAAACCGCCCACGAAGGATGCTCTCATCGTATCTGTCGCTCTTTGCCGATTTCTTACTTGTTGTTGAGTGTGCATCATCATTATCTCCCTTTTCTTCTTCTTTACCTTCGTTCTCTTCGTTTTCTTCTTCTCCACCATATCCAAATCCTTCTCCTTGGTTTTCATCCTCTTCTTTAGATATACCTTGGTCTTGTACTTCATCTTGGCTAGTTTTTGCAGAACCATCCACGTTTTCGCTGTTGTCTTCTTCTGATCTCTCTGTTTCACCTGGAGCCTCATCTGTTTGAGTTTCTGGTAAGACAGCAGAGAAAAACTGTTCATCTGTATTTTGAGAAATTCCACTCCGGTTGTCAACTGACATGTGAGTAGAGTGAAAAATAGTTTGAGATATTTCGTGAAGGCATGGCAATGAGGGAAGAGGTTGAAATGATTTGAAAAAATATCCATAAAACAAAAGGAAGGACAAGACAAAAAGGAAAATATCCGTAAATCGAATTGTTTCAAAGTGAAATATTGAGAAACATACCGTCTTGTACAGTATCGTTTCCTGCAAGTTGATCAGTTGTTAGTGCTGCGTTTTCTCCACTATTCTATGTGAAATTTCAAAAAAGAATCAAAAAAAGTGAAGAACAGACTTCATCTGTGGGATTTACGGTCGGGTCATCATCTCCCATGACTTTCCTTCGTGTGGATCTCCAACCCTTTTCTTTGATCGATGTCGGAAGGGACGGTCAAACGCTCGGATATTGACCAAGATCCGGATCAAGAAAACAATGGAGATCTCTCTGACAATGATTCGCTCTCAGATGGTCCCTTTGACGAGACAGAATTAAGAGACCTCCAAAATGACGCTTTGACGATGGGACCTGACGCATCTGACACACCCAACCTCTATCCAAACGAAACACCAACTCCTTCTGCTCCCATTCAATCACCTACCCCTGATCCAAACACGGAAACCAAAGTCAAAGTCAATCGACCAAAGAAAAGAGAGTTTAAACTCGACCCTGATGGAATGGATGAAGAAATTCGTGATTTTGTGATCCGAATGGAAACTGCAACACGAGCTGATCAAGATGCAAACATCAACCGGAAGCCAGCTCTCCACCGCTACAAAATGCTGGAAGAAGTCAGGAAAATGACATTCGCAACTGATCTCCACGAAGCGCTGCTCGTTGCCAACTATCCTGCGTATGCAGCTGAATGGCTGCAAAAACTCCCGGATGGGACGCTGCCGAACTCACAGATTCGAACGACAATTCTGCGCTCCCTTGACATCATGCCAATCAAACCTCACAATTTGCGTGGATCTGAATTGGGTAAAATCGTTCGAGGTCTCTCCATAAACCCGGCAGAAACTCAAGAAAATCAAGCACTTGAGGAAAAACTCATCCAAAAATGGGGACAACAAATGGTTGAGTCCTCAAGGGCATATCAAAGTAATCTTGATCGCCTTGCTCTTGATACTGCAGGGTATATTCTCTTTTTTCGTGTGGATCTGTCTTTTAGTTCTGAACGCCAAGAATCAGAGACATCTCGAAAAATCGATAGCTTTCTCGAAAAACGACGCGGGTGTGTCGTTTTTTCCACTCTTTTCATGTCTCTCAGTGCGGCTCTTGTTGGAGATCCATCCTTCAGGTACACTCCAGCTGCCCCAAAACGAGCAACAAACTCGTTCTCTCGAATGCCGGTCAGTACTATCAGCCAACAATACATCAACGAGCAGAAGAAGGTTCGATCAATTCATTCTCTATATTATCATCAGCTCATTCAAAAACAAAAGAAAACTCAACAGTCAAGGCTAAAGCGACAGTGATGATCCTTCTTATTTCCACACTTCATTTTGAATTATTTGGTGTTTATCAGCATACAAGATCAATATATGATCTGATTCACACAGTATGTTCCCGGTTTTCCTGACAGGAGGCTAATGATGAGACATCTGGAAAGATGAAGTGAATCAGTCGAAAGAGATTTATAGAGCCTTCCTCCGTCTCTTGGGGAGAAGTGGTCCTCGCATATCTTCCGCCTTGAATTCGTCCTTCGGCTTCAGAAGGAAAAAAAACACTGGTTTGATGGTCTTTGGTAGAAGACGATCTTCTTCGTGGGATATAACTTGAAAATCTGATTCGTTAAAAATATTCACCCAATCGTCAACTTTTCTGGAGATATGATGCAGAATTAAGAGCATACCGAATGAGATAATTGTCACCATCATCATGATAGAGCTCATCATCGCAATTTTCTTTAATAATCAAATATCCGTTTTTTCGGAGAGACGGGCGAAGTCGATTCAGTGTGGCAATCAGCTCTTCCTTCGGGAGATACCCGATGACCCACTGGATCCAGATGCAGTCGTACTCTTTATTGGGAGGAGTGAGGGTCTGCAGAGGGTGGACGATTCCCTGCCTTACTCTTCCAGCCTCAACAAGTGAACTCATTTCTCCCAATCCTTGCGAGATGAACGTCGAATTTTGATCTTGGAAATCAACTTGTTGAAAGATGTTCACGAGCACTTGCCGAGTTATTCGTCCAATTCCTGCGCCCACATCTGAGATGAGATGAAGGATGATATGATTTGGAGAGACTGTCGTGAGGCCAAAAGTGAGTCAGACCCAATGCTCTTGTGCCAACCATCGGATAGTTGTTTTGCTGATAAAGCGCCTGGAGATACTTCAACGAACCTTAACAACGAAAAAAGATGAGACATTTGAATGATCATCACACATTCCTCATCTGGTTGTGCTGTTTCCGGAAGGCCTCCGAGCATTCCAAAGACTGTCGGTTCGGAGTGTTCCCAGAACTCTTTGGTCCGAGAATACCAAGAATTCAAATCTGCTGTTTCAGAAGGTTCTTGTTCGATTGACATTCTTGATGGATGATCACGGAATTGTGGATTGAATGACGCCGAAAGCGGTGTGTGGGTTGATCAGAAAAAATCTCTGATTCACAGGCGAATTATATCATTCAAGATGAAATGATAAGGCTAAGATCATTTACTGGTCGATGAATGAGATTGAGCACGATTATTGTTCTATTTGCTCGGTTTTCTCAGATTTAAGTCGAAGATAGTCATCGTCACAAGTTGTCTGCAAAAGACATGCTTGATCAGAAAAATAAGTTTAACAACGGGAAAATTATACAATAAGAAATACATAAATGAGGAAAACACAAGAGTTCGGGTTGAGAATCAGAAATCATCGTCGGACGTGGTTGAATCATCGTCTGGTTCAATTTGCCTGCAAATATAGTGAAAAAGGGTAAGGTAGAGGATGGGAGAGCAAACATCCGTCGTTGTTGAAGAACGTTCATGAGAGACGAGGCAAGTTTGTTCGTCGGTTGTTTTACTTCCTTCTTATCAGCGGGAGCTGATTTCTTTAGAGTTGTTGCATCAAATCCACGAATTCCTGCAAGGAAAGTGTTTCTCGCTGAAGTAATGTGTGGCAATGAAGGAGAAAACAATAGATCAAACTATCCGATTCGACACCACTGGCTGGAGCGGGTTTCGGTGGTGGCCCATCGGATACAGCGCTAGATGGTGCACTGCTTGGTGGGTTACTTGCTGGAGGAGGCTGTTTCGGAGGCGGGGGAACACTGCCAGGTGGGCCCATCGGCGGTGGTGGCGGAACGCCTGGTGCGTCTCGCCCAGGAGCGGGTGCTGCCCTGGAAGGAGCGCTTGATTGGGATGTCATTGCTCCGCCGAGTTTGGTCGTCTGGATACGTTGGATTTGGTCGACGATGGAATTGACGTCTTCTGGAGTGGGTTCTTTGTCTGGTCCGTATCTCTCGGAGAACGACGCAAGAAGGTTGAACAATTGGTGATCGTCAAAAAGAATTTGGGTGGTAATGCCAGCTGTTTTGAGCACATCCATCACCTCTGGATCAATCGTGCTACTTTTCATCTGGTTTGATGTGGAATCGACTCCCATCGTGTGAACGAGATTAGTTGGTGTCCCGATCTCAAAAGTATCCTTTGGACTTCGCCTCTTTCGCCTGTTGAAGAAACCTCGCTTCGGTTTGAAATTTGGTAATTCCTGGAAAAAAGTTGTGCATTCCTGGGATTTCTGGAAGAGAAATCCAAAATTTCTGCCGTCGCCTTCAAAAGAGTGAAAAAACTTATTGCTAGGGATTGTCATAAACCCAATATAAACTGGAAAAGATGAAACGGATGAAAAAGGGAGTAAAGCAAACGTTCATGTTGAAAGTAGACTTGAATCGGACGGTTGACACCAAGAATCACAAAGTACTTTGCTCTTTGGATTCCAACCAGAAATAAGATTCCAACAATGCCGGTGTCTTGCCACGAACCATTCTTGGCTTCGTACAACTTCACTGCTCCGCCTGGAAACGCGTTGTCCACGTTGAGATTATCTTCCAACCAGTCAATGAGGTTTTCAGATTCGGATTCAGTGAACGACAGGTACGTCATTGGAGGATTTTGATCCAGCCATCACAAAATGTACAAATCATGGAGGTGGATAAGAACTAATGACGAATGAAAGGTTCCGAAAACATCCAAACCATCATCAATCATTGAGAGAAGACAAAAATTAATCAATCTTTCGTGAAATGAGAAAAGATTGTTCTTCAGCAATGTTATTGCCTATTGGGAGGCTGAATATTCAACAATCGTTCCAGATTTTGTTCCAACGAGAATAGATCGAAGATCATTTGCAAATTGGACAGATGTGGCTTGTTGGTTGAATGACTTGAATGGCTGCATTTTTGCAGCTGTCAAGATATTCACGCCTGATGGCCCACAAACAGCTGCAAACTTTCCACTCCAATCAAGTGCAGCATCCCTAACCCTGCCAAACGATGGACCTTCGATGAATTTTTCCGCATTTGCTTTGCCAACTTTTCGGAGATCCCAAAGCTTTGTTCCTTCGTCAACAGCTGTCAAAATATCATGGCCATTTTCAGAGAATGCAAGGCGGCCGTTAGAGCCGTTCAATTCCTCTGAGAAGGCTTCAACATTCGTTCGAAGATCCCAGACCTGGAATTTACCGTCGACAGTGATTGTTGCGGCAAGGAATCCATCTGGATGGGCTTTAATCTGTGTAATCGGTGCATCACACTTTCTCGTCGTCTGGAGAGAAATTGACTCCCCAACAGAGAAGATACACCAATGCGAATCAAGAGACGAAGAAAGAACAAGGTTATCGGTTGGATGGAGATCGATACTG
This sequence comes from Blattamonas nauphoetae, assembly GCA_033064195.1. NCBI lineage: Eukaryota > Preaxostyla > Oxymonadida > Blattamonas > Blattamonas nauphoetae. Next base: position 194,140 of record JARBJD010000016.1, on the reverse strand, counting down.
GAAATACCTGATTTGTGTGCACGGGGGAAAATTGACGAAGTGTATCCAGACGCTGAGGGTGTCCAGAGAGAGATTGTCTGGTCGAGAGATGAAGTGAAGAAATGGCCCCCTGTTTGCGAGAATTGGATAGATGTGACTGGCATCGTGTGGAATGAAAGAGTGCATGCAACTGTGTTCGAATCACGTGTAATGATTGAGATTTTCCCGCTCCGATCTCCAGCTCCAAGAATCGATTGATCTTGGTTAAATGATAGAGTGGTGCACGCAGAATTTGATGTTGATGGAGGTGAAAAGATCACATTCTCTTCATATTGTTGGATATCTTCTGCTTTTGGCCATGTTTTAGGAACTTTTCGTTGCTTGCGTGCTGTTGTGAGTTCCTTCTGTTTCACTTCGAGTGCAGAAAGAATGGTCTCATCAAGAACAGAATCTAATTTTGAGACGAATCCTTGTTCAAATCCAGGAAGGACTAACGATGGTTCAGTGTGAGATGTAGATGGTGCAGCGAGTTGAGAGAGGGTTGTTTCGAGTGTAGTTTGGATTTCAGCTTTTTCTCTCATCAAACGAGCAATAACTCGTTTCGAAGCATCATTTTCATATAAGGTCGTGGTGTATTTTCGTTGAATTTCATCAAGTTTGTCCTTTAGATATGTGATTTGATAAAGTGCAGCTTCCCATTCCTTGTTGAAGCTTGAAAGGAGTGTTGGAATAGCAAATTCATCCCAATCACGTGGTCGAAGTTGTTGATCATGTGGAGAAGATGTTTGCTCGTTGGGAGAGTCCTTTTCCATGGGTGATTGTTAAAATGGTTCGATCAACTCTCATCTCTTGCATTCATTGAAGACTTGATGTTTGTCAAGAAAAAGTCTCAAAATCGATCATTACTTCGATTAAGATGTCGAGAACGCACATTGAGCAAGATCACAGAGAGTTCGACAGATCTCACCCAGAACAATTCATCTGATCCAGGGAAATGTCAGAGAATGAGAATTCATTTCTTCAAACGTTTCTCGCGTCCATAGACACGTTCTTTCCCTCCCTCTTCATCTTCCAATCGATCTATTACTCTCTCATCGTCCTCACAAACGATTTTCCAAGACCTGCATACTTTTCTGCTCTCCTACTATCAACATTCGGAAATTCAATCACATTTCTGGTTATATTTCAAGAGATGCCTGGTTTTTTCTCCTTTATTATGATCTTTATTTCTTGTACGTCTCACCATTCTCCTTAACAAAACTCAGGATGGCTTTCTTCTCCAAAATATCTTTATGGATTTTCAGCTGTGTGGGTTGTACTGAAACTGTGGCCAAAGCCCCTTCGACCACTTCTTTTTCATCCCTTTTTCACATTTGTCATCAATCTCGGACTGGAATTGAACTCATCACAAATCATCATCGATTTACTTCTAAAGGCATCCACCTCTGTTGAGACATGCCACTTTGTCATGTTCATATTGATTGCATTCCTATGTGGATGTTCCACCCACTATTTCTTCATACAACCCAAAAAACTTGCGCCAGTAGCTGATTCAATGAGGTATCTCTGAGATTCTTTTTTTACAACGGTTTTCAGACTGTTTACGACAAGCATGTGTACAGCTGTCGCGTTTACTGTCCTTCATTGTCCAGAATGCATTGTTTCTCCGTTTCTATCACTCCCCTTTCTCCCAACCGCTCCTCCACTCCCAACAAGCAATACATTCGAAACAACAATCCTCCATTCAATACGAGAAGTGATTAGTCAAAGTGACCAGGCAATGAGATTCATATCATCGCTTCATACTCTCAATCCACGACCATCGGATGAAGCACTCAAAGTTTTTGGTCCTATCCACAAAGATCCTTCTCATTGGAGTCAGATGTCCACAAACGCACTCCGAAGGAATATTTCTTTCGCGTCTGTTGGAATATCACTCGGACTTTCGTGGATTTCCAATGCAGTTTGATTCCACTCTTTCTCTCTCATTTTTTCCTTTTTCGGCAATTGAGATTGTTTTGTCGAAGTCACGGAAGGACCAAGATGACCTTGATTCTCTTCCAGACGTCGCGATGTACGATCACGACTCCGCCGACATCGATGAATGAGATGAGGACTCTCCCTTTCTACCTTTTCTGTTTTGTTCTTGCATTGAGTCGGACATACTGCTTTGTCTCACAAAGCGTTCTATCCGATTGAAACATTTCATATATCCTATTTTTTCCTGATTGGATGAACAGGACCTTTAAACCATCCAAAACACATGAACGACTCTGAATTCTTGAAAAATGATGTGTTATTCCTTTTTTGAGAGAGTGTGAGAGAATCCCATAAGCTTGAGACCAAAAAAGGCCAAGTGTTGCAGACGGATTGAGAACACTATGGAAAGTCTGGTTTGCGTCTTTTTATCTTTTTACCATGTACAGTGCTGGGAAAAATATGAACTCACAGGATGATCTCACCGAACTCTCGCAACGTCACTGTGGTATTTTTGATGACGATTTTTCTCCCTAAAACGTCGATTATCAGGTATTTCTCGTCTTTTCACTGTTATATTATCTCTAAAAATCCAAAATGGATTCTTGGTTCTCATTTTATTCACTTCAAGGAGTCTGGAGATCATCTCCCTGAACAGACCGATCATATTGCATGATTTTGAGTTTCATTGAATCATTTTCTCTTATTCCGTTTCGAAACTCCCTCACTTTCTCTTTTCTGTTTGTTCTATTCTTAGGGATAGGTGCAAAAAGATGATGAGGACAGAGAACTAGACCATTGCTATACTCAATCGATATCAACCTGAAATTTTGCTTTTCTTCACCCATTTCACTTTCTGAGGTTGGCATTACATTCTTTCACTATTTTTTTAGTTATTTCGGGCAATCAATGAAAATTGTATTTTTGTTCGAAAGAAGGCGACGTAAATTTTTCTCGACATGCAAAACGGATTTAGGGAAAATGAAGGAGTATATCTCGGTGAAAACCGAGATTTGTGTAACAATGAACGAGTATATCGCTCGATTTTCCGAATTCATGGGTTGAAAAACTGAAAAAAAAGCGGATTTTCTGTGTCTTGGTGGTTGATTTTCATATTTTTCCCACTCTAAGTATTGCATGTTGATGCGAAATTGTGAGGAATTAGCGTCTGAAAGAATGCTGGAAGACCGGCAACACCCGGTCTCCGCCTTATGGGATTCACTCTGTGGACTTTTCTACCCAGCATAAAAATCATCACTATGAACAATCTGAGAAATCTGGATGATAGGGCTTCACCATACCAGATTCTCTCAAAGATCTCGGAAGGTTCATACGGGCGCGTTTACAGAGTTTGACATCCTCTTTTTCTTCAGAATCGCTTGTTCATTTTCTCACATTTCCGTTTCTGTCTCCTTGTTGATCCTTATCCTTTTTTGATAACATAGGCGCGTAAACGAGGAACAGGAACTCAAGTTTCTCTGAAAGTTCTCACCAAGAACCTTTCTGATGGACGAACTTCTGCAGATGTGCACCAAGAAGTATCGATCCTAAAGAAGCTCAACCACAAAAATATCGTCCAATTTATTGACTTTTTTGAGACACAAGGTGAATTTGTCATCGTTACTCTCCTTGCACAAACTGATTTGTCCGTAGTTCTGAAGGAACAGAACATTCTCACAGAATCAGAAATCCAATGGCTTCTTAAATCGATACTTCCTGCTCTTCATTATCTTCATGACCAGAAAATCATCCATGGGGACTTAAAACCCAGTAATATCCTTCTTCTATCTGATGGAACTCCACAACTGTGCGATTTTGGATTTGCCCGAATTCTGGAACAAGGAACCTCTCTCAAGGGAACACTCAGAGGTTCAATGGAATATCTCTCTCCTGAAATTGTGGGACAGAAGGAATATGATTGGAGGGCAGATCTTTGGTCGTTGGGAGTCGTTCTGTTTGAACTTCGAACTGGATCCACCCCATTTGCCAGTCCTGATATGTTCACTTTTTTACGTCGAGTACAAGAAGAAGAGGTTCAATATCCTGTCGAGATTAGTGATACATTTGTCGATTTCCTGAAAGGACTCCTCCAAAAAGATCCAGGCGCCAGATTCGACTGGAAAACAATACTCTCTCATCCATTTCTCACTAAAACATTGAACACTCCGAATATTTTTATGGTTGATATCCTGGAACCTCGGAACAATGGATACATCTCAACGTTGGACGATTACGAACCCAAAATCATCAAAGACTTAGAAGACAAATATCCTGAAATTGTCTCTGAACAGGGAGACTCTCTTAAAACAAAACGCGATGAATTGTATATTTATCTCCATACTGTTGAAGATACCCCAGATCTTCCGAGGCCATCTAACATCGTCCCTCTCGTCCAGAATTCACCAAGAATATCTTCAACAAAAGATCTCCCAACATTGCTCAGGGAGGTTCTTGAGGTAGACTTCACAGGAGGCGATGATTGGGGTGATTATGAGGATCGCCACGTCGAGCAAAATGGAAGTGATGCTCTCGTCACAATACCAACACTGATCAGCGAACACGGAAAGAATAAGATTACAAAGGGCAAGAAAAAGAAACTCCTTGGAGAGAAAAAGTCCAAAGTGAAGGTATTGAGTAAAAAGTCGACCAGTTCCTCAACCAAACCGAAGGATGTCGAGAAACTGAGTCGAAAAAAGTCAAAATCTCCTGTCGTCACAATAAAACCGATGAAACCTCATCACATCAGTACTTCGTCGAAACCAAAACATGTCAAAAAGAAGGTCACGGCGAAACGGAAACTGACTTCCAACAAAACTTCGATTTTCACATCTACGTCTTCGCAAGGATCTCAGATCACGCTCATCCAAGCCGTTCCTGTTCAATTGGACTCCGACTCTATCACCATCAGAACAGGAATTTCCCCACAACATCCTGGAAATCTTCACACCACACCTGCGGCCCCAACTTCCCCTCTCCGAAAGACCAACGATCGAATCAGCAGGAGTCTGTCCGACCTCACAAATAAATCTTTGACGGAGGCTGATTTTGCTCCTTTGTCGTTCTATGCTGAGAAAGAGACTGAGCCAAAACCTGCCCCTCGTCGAATCCGAGACATTCTGTTCGTCACTCCCTCTCGCAGCATCATCACCCCCTTCAACACTTCTCACCGCTTCTCCCTTCGTCCACAACCCCAACCTGTCGCCTCGACAATTGTCCTCAGACAAACCCACTCTTTGGATGAGCTTCCCCCTCCGAAGCCCTCTCAAAGCTCAACCGAGGCTTCGATGGTGGAGGTCGACGAGGAGTCATTCATGGGCGAATACGAACGAGTCTCGTCGTCCGTGTTCGGTCGGCAGTACTCCGTCCCGCTATTCGAGGGTCACGACATACGTAAACTGGAGAAGAGCATTCAAATGTCGTTCCCATCATCGGAGACTTCTTCACGAGTCTCTTCTTCCGATCAGGCCAAAGGGTCGTCGTCGGGAGTGAACATTCAAATTCACACTCAATCACAATACCAGTCGAGACAACAGTCTGTCTCGATCGCGTCCGAATCGAAGGATGATATTCACAAATCAAACAAATCGGAACACGATGATCATGGAGAACGAAATGATGATCTCAAAGAAGAGAAGATGGAGAAGAAGAGCAGCGTCAACGTGATGAACAACGAGCCACAGCAACCTGATCCATCAGAAGGAGTTGAACAAAGCAAAAGAATCAGCGAGGACGATGGGAAAGTGTCCGAAGCTGGTGGCTCCTCGATCTTCTCGTCACGAACTCCCCCATCTCGGTGTCTTTCTCACCCAATCGATTCGCCAGTCATCTGGAAACGACACGCAATAACTGAAGAAATCAGAGACAAGCTCCGATTCGTTGCCACTCCAACATTGCTTAAGGCATACAATCGAACCCGTCGACGAGAAACGAAAAAGAGGAGACAGCAACAAAAGAGGAGCAGAAGCCTGTCGCCGCCTGTTAGTCATCACCTCCGCACTCTCTCCGCACAAGCTCGACTGGGGGCTTGTCGACATGTCGAGACAGACCCATTTGAAGCGGAATGGTTGGAGGAAGAGACTGTCGAAGACGAACTATCCGAGGATGCAACTCAGAGTGGAAACGATGCAAGCTCTCAAACACACTCAACAATTCAGAATTCGAGTAATCTCTTTCGTTCTGTGTCACAATTGCCTTCAGATCACGAGCCAGAACGAGGTCTGCAGGATGACAGTCACTACAGCGACAGCCCTCTCATCTCAGACGATTTTCAGTGGAAAATCGCAGACCATCGTCAACCAACAATTGCCACAACTGCTCGAGCAAACTTCGGAAATGATCTTTTGGATATGTTTGTCATCACGTCTGACAAAGAAGATGATTTCGGACGAGAGGACGAGGAGAGCGACGAGGATGATATGAGCTTGACCAACGAATTAGCTCTCAAGTCCAGCATTGGAGAGATGAGTTCACCGAACGGGATGGAGACTGATCGGTCTCGAAATGGGCATCTGATCAAACGCGGAGAATCTGGATCGATGCATAGCTCTGTCAGGCATCGCCACCTGTCACCAGCCCACTCACCACGCATGTCTAGTGATCCAAACTCAACAGGTCGAAGGTCAGTCTTCTCCGAGCATCCGTTCCTCTCAATGACACAGTCGGCAACAATCGTCCTCCCGTCTGCAGATCTCACCCAAATGTCGCAATCTCTCTTCAAGACCGATGTCACCATGTCGACACATGAGGAAGAAGGATTTCGGAAAGGAAATCGATCATCGAATCCCAGCAAGACAGCAAGTCCTAATCGTCTCGATGAGCATCCAGCCATCCCCTCGTCTTCTCTCTCCCTCACATTTCCTCGTTCACCCTCGCCTTCTCCCACTGGTTCGGGGACCTCCTCCTCAACTCCTAACCCAGTCAAATCAGAGTGTCAGAAATCAAGCTCTGCAACTTTTCAACAATTTAAACTTGTGAAAGAATCAACCAGACGATCCAATCTCATCCGCACAACTCGTCTCCTCAGAAGAAACGTTCAACCTGCCACTCGGATCCCAAAAGATCTCCTCATTCTTTCGTTCAGACATCTTTTCTCACTTCACTCCGATTCCAACAGCGAATCATTTCCATCATTCTCCAATCACAAATCGGAAATGGCATCTTATGTTTCTCCGAATCTGGACACAGACGCTGCTCCTCGACAAATGCACGGATCCACATTCACAGCCCTGCAGAATCGTGCAGACGCTGTTCTCCCCTCGCACCTCCGAACTCGCACTTCACTCTCTCACACCGCATCGTCCAAAATCACTCGTCTGATCTCGGCTTTTACACAGGTGATCAACACCCCGACCGTCAACGATTCGGACGTCTTCCTTTCATCGATGATTCTTCACACCCTCCTCGTCCGAAGTGGAGTTGCATCCCTCACGCCGTCATACTTCAACAAAACAAATGGTAGTGTCCATTTCCCATCCCCTCCGAATCTGCTTCCACTCATACTCTCTTATCCGTCAACGCCACGCCGAAGTCTCCCGTCCCAAACCCGTCTTCATTTGTTTCCAAAACAGGTCAAACGGACCCAGAAGACTTCCCTTCCCTACTCGCTGTCCGCCCTCACAGCACAATCTCCTGTCATCATCAATTCCGATTTCCCTCATCCCTCACAAACCTCTGATGACTTCCCCTCTTTTGGCACGTTCGAGCACTCACTTTCGTACGCAGGAATGCCGCACGAGATCGTTGGATCTGAGAGCTGCTCCTTCCATTCGCCTCTTCCCCCGTTTGCCTCTCTCTTCAGACCTCCCCTCCCTCATTTTGACTTTTCTCTCCACAACACTGACAACAGAAGAGAGATCGAGAGCCAAAAACCTGCTCTAGCGACACCCTTCTCAAGCACTGGAGCACCTCCTCACAACACGTATCGGCATTCTTTTGTTTCTGTCACGCGTTCATCACCATCGGCAGAGGCTCAGCTTCCCATCCCTGAATGGCTTGGATCTCGTTGGGGTGTTTTCAAGTGGATACCACTTGATCTATTCGTTCCTGTTGCACTTCCTTATCTGTCCACAACGACGATGCGTATCTCTCGCCTTCGTGTTCCCTACATTCCTCCCTCCTTGACCCTCCATTCATACACCGTCGATGAGGCATTTGATCTCGAATGTATGAAGACTGGCGATGTGAATACCTTTTCAGAGAATCGACCACTGCATTCCTTATTTGAGAAACCCCCCGATTGTCAAGCAGTCCTCTCTGTTGATTGGTTGGGTGTGGTCTCGACCTTCCTCACAGCCGTCAAGGGAATGGCGCATTCAATCCGAGCGATGACTGCCCTCTTCCGGACAATGTTCTCTTCTCTTGTCGGCTCATTCTGGAATGGTTCCTGGCGACCTCTGTGGGCATACAAGACTGAGCGTGAGACGAAGAAACGACGAGACGTCTATCTGTTTGAGGAGGATGATTGGCTGATGAATTTTGTTGATGCCATCACTCCCTTCTTTCACAACATATTTGTCGCTCCATCTCTCCTTGCTCACACTCTTCACCCACAACAGCCGCAGGAAGACGACGATTTATTGGACACTATGAGCCTTGATTCTCCAGATTCCCAAAGCCAAACGCGTCAACAGCCTTGGACGTTCCTCCGCTGGCAGCATCTCCTCTCACTCGCATTCCCGTCCCTCGTTTTTTCTCCGCAATGTGCAATCCTCCCACGTGACGTTGCCACTCACGTCCTCTTCGCCAGCAGAATCGCTCATCGCAAACTCCATCAAGATTCCCTCCGACATCCATCATCGTTCGTTTCTCCCATCCCCCTCGATGCATCAAACCCCCAAAAGAGGATTGTTGGCGTGTGCCCGTCAGAGGAGGTTGTGCGGATCTACTACCACAAGCAAGTCCAACAGTTGCAGAGAGCTTCTTGTGATTGTCTTGTAGCGATCTGCGATCTTCTTGAATCTGTCGGAACCACTTGTCGTCTTTCCAGCAAAGCACATGATTTCTATGTGAAGAAGATCCTCATGGCAATGTCAGCCTCTCCGTCCGGATTGGAATGTCTTCCCAATACTTTTTCAACGAGAGAAGGGTTCCTTGCGCGGATTGTGGAAGATGACGATTACCAAATGAAGGACCATCACCCAAACATGATTCCGAATGTCATCAGCGACTCTCATCTCAACACACTCCAACGGATGACTCGCGAACTTGCCCAATGTCTTGGTGCCACACTTTTTGGAGGTCGTTGGCGTTGGAACTCGATTGAGATGTCAGCCCAGTTGGTGTGTGTCATCCACGGAGTTGGTGCCTGCAACTGTGTTCGAGAATGGAAATCAGAACTCTCACGTTGTGTCTATGAATCAGATTCGAACAACATCACCCAATACCAAGGTGGAAAGAACGTCTCCCCTACTTCGTTGGTTCGAGAACAGCAGCACTCGATGGACACTCCGGCGCCCAACACGTCAGATCGGAAGGAGGACGAGGTCAAGCCAAACCTCCTCACAACAACGTATCTGGAAATGAAGGGACGGCAACGACTCATCAAAAGTACATCGTCTGTCCCCGTCCTTCAATCTCCTTCGCAGTTAGTTCTATTCTACACTCTCGTCTCTTCTCTCTCATCGTTGTTGTCGTGCCTCCTCTTTCCTGCGTTTCCCTCCATGGCAGAGAACCCAGATCTCATCTTTGCAGGTGAGGTGAGGGGAACTTGGGAGATGGAGTTCAGGAAACTGGACAATCAACCATCGAAATGCATTACGCTCCCTCGTTCCTATCTCAACTCTATCTCGGCCGCATCGTCTCCTCTCCCTTTCGTTCAGGCGCTCATGCAAACGGTGGATACGACGATCCAGAACAAACACGTGTCAGTTCAGAAAGACATCTCTCAGCGAGTCTACGATGTCTCTTCACTCATCAATTCCGAGTTGTTCAACTTTACGGTTTCCCCCGAGCGAGTGAAGGAAATCGACCTGAGTTCACTCGACTTATCCGGAGATAAGACCGAAATCCCGCAGATTCTATCGATAGAGCCACACGAGACGGATTATCCGCCGTTTCCTCCGCTCATCTCCTTCCTCTTGGAAGCGTACGCTCTCTTCACCCTCCGAACAGAAGACGCGTCTCGAATCACACCGACATTCACAACCACTCACGAAACATCGTCGCATCTACTCCGCCTGCTTCTCTGGGTTATCAAAATTGAGAACGAAAACATGAACTACTCGACTCAACCAGGTTCCATCTTCGTCAATACACACATTTCTTTTGCTGAGATCTGTGCTTCGTTATTCATGTACCCAGTACGGTTCATTGCTCGACGTCAGCTTCTCCAACTCGGCTGCCTCTCGAATTACATCTTCAAGTTCTTCCTGAGCGAAGCTTCACTCCTGGACACACTCATCTACCGAACAGCCAAAAGTGATAGTGCAACAATTCAAACACAATATACAATTCCTCTTCCGCCGTCGGGTGAATGTTGTCAGTCCATAGACTCGAAGTCAGACACTCTGCCAGACAAACAAGAGCGGGAAGTCACTCTTTTCAGTGAAAAGTCAATCGAGCATGTTTACCCCTTCTTTGTAGTGATGGCCTCCACGCTTGATCGAGAACTGGAGAATGTTTCCGTCTGTTCCCTTCTTGACAAAGACGGATCGATCATGACACAAGCAAGCGGCCGTCAGTCCATTTTGATCGACGTCTCCAAAGATTCCCCACAACAAACCGATCCGTTAGTGTTCGTCTCCGATCGACCCACATTCATTGGCATGCACAGCGCTGAGCATCACATCTCGCTTGTCCAGGGATTGTATGGGTTCTTCTCAACTGTGTCCGTCTGTGGGCACTTCTCTCCGTACCTCTTCGAGGCTGCCATGGACGATTACCATTCGAGCTCGTCGGATTTCTTCACCGTTCCGGACCTCGGACAGCAGATTGGATCGGTCGGGACGAGCAGAGGAAGACGGAGATCACTGGCCAAACACATCATCGACCAGGAAGAAGACACTCCAATCATCACAGTGACGTCTCATGGACAGACAGAGGACGGAAGGACACACACTCCGCCTGTCTTCATCCGTCTCCGGTTGATGATGTCGCGATTGTCGATTAACGCCCACTTGTCTGTTCCATTCATTCCTTGGACTGGGTACGATGCGAACACGCTCACCACTCCGTTCATCCCGAATGGACCCATGTCCTGTTCTCCGTTGTTCTCCACAGTCGATCTCCCCCTCCCCGTCTATCGCATGAAATCGGGTCGGTTTACACTCTCGCCGGAGACATCGGAACATCAACAAATGAATCAATCTCCGTTGAGTCGTTTCCCCCTCACAATGATATCTGAAACGTCTTCTCTCAGAGAAACTCCACGACCGAACCAGCCTCTGTCTCCTCCGCTCAGAAAAGAACTTCGCCTGTCAATCTTCAATCTTCCTGCACATGTCCTTCGATTTTCGTCAATCGCCTCGATGATGATTCCTCACACATTTCCTATCTCTTCTCTCTACTCGTCCTACCGATACAAGCAATCATTCACAACAAATCAGAATCCACTCATTCTCATCTTCGAGATTATCAAACAACAGCCAATCTGGATTCCCAAGCAGACCCTCGCTGTCTTCACCGAAGATTTCAGAAGGCCAGATCAACTGTCCCTCCTCACAACAATTGCCTCCCTCGAGAAGGCCACAGACATTCTCAACGAATCCATCGCCTACTCACAGCTTCTCCCAGCAGACCTCTCGATTCCAGACTTGACTCGTCTTGAGAAGGAAACAACGAACGAAACAGGAAACGATCCTGATAGTCACTTGAGTCACACTGAATACGAACTTGGTGTTCCATTCCCAGCATCACTCCATGATTCGGCCCACAGAATCCATTCTCGACTCGTCGAATCGACTTCAATACAGAAGGCCGGCTTCAGCATCAATTCCAAACAGAAATATGTTATTCTTCCGTGGGCGAACATCACAGCGTCACTCTCAGGTGTTTTATATCAACACCACTTCGGCATCATCTCGTCTCTCATACAGTCCTTCTTTGCCTTCTCTGAAGCCATGTGCTTCTCCAACACTCAGGTCAGTGGAGACGTCAAGGAGACCTTCAATCGCGTTGAGACAATCAAATCGAGTGTGATCTCCCAAACAGCTGTCCTGGCCACTCATCCATCTCAATCGACTCGACTGAAAACACGCACCCCACGTCTCGTAATGGTTGGAGACAGCCGAATGACAATCATGAAGAAACAGATCACAAGGCGTGCCATTGCTGGTGACTTCAAATCAGTCAAATCAATTCTTGGCGGATGGTGGTTGGTCAGCGTGCCACAATTAATCGCAAATCACGGACGGCGAAAGGTTCCGCACATGGCACTCCAAAAACTCAAACGGGCCTCACTTCGATACACCCAACCACAGACACCTGTCAGATCAGCACAGAGCACTCGGACTATCCGACATTCCGAAGAAAAGAAAGAGAAAGAGCTGAACTGGACTGGAGCGCTCAGCACTCTCCCAATTCCAGCCATTTGGAGTGCGACAACAAATATGTTCCCACTCCGATCGCGAGAACAACCAGAACATACTGAGACACACTTCGTCTCATCTCTCCTCACTGGTCATCCCCAAGACGCTCCCTACCGTGATCGAGAGACTGAATACGATCCACTCGGATTGCCTGTCTCTCAAGCTGATCTTCTGTCTGTGTCGCGAATTTTAGCACAATCGTCGTCTCTTTGTCATCAGGTCAACTCTGATCTCGCAGAAATGCGCCCAACAGCAGCAGGGGATACGCCAGCCTATCTCAACACTCTTCCTCTCCTCGTGCAGATGCCAATGATACAAACATCGCCGTTTTGTTTGGAGACACAATCAATCAATCGAGTCACATCGAATCAAGATCTCCCTGTGAATCCACTCACTCACAACCCTCAAACTGAACGTGGCCCAACTTTCCCTCTTGTCTGCTCGCATTTCCTGCAGCTCCCTGACACCAACATTGGCACTGACATGGTTATGATCGCCACGAAGACAACGAAAGCTGTTGAAGATGGTGAATTCAAGGAAGATCCATCACCAATGGCCTCTTCGGATTCAATCAGGCTGTTGGAGGAATTCCCACTCAAGGAAGGAGTCCAGAAAATGTCTCTCTCCATCATTCACACTCCTGACTGTGCTCAGATCCCGTCTGATCTCGCATCGACGTCTCCATTCCCAACACACCTCTCCGACTCTGCCAATCCTGTCTGGCTTATCGATCTTCTCATCTGGGCTGGATATGCCATGGCTGCACCTGCTCCAACGTCATTTGGCTTGTCTGGAGGTGTGATTCCCCAATTTCAGCAGAACAGTGTGTCTGATGGAGTTGCTCAGAGTGGAATTGAATACGTGCTTTCATTTCTCGTGCGCATATCGCGAGAAGTACTCTGCCATCTTCAACAGTCCGAGAAACAGAAAGCTCCCATTCCAACGACTCTCCCTGCGCCATTCATACATCCTCCTCGCCGTCTTCTAACAACCCAAAAAGCGGTGGACCACACACTCGTCCTCCCACAGGTTTCTCTTGGTTCTGGAATTGATTCTAATGTCATGTTGATGAGTGCTCATGAGGACATGGATACAATCTTCTACAGTTTGTTGATGAGGCAGTCGATTGTTCGACCAATCAACAACACTTCCATCATCACGTCGCTCCGCATATCAACCGATTTCTTTGGGGCACATTTTCCAAACAATCTCTTTTACGGAACAGATTCACACGGAAAATCAACAGCATCTCTCATCCAGAAAACCGACACAGATATCACCGAAGCGCCCAGACTCTTCGTTGCGCAGAAGATGTGGCTCGCCAGTGAAATGGGAAATGCCGCAACACAGTTTCTCCGACCCAGCCAGTACTTCTTTGCATGCTCCGTTTTCCTCGTGCTCCTCAACTCTCTTTCGATCTGGGAATCGATGGTGGAACAATTGGATTCAGGCCAAATGCGTGTCCCTCCATCACCGTCCAATTTCTCGATCTCTCCTCCGCCTTGCTCTGCATCAACATCTCACACTGGTGTCCAGGCATCAAGCGTTCGCGGAATACTCGCCTCCCGTTTGTCACCTCTCGATTCTCCGACCAGCATCGAGGTCAGCCCCAGCATCGGTAACCACCATGCTGCAAGGAAAAGCTCTGATCCGCTCATCATAACAAAGCAATCGCAGAGATTGCCTGTGAAAGGAGTGTTATCCGATTCTGAACGAGAGAGCAAGATCGTCCATCACTCATATTTGGTGAACTGTGGAACAGCCCGCTTCGAAATTCTGACGACTCACACACTCTTCCTCTATCTTCAAATGATGCTCCATGTCTTTCATTCGGCGAGCCGAGTATCCAGACCTTCACTGATCTCAGATGAAGAAGTCGTCCCCAATTCATCGTCAACAGCGTCAATGTCGTCCATGTCGAGTGAGGGTGCATTTCCACTCACTCGCAACGAATCCACTTATATTCCTTTCGCTTGCATCCAAAACTCGAAAATGTATTCAATCAAAGAAGGCTTCTGGCCGAACGCAGTTTCGCTTTTCTTGCATCATTCCGGACGGGTTCTGTCGCTCCTTCCAACATTCTCTTCGCCCACTTTCGTCATCAACACTCTCCAGTGGCAGAAGAAGACAACACCTCTGTCGAGATCGATCGGACAAGTCAGCCAAATGAGAGCCCGGAATGTTTCGTCGCTTTCTTACTTGTTCTTCATGATGTGGGAAGTCACAAACTCACCTCTCATCTTGTCTGAATTGTCCTTGTTGATGGAAGCCATGCTGAGCGTCGACAACATCAATGCTGAGCAGATGTTCACAGATATGACCGACCTCCAACGACTCCAAGCTGAGCAGGCGTGGCTAGCTACATACAAACGTTCCAACCACAATCGCCTCTTTGGTGACACTTCTTTCTCTGTCACTCTCCTCCAGTCGCTCAACAATGGCTTCAGAGACCGCCAAGTCATCAAAAACATCAGTGAGACTGTTCGGATGATGCTCCGTCTGAGCAGGGCTCCTTTCACTTTTATGTTCGACTTTATTCTCGTCACTCCATTCGAAGTGCCTATCGCACTTGGGGAGCGAATAGTGGATCCGAACACCAAATATCAGCATCAACCACCCAGCCCAGTGGCCGAAAGAATCGAACGGAAAGATCCGACAAGGCTCAGGTCGAAATCGATTTCGCCAGTACTCAGGTCTGTCTCGCCCACCGCGAACAACACGGAAGACAAAATCCACATGCCGAACTCAACGTTCGGTGCCCGCCCATCCCGTTCTCATTCTCCGGGAGATGCATCGCCAGATGCATTCCAAAATGACTCACCCCCTCCCAACTCCCCTCTCTTCTACACTCACATCACCGGTGACGTTTCTGTCCCTGGGTCACTAACTTTGACCCAGTTTGAACTTCTAGATTCTATCCTTTGCGTTCTAAATGCGCTTCTCGCTCAGCATAGTCTTCGTCAGTTTCTTGTTTATTTGGATTGGGAAGATTATTTGATTGAAATGATCCTTTTTGTCTCGTCATTGCTGCTCAATGCGACAGACGAAAACGATTTCATTGTCCCACCTTTTGATTTAGTTGGCGGGAAATACGCGACTCTCCTGTCTGTCTCCGAGTTGGCGAAACTTGATGACGATCAGGATGGACGAGAAAGCCACGACCGTTGGGAAAGCACTCTCATTCTCTCCAACGCTGAGCTTCCGGGATTGACCCTCCCGTCGTCCTTATCTCCCAGCAATAACCAACAAAGCGAATCAACTTTTGAACCAGCCATTCCTTTGCCATCTTACTCGTTCTCGGTTAAAACTGAATTGATTTCATCTTCTCTTTCTTCAACATACACCGCCCCAACTCCTCCATTTGCCACACCAGCATCTCCACTCCTCATCCGCCCTCCTCCTTATCTTCCCATCCTCCGGCTGTCGATGTGTCTCCACCGCATGCTCAACATCATACATCTTCTCTGCACTGAACGTCCAGAGTCCAGAAAGAGGATCGCGGCGACATCATCGTTCGCATCTTTATTGATTGTGCTCTCTTCAATCAGATCTGACTTCCCATCCGTTAGTATTTACGCAACAACACTTCCGTTTAAAACCACAACACTCAGAAGTTCTGCGTTGGCTCTGATGTGTCTTTTGAGTGGTGAAGATGAGAATCTCAAACTGTATTTGGATTGTTTGTGGCACGACGCACGTCTCACTGTCGATGGAAAGACTGTGGCACAGTGAAACGCTTTTGTTTGTTCTCTCATTCTCGGGTTTTATTTGTCCAGTTCAACTGCGACGTTTTGACATATTTCCTGTCTATATTCTGTATATCTCTTTCTCTGTTCACTATATTTGTCGGAGATTTCACATTTTTGAAATGCGTCAGCCATGACTACGCCAACCACAGTCAAATCACTATGTGGTATATCCAAAGGAGATGTTTGTAACCTCATTTTTGACCGGGTGCGTGGCTCAATTGGATAGAGCACCTGACTACGGATCAGGAGGTTGTAGGTTCAAGTCCTGCCGCGCTCGCTTTTTTTGTTTTTGTTAAATCAGATCCATCGAGATTTGAGGTTGTGTCTATGAAAAAGTCCCCTTCTTTAAAATATCTTTATCTTCAATCGACATTTCTCCAATATGGGTTGTGAAACTGAGATTTTGATCATTGGTTGTGATTTTTGCTTTCTTTGTTCGAAGTCAAACTCAAACTGACTCTGTTTGGGACACGGATGGAATCGAGGAGTTTGAGATTCGACGAATTGTGAGTTCGAGGTACCTTCCTCTTGCCCAGAGGAGAGCCGAGAACACAAATGGCATTCCACAACTACATCCAAGAATTAACCCATAAAATAAGAAAGAAGACGGATTTGCAAGATCGCTGTACGGATATAAGTGACTGATAGACTTTTTTCAGAGAGAAAAGGAAAGGACACACCTTCCATCCAACCATCTGTGAATACAGATCATAATGACATATACGACGCTTGCCATGATGTTGAAGCAGAAATGTTTCCATTTGAGAGTGATTTTTGTGTGGATGAAGAGATCGACAAAGAAAACGATAAATGTCCCAGCATGGACGATCCCTCCTTTCCAAAAGAGGCGGAATGAGGAGTGGGAAGATAAATGAGATTCAAATACCCAGAAAAGGACGAGGGACTGAAATGAAAATGACAGGGCGATTAGTGATATGTAGTAGAGAACGACGTCAGAACGAATGAGTTTCGCTGTCTGAAGAATGGCATATTTTGGATGTGAAAAGACAGTTGATGAGTTGTACGGATAAAGACAAGTGAGCTGAACTCATCATGGAGAAATGTTGAACATACGAGGAAATAGAAAAAAATGAGAAGATTTGAGATCGATCCATGGTAAACAAGTTCGAAATTTTCACCTGCAAAGAACAAAAAGAGGGATAATCACATGAAAAACCAAAATCATACTTGAGATACAAAGATAAATGAGTATTGCGAGGGAGAGACAGGCAACGATCCGAAACGCAGAGATATATCTCTGAAATCGTTTTGATGAAGATGAAAACAGTCGTTCCTTTCCAACTTCAAGGCTTGTAGGGAGACAAAATCGTCTTACTCTTTGCATGTTGAGATTGAATGTCAGAGATGGTTAAGGAACAGTGAGGAAGTAGTTCGATTAATACACAAGATAAAAGTGACAATTTTCACTTGAAACAGGAAGAGAGAGATTTGATACAGAAATAAGTGTGTGGTGTATTTTACAAGATCAAGCCCACGAGACGATACTCAGAGGAAATCTCCGATGTCAGCACTCTACAAGGTTTACCCAGTCTTCATTTCACTTCATTACTCTCCTTATCATCGATTGTCTTCGTTTTAATCCAGAAAACCTTCGTCGCCTCGACAGACAAGGTGAAATCTCTCGACATCCATCCAACTCGATCTCTCATCCTCACCACACTATACAATGGATCTGTATTAATTTGGGATTTTGAAAAGAAAGTTTGTCAGTTTTGATCTGTCATGCTCTCCCAATCTTCGAAAATCAGATCCTTTTTAAGACAATCGACATCGGAGACAAAGCAATTCGTTGTGGAAAGTTTATCCCTGCCAAAAATTGGTTTGTTGTTGGAGCAGATGATAAATGCCTTCGGATATATCATCTTGATTCTGGTGAACTCGTCAAGAAATGGGAAGCTCACGATGACTTCATTCGTTCAATTGCGATTCATCCAACGAAACCATATATTCTGTCTTCATCAGATGACTATACTTCCAAGGTATCTTTTTTGATTCGTAACACTCTCTTTATCCTTGTTACAGCTCTGGGATTATGAGAAAGGCTTCTCGAACGTCCAAGTTTATCAAGGGCACGAACACTTTGTCATGAGTGTAGCTTTCAATCCAAAAGACCCAACTCTGTTTGCAAGCAGTTCTGTTGACGGATATGTCAAAGTTTGTGTTATTTCAATCAGATTGTCTCCAGGTTTGGACAATTGGATCGTCCGCTCCTCTTTTCTCTATTTTGGCTCATGAGAGGGGCAGCAATTTTGTTGCTTTTTATCCTGGAGCGGATCGTGCGCACCTTATCTCATGTGGAGATGATCAGTATGTTCCTCGATCTACTTCATCATCCCATCTTTTCATCTCCTTCAATCTCTTCCAAAATGATACATCTTCCCCTTTTCAGTATGATCAAAGTATGGGACTTTCAAACAAAAGCCCAGATTATCGCAATTAACGCTCACACTCAAAATGTCAGTTTCGCAGCGTACCACCCTGATTTACCACTGGTCATTTCCGGATCTGAAGATGGTGAGATAAAAATATGGAACTCTTCTTCATTTAGACTTCTGGATACAATCGATCCTGCGCTTGGTGCGATGTGGGGTTGCGCATTTCGTTCGGGACTCAACAAAGTTGCATGCGGAGGAGATGAAGGAGTTGTGATGCTTAAGCTAGGACATGAAAAACCTACTGCAACAATGGATTATCGTGGACAATTGTATTGGGCCAAAAAAACACAACTGGAGAAAGTCACAATAAATGCTAATGCAAGAGACGGTGTCGCTCCTCCAACAACAGGTGAACAAGTCGAGTGCATGACAAAATCACTCGTTACTACCGAATATCCACCGACATCTATCGCTACTTCTCCAAGTGGCAAAGCAATAGCTGTCGTCATTGGCGATGATTTTGTGATATACACTGCTCGTGCTGCCAAGAATGTCAGCTTTGGAAAAGCTAACGAGATTGTTTGGGCTACTGGCTTCGAAGAAGAACTTTTTGCAACCTTGGAATTCCATGACGAAGCATACAAAAGACAGAGTCGGATCAAAATCCATCCAAACTATGAAACGCAAGGAGATGATCTCCCAATCGATAATTGTACCAAAATTTTCGGAGGACTCCTTCTTGGTGCTTTTGACAACGAGGCAATCCATTTTATCGATTGGCAAAGTGGATATGAGCTGGAGAGCATTGAAGGAGATGTGAAGGAAGTGGCTTGGAGTGCAAATGGAAAATTTGTTTCTTTGATCTGCAGAGAGTCAATTTTCGTTCTTGCAGTGAACCAGGCTGTCCTCGAAAAACGTCTCGAAAACCCAAGCGAAGATTTCCAAAACGACGACGAATCTCTTTTTGAAGTTGTTCATGAAGAACTTGAACAAGCAAAACGTGGAGTGTGGAGTGGAGAATGCTTCATTTTCCAGACTAAAGACAACAGACTCATGACATTGGTTGGAGACCTTCCTACTGTTGTCGCTCATATTGAACCATCGCTATACCTATTAGGATATGTAAAGGATCACAACTCAGTGTATCTCGTGGACAAACAACACAGAGTCATGCGGTACCCTCTTCTCGGACCTGTTGTTGATCTTCAAATCGCTGTCCACCGACAAAAAACAGACGAAGAAATCCAAACCCATATTTTCCCCCTCCTCGAAGACTCAGATGAATTGTGCGACGTTGCGGCCCGATTCCTCTCCTCTATCAATCGCAAGGAACTCGCCTTGCTCATCGCCAAGGACGTCGATCTCCTCATCACCCTCTCCCTCGAAACAAACAACATCGGAAAGGCTCTCTCTGTCGCTGAGCAGAGTGAGACACAATGCAGCGAGAATGAGACCACGGAAGAGGAGGGCTGGCAGGCTGTCTGTCAGCGTTGGAAGAAAATCGGAGACTTCGCTCTCCAGCACGGCATGTTTGGTGTTTCGGAACGCTGCTTTGCGCATGGTCGGGATTTGGAGTCACTCTTCGTTCAAACCCTCGCCACGGGTGACAAGGAAGGACTGGCTGCGGTGGGAGGAAGTGCTTCGATGAACGGGGACTTTGCTGTTGCTTTCTACTCCCTCTTCATGCAACACCGCGTTGACGAGTGTCTTGACCTCCTCTCCAACAACGACATGGTAGCCGAGGCTGCATTCTTTGCACGCTCGTATGCTCCGTGGCGTGTGGCACAGACTGTCACCGCTTGGGAAACGAAACTTGCCCAGGACAGCCCTCACTTCAAGAAAGCTCCCTCAGTGCCGTCAGCAAAGGAAGGAAAACAATGAAGGAACTGTGTTGCGTTTAATTTCACTTCAGTACAGCCGTGTTCATTAATTTGACCAATTTCTGGAAAACGGAAACAGGAGTCAAAAACGGTGGAGATTCTCGAGAATTCTGAAGAGAACAGTGAGTTTTTTCTTCGTTGGTGTTTTCCTAATTCCCTTCCCTACAGTTTGCACACATAGTGTTGAAATGAGAAGACGCATTTATCTGATGAGAACAACCGATCCCGGATATTCCGTTGTGAACGAGTCTCTTCAAGGTGCTCAGAGACGCCTATAAAAGCAACATCGGCCCCCTTCATCCGATATGCACGTATCTACTGCGGGATATCCGGAACATATCTTTACATCAACCATGAATCGCCACCAGAGAGACCGAATCCGTCTGTTTCGTCCACACCATTTCACCTCATCCGGTCAAAAAGTCTGCGATGGTGGGTCATCGATTTTCTAAATCATCAATTACAATGACCCTCGCAATAAAAGTCATTCACTCAAAATCAGTTGATATCAGACGATTCCTGGTACCCGACAGCATCACCTACGAAGAACTGTCACGCAAGATCTCAGAACTGTTCGAAATTCAGGACCTCACTCAGGTTATGTTTCGCTATGTTGACGACGAACGAGACATGGTTATTTTGAACAGCGAAGAAGCATTGAAAGCAGCGAAAGAGGTTGCTAGAGAGAAGAAATCGCTGAAAGTGTTTGTGATGCCGAACAGACCAAGACAGGAAGGAGATGAGAAGGAATGCTCAGAAGGGAAGGGACCAGAATGCAGACGCGGTGGAAAGAAGATGTGGAAGCGGATGAAGATGATGAGACGATATGGAATGATGAAGTTGCCAGAAGAAGGAAAGGAATGTGAGTTCAGAAGAGGAGGGCCACCACCATTCGGCCCACCACCCTTCCACGGAGGCCCACCCTTCCACGGTGGACCTCCTCCCTTCTGCGGACCACACGGGCGCAGAGGACCATCGCCATTCTGTGGGCCACATGGACATGGAGGACATGGAGGAAGACCACACGGCCCTCCGTGCTGCCATGGTCCACCAATGCATCACGGTCCACCTGGTCATTTTGAGCCACCAATGGGCTGTGGAGAGTTTGGAGGGAGAGGAGGACACTGCGGCGGGAGAGGAGGACACTGGGGAGGAAGAGGTGGACACTGCGGCGGGAGAGGAGGACACTGCGGAAGGAGAGGTGGACACTGCGAAAGAAGCGGATCGGAAGGAAGAAGCGGATGGGAAGAAAGAATGCCCCCACACTTTGATGGGCATCGTGGACCACACGGACATCACTGCGGGCCACCTCATGGAATGCCTTATGGCCGACATGGCGACTTTGGATTCGGGATGAGCGGACCAGCTCCATGGATGTTCAGACGCGGTGGATTCGGCGATTATCCAAGCGGATCTGAATCGCAGACAGAGTCGCAGACAGGATTCCAGACGGACTCGGGAACAGAATCCCAGTAACTCCCAGACATCAAAGTTTAAATTCTCGTTTTTCTCCATTTCATCTTATAAAAACAAATTCACATTTATTTTCTTTAATCACTGAAGATAACGACAAGGAGTCTCCATTTGAGCTCCTGGAACTGGCTGGAACATCTCAATTCACTGAACACAGAGAACTGGCTCGAGGCGTGTCGTCTCAGTGTGAGAGAGTGAGCGAGACCAATGACCTCTCTGAGAGCACAATTATTTCTGTGATAGCCATAGCAAGAAAACAATTGGAGATGATTGAGAGCTCGTCATCATTTGTGCACAACCGTCTCCCTCAAATGTTTTATGACGCGGTTGATCACACACCCAGCAATCTACCTTGTTGTTCCTCATGCATCAGATCAATCAAGCATCATTGAACAATTGACCTTCATTTTAAATTCTTCAGTGAATTGTGTAAACCTCAAAGCTCAAGATCACAAACGACGCCCATGTCTCGCAGATTTGACCACTTTCAGTGAGTTTGAATCGCTTATCGCAGACTTTCTGAACTCTACACCTCTTTTTCCGGATGATCATACGATTGTCTTCACCACACTTCAGAAACCAGGTCTTCAATTCTTCCCACCTGTCCTCAACCCTAGTCTGTCGTTTCTTTTTTTCATACCGATTTTTGCCTTCAAATCCCCAGAGATAATCCCTGCAAGACATGCCCGAATATTGTCAGATTCTCATTGGCTTGTTGTGGACAATCTAAGTTCACTCATTGGCTTTTCCCAACCTGGAGATACTATTCTCCTTCCAAACGGAACATACCGATGTTCATTCGATCTTTGGCGTTCTGAGCGTATTCAATGGACCCTCTATTCCATGACGGAGGAGCGAAAAGCAGACATGCTTCAAACCGAAGACAACGACGAAGTGTTGCCGGAAACTGAACATAAACAGAAACGACGTGGTCGCAATACGAAGGCAACCTCTGAAAAGAGAGCAATGTCTTCGCTATCATCTCCCACGGACACACCTGTTCCAGACAGAATGAATGCCACTGAACAAGTCTCTATTGGTGTTGTATCTGACTCTCCAAGTTTATCTCCTCCCGCATTGTCGGTTGGAGGATCCGCAGAATCACATTGGAATGACGTGAAGAGTGGAACAAAGGGAAAAGACAACGGAACAATTGAACGGATCACAATCATTGGACTTCGTGGACAACGTCAACAACAAGGTATGCCCTTTTGTATATTAATTGTGTTTCTCCGCGTCTTCTAGGAGGTGAGGTCCTGATCGTGAACTCGGCGACAGATCGCTGTTTTCTGGATTGCTTTGGAGAGTGTGTTTTGGGCGGCCTACGACTTGTGCAGATGGGAGGGTGTGCTCTTCGTTCTTTTTTCTTGTGATAGACACGAGGGATGTGTTTGTGTGAGGAAAGGACGCACTTTGATTTTTGGATGTCATTTTGAGGTCGTCACATCTGGAATCACACTCAGACCAAACACCTCCGTATATATCGCAAATAGCACTGTTTCTCTCTTCTCTTTCTTCATGATTCTCTTCATCTGCCCTCTTCCCACTGAATCCATGTCACTTGTTATGATGCCAGATCCGAGGTTGTGGATGGTCTGGTGTTGATATTGCGAATGGTGCAACGTGTGTGATGGTGAATTCGTTGATTTGTGATTGTGGAACGAATGGAATCTCGTCTGCATTCTTCTCGATTACTTTGTTCTTTTCTCACAATGAATAGAGCATCAGATTCAACTCATCCTTCAACAATATTGACTCAGCCAGAAGGAGGGTGTTCTTTATCTCGTTTTTTTCAACTTTCATCCCTCTGTATATCTTGTAGAATCGCTGCTCGCGTTGGTCAATTACCAATCTCCCTCAAACTCATCTCGACAACTCTACTGCAAAATACACCAACGGGCTTGACAATTCATTCTCCATGTTCGCTTATATTCTCTTCTGTTCTGATTTCTGATCATCTTCTCACGATCTCTCAGCACCCTCACAAAATGATCTGCATTCTCAATTGTCTCTGTCTCTGCGGGATTCAAGTGTCCCTCAAGCAGTTCTCCTTGTTACGCCAACTGCATCTCTCCCCCTTCAGCTCACTTCTCTTCTTTCAGACCCTGATTGATCATGTTTCGACAAAAACGCCTAAAGTCGGAACTTGTGATTGCATCGGGGTATTTATCATCAAAATCGAACCAGGGACAAAAATGACAGTCAATTCTTCATGATCTGACAAAAAATGAAAAAAAAGTTGTCACCGCCCGGGATCGAACCGGGGACCTCATGCGTGTGAAGCATATGTGATAACCAATTACACCACGGTGACCCCGAAAATCTCTTTTCTTCAGAATGAATCTCAGATGAGGTGATGAGAGATTCTGGGTAGATCTCTTTTCAAAGATGATCTTGTTCAATCTCAACCAATGACTTAACTCGAAAGGTTCTGTTGGGATTTCGAAACAGTATTTGCTGAGAAATCGAACTGAAACTGGAATGTGCGGAACACTGAAGAAACGATGATAATGTGCGAATCTGCATTGTTCCGTCCGAGAAGGAGAATGAACGGTCTGAGGCCTCTGAGTTGGTAGAGAGAGCTCAAGTTCTGTGTTGTTCCGTTTGGGTGTTTCCTCAAAAACTGTCTTCTTGATTTCCTCAATCAATCTCCTGCATTTCAGGATTGTGTTCGCCGAAGACCCTTCCCCGTCTCCTCTGACTCCTTTCCGCTCGGCTCCAAAAGCAGAATCCTCAGCGTCGTTTCCTTCTCTCGCAACGAACGCTGCATCGCAGTGATTGTATATTCATGGCTGGTCGGATTGAGCGGGGCGTCGTTGGGTGGGGGAACAGGATTGTTTTGAGAGAGGAACGAGGATTGTCAAGCTCGCTCCTTGCTGTCTGTTTTGACCCGTTTCCAGTTTATTTTCAACCTCGTCCAAATATCTGCTCAGTCGCTCGCTCATCTCAGCTTGCTCCACTAAAGTGTTGACGATGTCGCTTGCGCTCATGTTTCCAAACTGGGATGTGTCCTGGCCTACTCTCTGTGCTGCTCTGACTGCTTGATTGTTGGTGTTTGCTGCCTCGTTCTGGGTCCGATCCCGCATTGCCGCAACGAGAAATTCTGCCTCGTGCTGTTTGTGCAGCAGCAGTCGTCGAAGTTGGGCGAGGTCGTGCAACAGGCCCTCGTTGGCGACCGCATCGAATTGAGAAGGAGGAGGGTTTGGGACGACAGTGTTGTGGAGGTTCTGCAGGTGACCGTTGTCTGTTTGAAGGCTGGAGAGAGTTTCGGAGAGTTTCTGGGCAGACTTTTCTGCCTTTCGCTTCCTTTCTTGTGCATTCTCTGCCTCTGTTTCCATCAGAAGCGTTTCCTTCTCCGATATCTATCTTTGGTTTGTGTCTAGCTTCTGCTTCTTCAAACCCACGCTCCGATCTGAGAAGATATTTTCGGACAATTTTGGCAATTTTGGAGTGGAGGTCGACGGAGAGTGCGTGGAGGGCACGAGACGTGGTCTGTCCTGGTCCAAACTGTACAGAAAAGGAAGTGTGAGGTTACGAACTGAAGTGATGCTGCTTTTGTTTGTCCAGTTTCTGATGCTGAGATTTTGTTTTGTTCATCTCTCTCTCCACCCTCTCCTCTAAATTGGCATTGTCTGGCGTGAGCATGCTCAGTTCAACTCTCAGACGCTCCGCGCCTCTTCCGTCACTTTCTGCTTGTTCGTGTCCACCAGCTCTGCTTCTCTCTCCATTTTCGAGCTGCCTTCAATTCGAGCTCGAAGGATTTCGGTTTAGCTGTTTCCGTTGCGAATATCATCGAAGAAGATCTGCTCCTCTTCCGAGGGACGAGGTGGAGGATGTGGGAAGGAACTGTTCGCAGATGATGGATGACCGCGCTGGGATGAACCTGAGTGGGTGGTTGTCTCCTGTTTCCTCATCTTCTTCCGTGTTGGTGGAGGAGTCGGTGGATGTGAGGTGCGAGGGATCGGTTTTCGTGTGGGAAGTGGGGGTGACAGTGATGATGCGGAGGGCTCTGATGGATGGGGGTTGATCGTGATTGTGTTCGGAGTCGTCTGGGTTATTGGTTGGAGAAGAGGCTGTGAGACGACAGGAGAGGCGGATGTGTGTCGAACAGGCTCAGGAAAATGGCGAGGCGGTGTGGAAGGGCGTTCTGTGGGGACTGTCCATTGTGGAGGGCTGTCGTCGGTGCGCTGTCTCCTCGCTCGGCCCATCCTTCCACTACCACTGGGAACGGGAGGGAGGATGATATCTGGCCTGTCGCTGCTTCGGAGGTTGGCACCTCCTGTTTGGATGACACGGTTGCGGTCTTCGGCTATGGACATTCCCGCAGGGCGAGTGTCGAGTAACTTCTGGACATCAGGGACTTGGTACGAGTCGCGCATTGTGGACGAGAGTGCCTGTTCTTCGGATGGTTGAGTTTTGGTTGGACGAAAATTGAGAGTTGGTGAAGAATGCGAGGAAAAACGTAAAGAATCTTCACTTTTCACGGAGTTAGAAGGAAGAGTGTTGAAATCTTGGATGTCTTTGGCCGATGAGTCGATTTGTGGGAATGGTGGTTGGAGGTGTAACGTTGGTTGTTTCTCAGCTCGTTCAGGAAGAAAAATTAGATTGAAGAGTGGAATTAGAGTTCATTGGGATAAAAAAGGCTGCACTTCCGCTCTGGGGGGAGGTGTAATAACGATCGAGAAGAGACGGGTTCATTTTGATGATTGGTATGTGAAAGGGCTGGATAAAGGAGGTGATATGAAGATAATCAATCCAAACAGCAGGCTTTCTCGATGGAGTTGTTGTGTGAGCGACTTAGTAGCACATCCTCTCGATCTCCATTTCAGACTTGAGTGTGATCAAGATATCCACTCCGAACCAAGAGAGAGAAATAGTAAAATACGAGGGTAAAAACAATAGAGAGAGATACTGACATTGTGAATCTTCTATATCTCATTTCTTTCGGTCTAGATCATATCTGGATTTGAACATGACACCAATTCCAGACTAATGAAGAGAAAATCACTGATAAGATGGCAAAAACAAAGGAAGTGCAAACTTTTATTGCGAGATTTGCATCTATTAATTCAGTTTGTAATCATTGACAGAGAAGAGAAGAGGAAACGCCGAGTCGCATCGATCTCCACAAATTTTGTTGCGATGGAGACAAAAATGAATCATAACAGAACAAAAAAAGTGTTGAATGGAGTAGGGACTTCAAATAGCGAGATGAGAGGTCCTGAAAGAAATGAGATGACGAAGACAACTTGACATGGGGAAGAGGATCAGATCAGATGACCGATCAGAAAATGTCCGATTGGTCATCACTTGGGAAAAGTCCAGAATGTTGATGAACTAATTGAGAGAAAGGTACTGTGTGAATATAATGTGCTTGTCAGATTCGTCATCAAATCTGTCCTCTCTTGGGCCGATCGGCATGTTAACTCCTATTTAGGAGTTTGTAGGACAGAGTCTCTGAAGCTCGCAATTCACTGCCAAATCGATTTTCACGCTCTTTCATGCTCTTCTCGACAATTTTCGATGTAGATGAACGAATATTGAAGTATCAAGTCCACCACATACATTCAGAAAAAGACAAAGCACGATGATGCGTTTTGGATCCGTCATTTGAGACATTCTCTAGCCTTGGACCGAACAGAATGGAGACAAGGAGTGTTGGGCATGCAGAGGGAGGTGAGTGGAGAACGTTGGAGGACAAGGGAGGTGACTGGAGGTGGGTGGAGGACGATGGAGGGCAAGGGAGGGCAAGGGAGGTGAGTGGAGGACGAGGGAGGAGGTGTTGGCTATGAGGTGGAGTAAATGGGAGGAGGTGTTGGATCCAAGCGTATGTGGATACTGAAATATTCCAGTCGATGCTGCTTCTTCATATATCACATTTCCGATACCATTGGTCATTCCATTTGTGACTCTCCAACTAGTTTGAGTGGCGTCAATAATCCAAGAAAATCAATTATCCACGCTCTTTTCGGTGTGAGACCAGAATGGACCAAATAAGAAAAATATCAAATTTTCATAATTACAATGGGAAATCACCGATAGTGTTTGCGTATGTCGAATTGAGCAATGAAAACGAGTCTATCCGACTGAAATCCTATCTCTCCCCCAAGTGGTCATTTTGGGTCCTCACAGACCAACAAGGCTGTTTTGGCAGCGAGCGTCAAAACGAGCACTTCCCAACTCTCCAAGGAGGAAGATAAACCAAAGATGATCTCACTAGCTTTCTCATGTTAACGTTGCTATTTTTCCTTTTACGCTGGATATCTCGGATCTATTCCGAGAAAACCTCAAAATATCCCGTTTTGCCCAAGAAAAAAAAGTGTTTCGGCAATATCTTCACAACCTGTGAACCTTTTTTGATACAATTTTTTGTAGAATCGTTTTTTTGGTGAAATGATTTTTTTGAAAACAAATCTCTACAAATAGTGGGTATCTGGGAATCTGTGAAAAAACACTCTATTTCGCCCTGGAAAATTGTACGGGAATTTTTTAATGTTTTGAGTGTCTTTGATCGATATATATACGATAAAAACGCTTTTTCTTCGGTTCAAAGCGGACGTCTGGTCGTGGAGAAATTACCCCCAAAAGTTTCAAAAAATGTGTGTGTTTTCCTCTTGAACGATTTGAGGCACTCTCAAATTTTTGTCGTCAAATAAATCTAAATTTTAATTTTTTGCTTAGTTGGACCATTTGTTTTGTATCCTTGACAGATCGTGAATTGTTGACATGGCGTGCTTTATTGACACTTCTATTAATGTGATTGTCACATTCGAATTTCAACTATTGTTCAAAAAACTCTAATCTGGAACTGTGTCCATCGAATTTGAGCAAGCAAGGGAGAGAATTGTTGCGGAGTTTTTATCGTCACCTCAGAATATCTTCCAGGGTTACCCCCAAAAGAATCTCTCTGAGCATAACTTTCGTCATCCACCCAGGCTGATTGAAGTGGTATTCAAATCGGTCTCGGCAGTGGTTCTTAAGAAGTTCAGGATCGATATTTCGGTCAAAAATGAAGTGTGTTGTGAGTCTTTCCCCGTTAGCGCAAACGAAAAATTCAGCAGTGGTGGACAATGTTAGTCCAA
This sequence comes from Blattamonas nauphoetae, assembly GCA_033064195.1. Taxonomy (NCBI): domain Eukaryota; phylum Preaxostyla; order Oxymonadida; genus Blattamonas; species Blattamonas nauphoetae. The sequence continues at coordinate 165,081 of JARBJD010000016.1, read as the reverse complement.
CCTCTTCTGATGCAATGGGTTCACCAAAAATGTGACTGGCCCGCTTCACTCGTGGCCGTTGGGTGGCCACGAGCGAAGTTTCGTCGAAATTGATAATAAGTTCTGTGCGAAACTGAGATTGTGTGTAGAGTGTTTGTAGATTGGTGAAGAATGGTCGGATGTGTGGGAGATAAAGGCTAGCTTTTCTGGATTTGGCAATAAAATGGGTCAGAATTTATGACATCATTCAACAGTTCGACTATCACAATCAAAAAAAGATTGACCACTCTTGTCACGGCTTGAAAGATGTTCTCTATAGTACTGTTCAATCATGTCATGCACAAATTTTAGAGAAAAATCGGTTCATTTCTCAAGTTTGAGAGGAGAATAGTTTTGAATTTTGGTCTTTGAACTTTTGAATGATGTCAAAAATTCTGACCCTGATTTGGATATCGGAGGGTCAGGAGAGAAATGATGGCAAAACGTTGAGAAAAATGTATGTATTGCTGCCTTTGACAGTATTTTGAGGTTTTCTCTGATTCGCGTCGGTCTATAATTCTCAACTTTCAAAAGTTAGTTTTTCAACTGTATATCCTCCATCGAGACATCAAGAGTGTCCAATTCCCACTGGTTAGATCGGAGGACCTATTTGAACTCACTGTCTCTGTTCAGTGATTTATTGCGGTTTAAAGTATAATTGCGCTTTGGTGAGGGCACTATGATAGATACTCTGCCCGCAAAAATTATCTGCGGAAGAAAGGAGATTGAGACGAACTTTCAAACCTTTTCCATTTCACTTGTTTGTGTTTTATGAGTTCTTTGACAATGGAGCAACTTCAACAGATTCGACTGTGATTGATCAAAACCAGAATAATAAAAAAATCCTCTGTTCACTCTCGATTCCTTTCCTAGTATTTCGTTTGTCCTCCTTTTGCCTTGATGACCGCTTCTATCCTTCTAGGCATGGAGGAAATCAAGTTTTGGATCCGGGAAACTGGAAAGGAGTGCCACACAGCTGACAGTTGGTCTCGAAGTTGCTCTGCTGTTTTTATTTCTTTTCATTTGATTCTGTCTTTTTGGGAATGAAAGACGTTCTCAATTGGATTGAGATCTGGCAAATATGGAGGCCACCCCACTGTTTCCCAGCCATTCTCATCGAGCCATTCACAGACGATTTTGCTGGTGTGTTTTGGATCATTGTCTAAAACGAGTATTCTATCCTTCATTCCTACGTTCACCAGGTCATTTTCCAGGTGCTCCTCTAGAATTCGAATCAGTCCAGCAGATGGAAGAGTCGTGTCTTTGATCGGATGGATGGATCCAACTCCATTCCATCCGATCGAAGCCGAGATTATGACTTTGGGAAGGTGTGCTTTCTTTTCTTTTCCATATTCAGGACCATTCTCTCAACTGTCCAAATCACTTCCTTCCATCTCTCCAAAGACCACTCCCGAACTTGGTATGCGAACTCAAGTCTCTGTTTCTTATGTCTCTCCGTTCGCATCACCCTTTTTCTTCTCACTCTCTGTCTCAGTCCCGCCTCAGCCGCTCGTGAGCGAATTGTGCCTTCGCTCATCTCAATACCCTGGATACTCATCTCATTTTGAATGGCAGGGACGTGGAGAAACCTGTTTGCATTGATGAACGAGATCAGCTGCAGATCCTGCTGAGGTGTTGTTTTTCTTTTTCTTCACCGACCTTTCATGTTTGTTTTATCGATGCTCTTATCCCATCGTCTCTTGATGTGGCGAATTGTTGATTCGGGTTTTCGTGTCTTCTTTGCGACTTGAGCAGGAGTGTGGGCTCTCAAAAGAGAAATGATGCGTTGTCGTGTCTGAGGTGTGCACTCCACTTTCTTTTTATGAAGAAACCATGTAGATTGCTGAAATATAGGTACCATGTGGAGTGATATTCGTTCCAAAAAAATGACTGACTCGGATTTCACTCATGAATGTTTGAGTTCGCATTTTTCGTCACCTGTATTATTGTTCACTTCACTCTTCATGATCTATCGTCTTCTTTTTCTCTAAATTGATGATATTTTATGTTTTGTTAAATAACAAACACACATCAATCAAGATCACGCGATCGACCCTCTTCATCCAAAAAGAATCTCCAGCGCTCAATCCTGCCAACTTTCGCGCTGTCCCAAATAAACCACTTTTTTTTCTAAGAATTTTTGTCGAGAAAAATATGGGTGTTTTCTATTTTCCCAAATATCCAGAATTGTTTCTCCAAATTGTTGTCAATGTGTTCGGTTCATCAAAAAACGTTTTTGTAAACAATTGCATCAAAATGGTTCACAGGTTGTGAAGATATGACCAGTTCTCCTGATTCAAAAAGGTCCAAAAGAGGTATTTTGAGGGTATCTATGTGTCAATTGTGGAGCGAGAAAGAAATCGTGATCGTCTTCGTCGAGTGAGTCGAGGACAGACGGTTCTATCTAGAAAACAAGCGAGCAATGTGAAAGGAAAAAGCAAACGACTCTTCTTCTGCTTCTTGGTGAGCTTTGACAGTGATTCGCAACTTGGCGATGCCTTTTCAAAAATCACTTTCATCAATTCTTGATTGTCCTGAATATTGATTTGCTGTAAAGAAAGGAAAGAGAAAAAAGAGAGGTAATCTTTTTTGAGGCTGGACGACGTCAAGTGGGATTTCGTGGCCTCCCACCGATTGTGTCAGATCGAGAGCGGGCATAGTAATATGGGTGAGAATTTTTGATGTCATAAAAAAGTTCGATTTCATATTTTGGAATCTCGTCAATCACAGTTGACCCACAACACATTACCAATCCTGCTCTTCTTCTCCCAAACATCCTCCTCCATAGCCCTCCTCCATCCCCAACATCCTCCTCAATTGTCCTCCTCCCCTTGAAACAATGAAAACCATGTCACACTCAACCAATAGCTGTTTCCATTCTTCTTTTCCGATTGTCAACAATTTTTCTCTCAGTACCAACTGGAACATTGTGTCGAATTGCATCATTCGAATTACAGAGAAAGTCTTCGCAATTCTCGAAACAATGTTCTGGAATCATCACTTTTGGTCAAACTAAGCAAAAAAACAAATTTACGACTTTTCCTCCCACTGGATCCCAAAAGAACCTCAAAATACCTCTTTTCAACAATTTTTTTCAAGTGTTCTTGTCATATCTTCACAACCTGTGAACCGATTTTGATGAAATTTTCCGCAGAAACGTTTTTATTGAGGAACGAACATTTTGAAAAAAAAGCCAAAACAATGCAGAGTATCGGGGAAGATGTGAAAAAGGCTGTTTCCTGCTGAAAAATATTTCATGGGTAAAATATTGTTATTTTTTGAGTGTCTTTTTATCGATATATTTTCGAAAATAATGTTTTTTCTTCGGTCTCAAACGGATGTCTGGTTATTGAAAAATAATCGTCAAAAGATTGGAAAATGTGTGGCGTTTCGCTGAATACCGTATTTTGAGGTTTTCTCGGGATCGCGTGGGAGGAAAAGCTAAAATTTTATTTTTTTCTTAGTTTGGCCAATAGTGATTATCCCAGAAAAAAACACCAATTGTTGATATGGAACTATGTGGTGACCCCACTTTGAAATAAAAGTTGACATCAGAGAAACATCAGCTTACCGATCTCGAAATACTTCTTTTCTCTTGAAAAAGACATGAAATGACTCCTCTCTCTGATTGGTTCCAGCTGAACTATAACACTATTGTTGATTCACAGGACCAAACCTAGATTGCAAAGAGGACTCACGATTTCAGATTTGGATCCTCGAACTTTTCTATGATGTCACAAATCAAGACCAGGGCTTTCCAAAAATACCCATAATTTTCTGGGTGATTTCGAAAAAATGGAAAACACCAAATTGTCTTTAGAAAACTCTGTCAAAGTAAATACATCAAAGATAGACAATAATATTATCTGAAAGTGAAAGTTTCTCCCGATTGAATGAAAAGAAGATAATAAAGGGTAAATCTTGATCTGTCCTTCTGAATTTGAGACTAAGAATGGCGAAAGTTGTGTGAATCTTTGCGCGATTGTCGGTGATTGCGGAGGAGATGAGAGGATGTTTTCTTTCTTCTTCGTGTCATTGTTTTTAAGGAAAAGGAGAGTTTGCATGGATTGCTTGTATTAATTATTATTTTCTTCTTGTTGAGGAATGGTCTGGAATAATGGTAGTGTTGTTGTTGATCTAGTTCCTTTTTTAGGGATTGTTGTGGGGGAGTGTTGATACTGATGTTGATCTTGTTCTTCTTCACAGATTGTCGATGATCCTACAAAGTCGGCAAAATCCACGGACAAACGTGATGAATCCAATCGAAGTCAACACAAATAGGGACGTACAGGTCCATACTGTGCAATTTTTTCTCGTCTGGAATACTCGGATCATCACATCGTCTGACCCTTGTCGAACTTGGCATGATACCACCCTTTTCTCAGGCGATGATTAATACTGAGAACCACGAAGATATGGAGAACTAATTTCTGGTTCCAATTACTTCGATAGCAACGACTTCAAGTGTGATCTCCATTCGTCAACCTTCTCTCCCTCTAATTCACTTAATTGTAGGTTCTGGATAAAAACCAATGTTTGATACAGACGGTGTTCTGATATTTGTTGGTCCGCTCACAGCAGATCACAATCACAACAAATATTTCGTGATGACTGGTCTCATCTGCTGCATTCCCTCGCCACTGCAAATATTGCTTTCATACGCTCACACATCTTTCTTTCCAAGACTCTGCCTTGAATGAGATCATCTTTTAGTCAGTCTCCCACTCCTTCAAGTTATCACACAAGAGACCAAGGAATTTACTCCTCGTTTCGCTCAAACCGCGCTCTTCATCATTGCACTTGTCACCAGTTTGTCCTTCATCGCATTTTATCGACGGATTAGTGCCCTTATTCATTCCGTTGAATTTTCTGGAGGATCCGAAACAGCTTGCTCTCCCATCGTTCAAACTCTGTATAAACGGCCTATTTCCGTCAATTGATTCCCCAAAACGTGTTAAACACTCTTTTCCCATCCTCTAAGCCACTAACGACTCGCTGTTGACCAAGTACAACCTCATGCAACTCCTCATCACCATTCTGGATCGATTCATCGACATGTGCTTCGACTTAAAACACACAATTCCTTTGATTCTTCATCTCGTTCTCCTGGTACAACCACATTTCCTTTCAAGACTCGGATATGCTGATCGAATGCGATGGCGTGAATGTACATCTGGATATCAGCGAGAAGACCCTCAACAAGGAAATAAAAGAATCAGCCCTGGACATCATTCAGAACGCCACTCCTCCCTCACATTCCTCACTCGCAAAAATTCATTCATCCTCGTCAACCAGCATCGCTTTCACCATCATCGAGAACATTTCAACGATGTTCATGTTCCTCTCCAGTTCTCTGTTCGCACCAACGCTTCTGGAATTGGGTAGTATCACGCCTCTTCAACTGATCCTGATTACGAGCCAGAAACAGACGAAGAGATCCACACTCATCTCCCTCCAACTTGCTTTACGCACACACAATCGCACCAGCACATATGCACATCCACACACTCACGCACACACACTCCTGCACGCGCACACATACTCACTCCTGCACGCCCACACACATTCTCACGCACCCGCACGCCTGCACACTCACGCACGCACACTCTCACACGCATGCACTTGCACACTCACACACGTATGCGCACACGCTCACGCACACTCCCACTTCAATCGAAAATATCATCAGCTTTCTCGCTTTCATTCGCAACGCCGTCTTATCTCTCATCCCAAAGGGCATTCTGACAATTTTGATGTTGGTGACGGTCGACCACATCATTCAGGGGGATACTCGACGACTTTGTCGACAAGACATTGAACACGTTCGTCACAACTTGCTCCAATCAGACGGAGTTGATCATACAGAAGAAGATGGCTGAGTCGAAGAAAAATAACGAAAAGAATAGCACCGTTTCAACAAACAAATCGTTCACAATAGTCTCACAGTCCTCCTCCATCTCGTTCAGCACTCCAACAAGTCCACAGTCAGGCGCGCGCGTCGGAAACAAGCAGACTCCAGTCACACTCAGTTTGTACACAGCCTTCTCATCATCCCCCTCGCGCACATCCTTCGCATCGTCCCTACCGCGCACATCGTTCACATCGTCCCTACCGCGCACATCCTTCGCATCGTCCCTTCCGCGCACATCGTTCACATCGTCCCTTCCGCGCACATCGTTCACATCGTCCCTTCCGCGCACATCCTTCGCATCGTCCCTACCGCGCACATCGTTCACATCGTCCCTTCCGCGCACATCCTTCGCATCGTCCCTTCCGCGCACATCCTTCGCATCGTCCCCCTCGCGCACATCGTTCACATCGTCCCTTCCGCGCACATCCTTCGCATCGTCCCTACCGCGCACATCGTTCACATCGTCCCTTCCGCGCACATCGTTCACATCGTCCCTTCCGCGCACATCCTTCGCATCGTCCCCCTCGCGCACATCCTTCGCATCGTCCCTTCCGCGCACATCCTTCGCATCGTCCCCTCGCGCACATCCTTCGCATCGTCCCTTCCGCGCACATCCTTCGCATCGTCCCTACCGCGCACATCGTTCACATCGTCCCTTCCGCGCACATCCTTCGCATCGTCCCCCTCGCCCGCAACGTTCACATCGCTCCTCCCTCGCAATCAGTGATCTGTTTCATTTGCTTGTTTCATCATTATTCATCCAAATTGCTCAGAACCTCATCGCTTCGAACCTCAGTCTCTCTCAACGCATTGTCGGTCTGTTTGCTAACCTCGCAACTCGTCGTTCGCATCACGGGCAAGAGGGAAGGAACAGAAAACAATCATGATCACAACAACATCACCTCTCTGCGTGCCCACTTTGCAACTCATCCATGATTGTGTTGTTGCCGCGATCAACATCGTACATGTCCTGCGCTCGTCGAACGGTGACACACTGCCCTTCGATGCTGTTGAAGTGTCGACGTCCTCACTGTAGACGCAGCCAGGATGAAGAAGAACGAGAAGCACTTTGAAAGTGGATATGAAATCATCAGGAGTGGGTGACAGAGGAAGAGAAGAGTGCGAAAGTTTCTCAGTTCCATACTGGACACTCTTATTCGATGGGAGATGGGAAAGATGAAAAGAGACATCGAGAAGATCATTCCTGGCAGTTTGTGTCAAAGTATTGTCTCTTCAATCACTTCATGAACCGATTTCTGATTGTGGAATGACTAGAATGTGATATTAGAAAGTTTGTATCATTGAGAAAAATATGGGGAAGTGATCAATCCCTGATCTCGCTATCAAGATGAAATTGTTTCGAATGCTCCAAGGGTAATGTTCGCATGAATTATATCAACATGAAAAATCTTAAATCTGAACAAATTGAGCAAGTCGGCTCCGTGGGTGGAAAGCCCTGATCAAGACCCATCTGCATATTTCTTCACAATTTTGTGTCGAGAAAAATAAGGTTTTTTTTCTATATTCCCAAATACCCAGAACTTTTTCTTCGATTTTTTTTCAAAATGATTGGTATCTCAAAAATATAAATAGGAAAAAATTAAAACTGTTTGGTTCAACCTTTCCGAATGTTCCAATGTTGACAACATCACATTTCTTGTTCAAACTGATGGTACTGATTTACACCAATCTGAAAAATCTGATCTGGCAACATCTCAGCAACCTGTGGATCAATTAGACTGAATTTTTTAACAGATTCAATTATTTGGATGTCAAAATCATTTTGATCAAAAAATAAAAAACCCAGATTTTTCTCGACAAAAAATTCTTTGGAAAAAATAGTCTTCATTTTTTTGAGAAACTTTTTTTCGAGATATATACGAACATAATGCAATTTGTTTGGTGAAGAAGTGGCGAAAAAGTCTCTTTTTCGATTTCGCTACTAACAACTCCTTTATCTCTCAAATTCATCGCAAATACCTTCTAAAATTATGAAATCGATTGTGAAAGGTGAAATTTTTGAGAAAAAACACTTTTTGAAAATAAAGTTTGATCCAACCCCACAACATTTTTCTGTTGAAGGTGTTTCGCGTGAATCTCCCAGGGAGAATAGGCGTTGTTCAAAATCCAAATTTTCGTTTTAGAGGAGTTCCAATTGAGTGTACAACGATCGGATTATTGTATCTTCTATACTAAAATCCGAGTCAACTGTTTGATCCACGAAAACAGTCACGATTTTCGTTGCAACAATGAAAAAATGAAAAAATACGTCCTCAAAAAGTTGTGGACAAAGGAACGTTTGATAGAGAAAGAAAAATTACGTTGGAATGGTTGTGAGAAACTTCAGAGGATAAACTACTTGCTCAGCTTGAAGACACCTGTCAACCGCTTTTCCAGCAAAATGAATACTAATGGACACATTTAATCGTTCTGTACCACTTTATTCTCTCTATTGTTCGATTGGTTTGAGGGGATTGATAATTCCGCTCAAAGGAAACTGGAATTCGTGTGTTTGGTCAACAAGTATTAGAGATGACAGAGGAAAGGCCGCCCAATGACATTTCCCAACGTTTTGTCCGCAATGTTTCTCCGGAAGAAGTAAGCACACTTAAGTGCTTTGGAGTTTTCTCTGTCGTATTTATCGTCTGTTCAATTGGAAGCTTCTTCGTGGGCAAGAACTCTCTTTTCAAAGGTATGGTTTCTCTTGTCAAAGAATCAAACTATAACCAAAATCTCATTTTCTCCATATATCTCGTCTCTCTTTGTTCTTCTATCCTGCATAGACTACGAAGAGAGTGCAAAAACAGAATACAGGGTGTCCCAGACTGAACCCCACACTCTTCCTTCTCGGTTTCATCACTTCACAGATAACCGTCACTTCTCCAATTACATTGAATCACTTCATCTTTGTCGCATTTGAACGAAGAGCGAGGAAAAAAGCTAATATCTTTTCAAAGTGACAGAAAAAATGCACACCAAAGATCTGAAGTGGAAGAGCTGACTTTGAATCAGGAATGTGATGTGAAGAACTCGAAAATGAGAACATGGACGGAGACTTGAATTGGTCTCAGAGAATTCTGAGAGAATAGGAGGGCACATAGAGGGAATCACGACAGTGTTTTTGCAATGCATTGATTCCATAGAGAACTCAAAATGTGGTCATTTTTAGGAAAGATACATCGAAAAATACAATGTACAAGCACATGACAGGTAATACAAGTTCATTCTCGATCTATGAAGTCTTTCAGGACAGACGGTTGTTGTGTCTGCATTGGTTCTGATGAGTCCGAGAGATTCGACCGGATTAACGATCTTTCAGCGTCCGTTCATTGTGGTTTGAGTATGTTTGAAGAATCGTTAAGTCGATTTGCCTAGAATGGAAGAAATACGAATGATCACAAACATGGTCTCAAATTATCTGAACACACGTCCAGGAGGAGAGAAGAGCTGGCTGGTTGAAAAACCAATGACGAACGATGATGATTCGGTCAAGAAATCTGGACCATCTTGAGTTTGTGCGAAGGATGGAAAATGATCCCACCCATTGAATGGTAAACTGTAACAGAACCTGCTCACCATTCTCTTCGTTTTGTCCAATTTTCTTTCTCGAGTGTTGAACATTTCACATTTCACCTTCATACCATGATCGAATCATCGATAGTAATTCCGAATGAATTCAAAAAACTGAACTCTTTCAGAAAGAGGTCAGGAACACGTCATTATGAAGAGATATTTTCAAATTTCCTCGCTCGTCGTTCGAATGCAGCAACGATGAAGTGATCTAAGGGAGTATGAAAAGTGAAGGTTATCTGTGAAGTGATGACAGTCCAAAGAAAAACAAAGGGGTTCAGTCTGGGACACCCTGTACTCTGGATTTCTCTCAATTATGACCGTACTCGTGTTTTTTTTCATCTACAGCGCATATACCTTCCTAAAACAGGAATCGCCAAAGGACAGTGACGAGAAAAACGAATAACACACACATACTTCATCCACAAACATGTCGGCCGAACCGTTCGTTATTCACAATCTATAGGCCTTGTCAAATAGATTTTTTTCTTTACATTTCATGTGATCTTTCTTTTTTGAGAGGTTATTTGTTCTTAATTCCCTCACAAATCATTTTCTCGGTCCTGGTGAAAAATCCACATAACAAAGTTCGGTAACATCAAATGAAACTTCTAAATCGAGTGAAATGGAAATTTTTAGAGGGAAAATTAGAAGAAGAGTGGATGTGAAATGTCTGAAAACGAAGATTATGAGGTTTAGTCCTTCTTTCTCTTTTTCTTGTCCTTCTTCTCCACGTTGCGGGCTCGGACAGGCTGTTTCTCATCCGATGGCTCAACCCCAACTATAGTCTGTCTGATTGTTCCCTGTTTTGGAGCTGGCGTTCGTTCTGTCTTATTCTCACTCTTGTTTTTCTCTTTGAGAACATCATTTGCGTCGTTGATTCGCTCCAGATAGTCAAGAAGTGATTCCCCTTCGTGTTGCTCGGACGTGGTCACCGGTCCATCGGTGCAGACCACGATGACGATGATGAGAACAATCAGAGCAACCATAAATCCAACCACTCCCACAATCACCGCCACCTGATGCGTCTCCAGCTAGTTCTCGAACTTCTCCGACCTCGGCGTTACCTGCACACGCGACGGAACCCGCCCAAATCTGATGTCACCGACGAACTGTGTGATGATTCTGGCGAGGAGGGCTGGTGTTGGGGTGAGGAGTGCCGCATCGGACGATTGGAGAGCATTGTCAATCGACGCAGCGTCGAGAATGCTGGTTTGGTTGTCTTCTGAAGGTAACACCATGATCGCAACATTGTCAGAGAAATCGTTTGTTGTGGTCCATTCTGTGATACCGACTGGACTTCTGGTGACTGGACTGGCAACGTGTGCATTGAACTCCACACAACTTTGCCAATTCAGCGAAAACGCTCCAAACTCAGTCCACGTCTCCTTTGTCGAGTAGTCGTGGAAGAAGACCATCGGAAGGTAGGCAGTTGACGGCCCGTTCGAAGTTCCGGTTGGAAGCAGAGATGGAGGAGCGACGAGGAAGTACTTGGTGAACGAGTCATAATATTGAGTGTTCATCGAAACAAAGGGAGTGAGATGTTTGGCTTGTGAACTCGACAGAAGAGCGTCGGTGGAGAGGGAGTTGGATGTGTATGAAAGGTGGAGAGCAGCGAGTGTGTATGCTCGGTGAGTGAGAGTGGGTGAGAAATGAGACGGTCGGATGGCTCTGATGTTCAAATTCTCCGTCGTGAATGTGTTCTTCAGGCAGTTCTTCCTGATCAACTCAGCAGCATCCTCATCCTCCTGCAAACTCCCCTCCGCCTCTCCAGTCTCTTGATTCTCTTGTGTCACCGTAGCTGGCTCGGCTTTGGGCTGTCTTTTCTTTTTCGTTCTCTTCCCAGAAATGTCCGGAATGGTGGCAAAAATTGCCGGTGCTCTCCTGGCAACCAACCACTCCGTCATTTCCGGATTGAGATATGTCGCTGGAGCGAAGAGACGATCCCAGATCCAGTTCTCGAATGGGCTGCAGACAGTGAGGGGTGTGTTGTCAATGATGAGAGGGTGGGTTGATGGCTTGAGCGAGTCGTAATAACTGTCCTCCTTCCGGTTTTGTTTTGTTAGTGACTTCTCGCTTGGAGGGGTGAGTGGCTCGGCAGGTTCAGCGAGGAAGGGGAAGAGGGAGAAGAGGACTTTGGTGGATGTGATGGGGAAGTATTGGACAGCTCTTCCGTCGAGTGATGACGAGATCAGAAGGAAGGAATCTTTCAGTTTCATCCACTCCAACACAGCGGAGTGGAGAGGGGCACGACGATACGAACATGAATCTTCAGACGCAAGTGGGAATGCTCCGGTGCGCAGAATGTGTGCTGTTGTGTTCGAGTCGTATTTCCAAACGGCTGATTCGTAAATTGTTTTCAGAAAAGATGATGTGTTCGACGATGATGATGAGAAGGATTGAGAAAGTGGTGTATGGAGGAGAAATGTTGTGAGAGAATCCGAAAAGTTGTTGATATTATCAGATTCGCTCGATGGAATCGGGATAAAGTGGAATCTACTTGGGGTAGGCCGGTATTTTGAGGCTGAAGATTCGAAATGGGAGAAAAGACTTTGTAATGACGTATCTTTGAATGGCTCATGACTCAGGAGGAAAAAATTACTGTTTGTTTGTGAGGAAGCAGTAAAAGTTGGAGAGGGTCCAGAGCAATCGACGGTTAGAGGCGAGAGGATTTTGTGCTCCAATAATTCAATTGATTCGTGCAGAATCACAGGATTGTCGATGAGTTTCTCATAAACAGCCTTGAATTTTTCAGGTGTTCTTTCTGAATGAAACGTGAAGAGAGCATGCCCTGAGGAAGGAAGGGATCAAAGACGAAGCTGAAAGACCTCTGGAAAAGACAAGGATGGTTGGATATCCACGGACCCTGAATCTTTTAGTGAGTTTTGATTCCTTTTCTGCGTTAATATCGATAAACTTGACGTTTTCGGGAGCACTTTTTGCGGCCAAAATCCAATCTGGTTCCATCCCTTTACACACATGACACCTTGGATTGAAAAGACGAAAAACGATATAATAGACAACTAGGAATACCATGATGCATGAAAGCGCTGGTTATCGGGTATTTTAAGGAGGTAGATGGAAAATGAAGGAGTGAGGAATACTTTGTTGAAAAGAACAAACTGCATACAACACTAGGAAAAATCGGATTATTGCATGAGAGGTGATGTCACCAGCTTAGAATATGAGAATAAAAACAAGAATACAGAGCGACATCGCAAGAAACACTCTCATTGAAATTCTGTGCTGTCCCGGCTAGAACAGATGATTGAAACTCTTCGGACGCAACAGATAATGTTAATAGCACGAATAGCATCAATGATATGGAAAGCCTATAGTCCCTCAAAAATGGGGGGTTTTTAAAAAAATGGGGGTAGAACCGAGATTGACCCATTTGAAAAAATGATTAAACCGTTGAATGAGAAAAGCGAAATGATAAACAAAAAGTGTCCTATTAATCCTCTTCGTCACTTGAGTCATCTCCACCATCCTCATTTTCATCAAGAGGAATCTCTGGGTTGGGAGGGGCGTTGAACCTTCTCATTAGATCAGGATCCGTTATGAACCAGAGTCCTTCTCTTGTGTTGTCTCGTCGTGTTGGAGGAGGATTAAGATTTCTGGGCAGTTCTGCTTCAGTTATTTTTGATGCCACTGGTTGCATCGTGGGTGGATGAAGGCCTGTGTCCCTGAAGGAGGCCTTGATCACTTTAGGGTTAAGACCATCCGCGAGGGACTGATCGAGGGCCTCAATGAAGGCAGTCCTTTTTTGAGAGGCATCTGCTAGTGCGTGGGGTCGGATCGAGCTGAGTAGACCACGTTTTATGTTCGCTGTCACGTATTGATCCACGGGCTGCAACATGTGCGTGGTATGGGAGGGAAGGATGACGATGTCTATACTATTTAATTGACAGAGCAGTTGCACTGAGGCCACATAATGGGAGCGAAGGCCATCCATGATGAGGAGGATCCTAGAGTTTTGTTGGTTGATGTTTTGTCTTCGTTGAAGCATATAGGGAAGGATATAGAGTTGGAAAATTGTCGGAAATAGGGTGTTTGTCATCCTGGTTTGCGGATTAGCAAGTATTGTGAGGTTTGATCCACGGAATGGTGCATATTCGTCCGGGAGTTGTTGGAAAGGGACCAAAAGCACTGTCGGAAGAAATTTGCCATCTGCTGCGATGGTGAGGATAAATGTCGTTTTGCTCGGAAGAGGGATTTGGGGGACGATGGGCCGAGGATCCCCTGGGGCGACCGCAACCAACACATTATGATTTGGGGCGGAGTTCGCAAAAGATTCGTCTAAATTGAAAATCAGTGAAGCGGTATACGGGTATAATTGTCGTAATCTAAGGTAATGGTTGAACCATGGTGTGATAATTTGGGCGGATGTTTGCCGAAAACGTTCATGAGGGAATTGTTCACTCTGTTTGAGTGAGATTTCAGGTCTTCGGTTGGCAAAGGAATAGCCGAAGGTTGCGGAGAGTTGGGGGTGGGGGACTGTAAGTGGACGTTGACGGATTTGGTCCTGACACTATATCGAAAATGAGTGAGAAAAACGAGAACATACTAACGATCTGATCGAATTAGCTGAGTGAAAAATCCGTTGACCTCGATCGTGCAAAAGTTCTTGAACTACAGCTTGTTGTTCGCCCTCCGAGAGTTTCGGAGGGCGCCCAACTACCCCGCATGGTTTGTTGCTTTTTACGTTCTTGATGGCTCTCTCCATAACGTGCTTTTTAATGTTTCCCACTCGGCCAGCCCGAGCGAAGGGAATGCTATGCGCGAGTGCTAGGCGCACAAACCGCTCCCCACGATGGGGGATGCGTCTGTACTCCTCCGTCCCAGCAAGACGGAGGATTTCGGCATCTGAAAGGGGACTAACCTTGGGCATAATAATCATGGGGCAGCGGGGGATTTACCCCCATTTTTTAAACACCCCCATTTGATCAAGGACTATATGTAGTTCCCATAAAAATACTCTCGAATCATCTTTCTCTTTAATTAGACTTTTCTGGCGCAAGCAAATCACCAAATCAACAACAAAGAATGTGAATCGGAAAGGCCTGGGTCTCTGTTGGTATTTTTCCTATTTCTCCCCGAGATTTGTTCTCGACAATTGTTCGCTTGTCTTTGTTTGATGATTCAACGAAATTCATTCTCAATCCTCTCCTCGCGTCCTTTTGCCTCACTCACCTCAAGACAAACAAAAAAGAGTCTCTCATTTTTGCTCACGAAGCATCTCTTTCAATCCCTCTGGTTCAAGTTCAGACAACACCCTCCATCCAAGTGGAATCTACTCCTCTCCTGAATCTGATCCAAAATCTGATTCCATCTCGAGAGAAGATTGGCGCTATTGCCGCCTTTGCCCAAACATTTCCATCCATTAACACCACACACTCCTGTCACGTCCCGATCGAGTCAAAACACGATGTTTCTCAAAGAAAAAGCATCCCAACAACCCAATCTTTTGATGAACTAGCTTGGGCATCATTCGCATTCAGATTGATCAATCAACCCTGGGATAGACAGTCTGATGACAGGCAGGTTGCCATACTCAAGACAAAACCATTCCATATCCTTGACGATCCCGATCTCTCGCTGTTTTCATCAAATATCGCGAGAATCATCGATACTGTTTCCCAACAGAGGCTTGTCCTCTTCCAGAGACTCATTTCGTTTGTTGACCAGTGCATGGACAATCAGACCCAATCGTCGATGCCTTCGTCGACACAGACAATAATGCTGGCTTTGAGTTGCCAAGCGCTCTTCACAGAATCAATACTCAGGCTGTCATCAGTAAATATGTATCACTCCTCAAAACTCATCCCACAAATTCAATCGTTCTGCATTGGGTGACTCTCTCTCTGTCGAACATTCGCCAGTGTCATTCTTCATCAGATCCGAAAGTTAGGCAGCTCATCCAACATTTCTTCTCATCGCTGAGTCTTGTTTCAGCAGACATGCCATTGTTCACAAATCTCGCACCTCTCCTCGAAACGAAAGATCACACTCTCCGCACGACAGTTCTGTCACTTCTCTGCCTCTTCACACCTCTCCCACCCCTCACCCACACAGCCACCAAATCTTCCGAAGAGGAGGAACCAGAGAACAAGATTCCTGAAGGACTGTCACTTGAAGAAAAGAAGAGGGCTCTGAAGAAACAGAAGAAGAAAGAGAAGAAGCTACTGAAAAAGAAAAGAGACCTGGATACCGCTGATCCAGACCCAGCTGAGACATCGAACTCGTTCAAGAAGACTCTGTCTGATCTCAAACTCGATGACTTCCAGTCTCTACAGGACGAAAGTGTTGTCCCCCAGACAACCTCTGTTCTGCGCTCCATGTCTGTCACGAGATCTCTCTTCTCGCAGAGCTCATCGACCAGTCGACTATTGTTGAAGATTCAGACACTACCCAGCGGACTCTTGAGTGGTCCAATCGGAAGAAGCCAGTGATAGAGGAGTCTGCGGAAATGCTCAAGCACGATGACAATGTTCAGTCGACGATCTGTGTTGACCAATCCGTGTGGATGCCATTCTCGGTGAGCGAAGCTGATCTCACACCACTCGGACACCTCCTCCCCATCCACACGATCGAGACAGGAATCGACAACTCGTACGATGCTTCTCACAGACTCGCTATTCCTCTCTCGTCCATCACAACATGCCCAATCACCCTACTTGACGAGTATCCATCGCTCTCCTCCTTCCTCCACATCCACTCCACTCTCATCCTCTTTTCTCTCCTCCATCCATCGGTTCCTCTCCACCAACCAATCAAATCGAAAGCTGGTGCCTTCATTTCCGTCACTGAACGCCTCGTCGCCCTCCACACGACCAGCAGACTCTCCTCTTGGCGATCTGCCTGTCACCTTCCGCTCCCAAACGGACGATCTTGACTCGATTGGTCTCCACTCTCTGCCCGACTCGAATTTGAGGGGTCGTCGACAAACTCTTCGAAAGCCATCGTCGCTCTCAAACTCTGTTGCCAGTGTGACGCCTCCGCCTGGAATTGGAAAAAACCAGCCATTCACCCTCGTCGACACAACTGACCACGAGCCCAGAACGAAGCATCTTCTCTTCTCGGCCTCTCTTCCTCCTCTTCTCAATGTCAACCAACCCGAAGTCCTGGACGACGAAGAGGAGCACACTCACACCATCCAGTCACCAGACCGAAGTGACATTTGACTATGCCCCGACAATCGTGCTGAACACAACCCAACTCAACGATGGACGATTCGCAAGCTTCAGTCCGTTCACTGCGTCTCTCCTCACAAAAGATCCTCCTCCTTTCGACTCGCTCTTCCGTCCGAAGCGGTTCAAGAGTCTCGGGATCCGACCGAACACAACTTCGTTTATTGTCCCTCCAGCATCTACAGCGCTCGTGTCGTTGATCATGCCACTTCTCTTCCGTCAGCTGATCCCAGACACCAAAACACCTCCATCCCAACACATATTGGGAGTTCTGCAGAGGCTGTTTCAGGTTCTTCGCCCTCTTCTAACAATCGTGGAGGAGACGAACGCGTTCTCGAACCCTGTCGCTGTTGTCGACGTGTCGAATCCTGATAATTCCACTGTTCCAGCCGTTAAGTTCACGCAGGCACAGAAATTATCGTTGAGACATCACTCAATTGGGGACAGCGAAGACCACAGCGGATCATCGGCCACGCTGAATTCCGACCAACGCCCGCCAGCCGACGAGAAGGCGAACATGGGACAAGCTCTGACACTTCTCTCGAAACAGCCTAAAGTTTAACTTTCGTCAAGCCGTCTTCGTCCAAAATTCACAGTTTCGATGATGAGCGACAGTACTGACAATCTGCACGCCTTCTTCAAGTCCAATTCACATCAGAGCACATCACAGAACAGACTGAACACGTCTGACACTCTCGACACTCCCTCCTCGTCTCCCCCCTCACGCACTCAATGGCAGTACGATTCGCCATCAGCACCTTCGACTGTCTCTCCAGCTCTGACCGACTTCAAAATGGAACAATACGACACAATATCACATCGAGGAAGCATGCAGACACCTGTCGCACTGTCGCCCATCTCCCAGCCTATGCTGAACGCTCTCCTCGCACTGTTTCGGGAGTTGTGGAACACTTTCAGAAGACGGGAGGGTTGGGTGATTCCAAATTGTGTCGTTGCTTCTCCCTTTCGTTGTTTCGCACTTCAAGCGAGAGATAACACCGATATGCTGTTGAAGTTCCTGCGAATGGAGAACTCCTTCGACAACATGAAGACAAGATCGCTTCCTCCCACACCATCCTCAACTGACAACAAGCGACTCAACAGCCAAGGTCCCATCCTGCCTGCGCTGAGAATCAAAAAGAACGAGGACCCAGGCGAGATGAACTTTGCGTTCTTTTCTGTCATCAAGTTCAACGCGAGACATATCCCTGTGATCCACCAGGCAGCAAGCACGTGCTTCCCTTCGCTGTATTCAGAAATGTTGTCGACTCTCTCGCCTCTTCTTCAGCGATATCTCCGTCTTCGCTCTGTCTCGTCCATCGCAAGCATCGACACACTCTTCTCAATCATCCTACTCATCGTCCAATCCACTTTTGTCTATCACGAGACTATCCGACCGAATCCCGCTCTTCCACCCTCAACCAAATAACGAGAGGATGCTTCTCGACTCCTCTCAGACCAGCCATATCCAGCCAGCTCGCCGTATCTTCTCTCCGCTCTCGTTATCGACCTGGTCGGGTTCAGTCAACTCCATCACAGTTTTGAAGAGGCCGACGAAACACACAGCGTCCTTCTTCATTCCGGTTAGTCAATTCAGAATTGGGACGGAGACAGACGAGGACACAATGTTGCTTCGAAATCTGACGACGAAGGCAGCGAAGATTGTGAATATTATGATGGAAATGACGAAGCCGATCCCACTCCTCCACTCCTCGTTCAAATGGAAGGGACAGATCCACACATCCAGCCCCCCACTCTTCCTCTCCACCGCTCTTCCCTTCCTTCGAACCTTCCTTCACTCACAACTAATGAAAGAAGAAGAGTTCATTGTTTTGACACAAGCGGAGGCTGTCCGAACTCGCCTGTCAACATCTGTGAAACCGCCGCCTTTCTTCACTTTCTGCTCCGAAGACGAGGAAGTGTCAATGGAATACTGCAAACTGTCTCTGAACGTGATGCTGGATGGATTGAATGAGAAGGAATAAGCGGTGCTTGTTGTTGATTACATTATCCGATCGTCGCCTGAACGAGATGCCATCACAAGAGCTCCCAGTCACTGCACAGCTGCCCATCCACATCCATACCACCCGCACGCCCTCGTCCTCTGCTTACTCCTCAAACTGGAGACGATTCAATCAAGAAGTGACCACGTGCGAGCGTTCTTTCTCAAAGAGCTTCCGCAATCGCTTGTGACTGTAGCTCAGTTTGCATCACTTCGGAAGGAGCAGACTTGGCATCATGGACACAATCACAACACAGCTACGATCGATGGATTGTCATCCACAGTGAGCAGTCTCAATTCTGCACACTTTTTGTCACCAAGCGCTCTGGGATAGGCTGACACGTCTTCGCAGACAAACTGTATTTCTACGGAAAGCCATCTCTCTCTCTGCTCGACACGAAAGCTGTGGGAAAGACCTCGCATGGTCTGCACTTCCAACAACAACCCCGCTCTCCCTCCACTTCTCGTCAGATGAATCCCCTTCGAAAAAAAGTGCTGGTGACACTCCCTCTGCTTCATTCGTCGTTTGGCGGGGCAGATGTCAGAATGAGTTCCGACAAGCCGTATTTGATGCTCGCAGAGATGGGATTTAGAGGCGACAGGGCAGCTCCTGACAATCTCGTTCCTCTCCTCACTTCTGCACTCTCCTTCCGTTTCCCAACTCGTGTCCTCTCGATCAGCACAGGAGGACACCTCGGGAAATGCACCAGCACCCTCTCCTCGCCTGTCCCTCCCGCGAACAAAGGAGAGACATCTTCCGTCGGACCTGACAACGACTTGATGTCGATGAACCCTCCCTCGCCTTCTCCTTCGTTCCCAACCATTCCCATCATAAAACATCACAATTCGCTGAAATCGTCTAGGAAGAGGTTTTCGAGCGACGAAGACGTTAATCCGAACTTCGGACCGACAGAAGTTGTGGGAATGAATTCCAACTTATTCGAGATGGATCTGAGTACGTGCGATGACGAAGAGTTGAGTGATGCTGAATCGGCATGCCTGATAGTCACTTCCCCACAGCACCAACACTCAGCCTCCGCCCACCCCTCACCAGCTCCCAAACATTCCGATCCAGATCGGGTATCTGAGGCGAGGTATGTTCAAACGATTAAACAGAATCGTTTCCCTCGTGCCTCTCTTCCGACCAGCACAGAACGACACCACTCCAATCATCGACGAGCTGGTTTGATCGCGCTTGGCTGTTTAGTCGCCAGCGAATTAGGATGAAGAGAGTGAATCAGAAAGTAGCGTACTCCTTCAGTCAAACGAAGAAAGGAACCAGCAATTGATGGAATATCCAGCAGTCCCAAAGGCACTGTGTTACGCAGTCAAACTTATTGGAACACTCGTCACTCCGCCTCTCCTCCCGCTTCCCATCTTTGCCACAGAGAGTCAGTCGATTGTGATCAAGAAAGCAGCGGCTGCAGTGGTGTTGAAGGCACAGCTCATTCTCGATTCAAGCACTGCCTCTCAATTCAACTCCGCTCCCCAATGGAAGTCCACATCGTGTAACCCTGAAACATACGAGAGAATATCACGATCAACTCGATGTGACGGATGTACTCCTGTTGATGTGACCTGAAGACTCGTTGAGAACAACCGAAAGGCGAAAATGGCTGCCACAGAGATTCAATCACACTCATAAAACCATCACTACATAGGTGGCAATTTGGTCTGTTGCAACAAGAAACAAAAAAGGCAGTTAAATTCCGGAATCAGGTCCAGAGAAGAAGCGACATCATGAAATATACATATAGATTTGTTTTTGTGGAGGTTGAGAGGTGGACGGTGTGAGCAGGCTACAAGGAGAAAAAGAGGAACTAGGTGAAATGAACAGATACAAACTCTCCAGACTCTTCTTGTGACACAATCAGGGAGTCGTGATGAAGAGACGATAGCTAGGAAACATGACAGAAAATTTGCATGTCACCTGTTCAACTCGGTAAGAGTAGGAGTCTTTTCGCATTACTTTCATTTTCGTCCTTATTCTCATTTTATCCCAGAATTCTGTCAAATTAACAAGAATTGGACAATATTACGGCAAGGGGGATGGGTGCAAGTTTATTATAATTTATGGCCATTCTCTTTTCCGTCGCCATCATGATCGTCTCCACACTCACGATTTTTGTTGCAAAAATGAAAAAATCAAAAAATACGTCCTCAAAAAGTTGTGGACAAAGGAACGTTTGATAGAGAAAGAAAAATTATGTTGGAATGGTTGTGAGAGGAACAGAGGCTTGTTCAGTCATTTTCGCCATTGGATCCTCAATAAGCATTCTCACGCGTTCATTGGTTGCAGGAATGTGCATCACACTGCGGTCGAGAAGTGGACCGGAGTCTTTGGAGTGCTCACGCTTGGCAGCATCAATAGCATCCAACGCAGCAAGATATGCACTGCCTGATAAGATGAGAGGCGGCTCGCCAACTGCCTTGGATGAGAAGATCGAGTTGAACTTGTTGGATGAGTCCCGAAGGAGGGTGACATTCAGCTCGAGAGGGATGTTTGAGATGCCGGGGATTTTGTAGAAGCCAATGTTGGAGTTGATGAGCTTGCCGTCTGGGCCGACGAAAGGTTCCTCGAGAAGGTAGTAGCCAATACCCTGCGAAAAATACAAAAGACAAGAGATAAATGGAGGATAGGGATGACGAAGAAATAGAAGAGTGTTCCAAGAACGAAAAAGGGAGAGATCCACACCATCACTATTGCTCCTTCGATCTGTCCGATATCGAGATGGGGATTCAGTGACTTTCCACAATCATAAACTGCATCCACACGAATCACCTTTGTGTTCCCATTCAACGTGTTGATTTCCACCTCACCGACACTCCCCCCAAACACAAAATACGCAAATGGATGCCCTTCGGCAAGAGTCGGCGTGGCATAATGACCGCGTGCTGAGAGAGGAACTCGGTTGAGGTACGCAATCCGAGCAATTTCTGCGAGGGTCTTGCCTGGATTGGCATCCATCGTTGGCTTGAGTTGGTCGAGGAGGTTGTGGCAGGCAACAGAGACAGCCATTCCGTTCAGGTCTGAGCCGGAGGAGGCTGCAGTTGGCGATGTGTTGCAGCAAGTGTCCGTTGACGTGTCAGCAACATGCACCTGTGAGATATCACATCCGAGGACTTCCGCGGCAATTTGTGCCATCTTTGTGTGGATTCCTTGACCCATTTCCAGTCCACCATGGCAGAGTCTGACTGACCCATCCTGATGAAGGTGGACGAGAGCGTTTGCTTGGTTCAGGAAACGAGACTCGAAGCTGACACCAAACTTGAGCGTGCTCACGCCAAGTCCTCGTTTGATGTATTTGTGTTTTGCGTTGAATTCATCAGCCTCTTTCCGACGCTTCTCGTAATCCGAGCTTTCGAGAAGATTCTTCCACATTTTTGGGATCGTGCAGTCCATAATCTCCTGCCCAAAGTGAGTGCGATCGTCATCTTTGTAGAAGTTCATTTCTCTCAACTTGATGGAATCAAGGTTCATCTCGCGGCTCACTCTTTCAACAATCAGCTCCATGATGGTACAGCCTTGTGGGGCTCCGAAGCCTCTGAAGGCAGTGTTGGAAGCACGGTGTGTCTTACACACTCGTCCATACGATCTGATGTGTGGGAAGAAGTACGTGTTGTCTGCATGAACCACAGCTCTGTTCATGATACCCTGCGACAAATCAATAGTGTTTCCTCCGTTGCTGTACTGGTTGCAGTCCAACGCGACAAACTTCCCGTCGTTCTTCACTCCGATTTTGTATCTCACGAGCCACGGGTGGCGTCCACCAGCCTGCTCCATGTCTTCTGTTCGGTTGAGGACGATGTGGACTGGACGGTTGACAGCTTGGGCAGCGACAGCAGCGGCACAGGAGAGGTAACATGAACGGGACTCTTTGCCTCCGAACGCCCCACCGATCCGCTTTGCGATGACATGGACGTTCGAGTGATCTGTGCCAATAACCTTCGCGACAAGACGTTGTGTGAGGGATGGATTTTGGGTCGCAGCGATCACTTCCATGCTTCCGTCCTCGCCAGGGATGCAGATTGTGTTCTGTGTCTCGAGAGTGACATGAATTTGTCCGGCCATTCTGATCTCTCCTTCGAAAATCCTGTCAGATTCAGCAAAACCCTTCTCAAGGTCTCCTTTCGTATGCTCGATGGGAACTGTGAAATAAGAGTCGGCTGCGATGGCGTCGTCGATGGTGTTGATGACGGGGAGATCTTCATATTCCACTTTGACCAAAGTTGCAGCGACATGAGCGAGTTCGTCAGATTCGGCGACAATCACACCGATCACTTGTCCAACGCACGTCACCTCCTCCTTTGCGAAACACTCTTCGTCGTGAATTGTCGGGCCGATTGCGTTCGATCCCTTCACATCGCTAAGACTGACATATTTCACCACGCCAGGCACTTTCACCGCCTCAGACGCGTCAACACTGACAATCTTCGCATGACCCTTCGTCGAAGCAACAACAGCCGCATACAACTTCCCATTCACCTCAGTATCCATCGCATAGAGCGTCTCTCCTGTCGTCTGCACACGTGCCTGAAGATGAGGAACGTTTTGTCCGACAATCTTCGTTTCTTTTGGGACAGTGTAGTCCTCACTGCCTTTCGTGACAGGAGAGTGTTCATAAAGAGACGTGGTCGCTTCTCGATCGTCGAACTGTGTGGAGACACCAGCAATGACCGAATCGTCCCACTCCCTCTCCATATCCTGTGGAGCGTTCTTATGTGTGTGGACAATCTCTTGCGCTGTCTCAAGGAAGAACTTGAACAGATGCGAGAGACACAATGTTCGGCGGTATCGAATCTGACCGCCTGGCGCGTTTGGAGTGAGCGGAAGGTCTTCGAGAAGATAGGTCAGGGCTTCGTTGATCACATCGCGAGTGAACCTGCGGTCGCCCTTGCCATTGTTGGTCAGAAATGCGATTGTTTTCGGGGCAGAGACAACCTTCCACGACATTCCACCGAAAGCCATCATCGCTTCAGTGATTCTTGGGAACGAGATGGAGCCATCTTCACTGTCGGTGTTCTTCTCTTCCTGGGTTGGAGGGCGAAGGAAAAACCGAAATGAAGCATTTGCGATCGAAATATCGTCTTCTTGACGACGGGTTTGTTTGTAGCAGCGGTAGTATTCGCGGGGGCGTGTGATTGGGATATAGAGATGGGTAACCACTTCATCGTTGTGAAGGTCGGTTCTTCTGTTTCCGACGTGGAAGACTGGGAGGGGAACAACACGTCGACCAGTCTTGGAGCTCTCACAGACGACTCCAGTGTTCTAAGAAGGAGTGAAGGAAATAGGAATGTACATACAAGTGCGTAGAGTGGAGGAAGCATATCTGAGACAGGACTGGATAGTGAAATGTTTGCGACAGCGGTTGCCACCTTTCGGATGTGGTATGAGGAGAAAACATGAGCGATGGAAGAAATCCCACGGAATGTGCGCGCAGCTGGTAGAAATGGATTTTTCTTGATGATCTCATCAGCATAGTCGATTGTGTGGGCGAGTGTGGCTGCAGAGCCCATGATGAAAGATTGAGCTGACGAAAGAGGAGTGGGAGGGATATCTGCGAGAGACGTAAGTGATGGGATTTGGAGATCTGTAGAACTGGCATCAAGGCCTCGGACATCTCGTTCTGAAAGTGAAAGAAGATGGAGTTCAGGAACGTGAGTGATATCGATCTGTTCCTTCTTCTGCCTGTGTTGGACCATTTGAAGACCAACTTCAGAGCATCCAGATGCAAAATCTGCATGTGGATGTTCTTGTCTGGTTTTGAGAAGTTCGTCCAGAGATACAGGGCGAATCCAGACTTGTGAACTGAATGGATTTGGTTTTGTTCTTCCGTAGCTGAGAGAGACGTTTTTTGGAGACAAATAAGTCAAAGAAACAGATGCACGATGAGATAACTCTGATGCATGATTTCGTGCTCGATGAAGAGGAGAGGATTCACCGAGTTGTTCTTTGACTTTTGGATCGTCCAAGTGTTCGATAACGACAGCAGCTGAGTTCAAAATTCCACGATATCCTGTGCAACGACAGAGGTTTCCATCCAGAGTCTCCTCGATATCCTTCAAAATTCGTTTCTTGTCCTTGTCCGTGTGCTTTTCTCCATTTTCTGGTTTGATGTGTTCTGGTTTATCAAAATAATCCGCCAAAGTTACAACGAATCCTGGGGTGCAATATCCACATTGAGAACCTCTGTTTTCGACAAGAGCCTTCTGAATCGGGTGCAATTGCCCTCTTACCGATCCGAGACCCTCAGACGTCGTGAAGACCATTCCATCGGCCTTTGCAAGGGGAATAAGGCAAGTGGCAATCGATTCACTGAGAATTTTCTTGTAGAAAGGATGATAGTACGTTGCAAGAACAGAACAGGCACCACATCCTCCTTCACGACAACCACCTTTTACTCCCTTGAGACCGGTTGAACGGATATAATCGAGGAGACTTTCCTCAGGACGAAACTCCGTTAAGCAGAAAAAGGTGTCGTTGATGTAAAACTGCACATCATTGACTGTGGACATCGTTAATGATACGGAAGATGGGCTCGGTCAAATTCTTGATTGACGAAGCTTGGGTAGCAAATGATTCAAACAGGATGATATTAATAAATAAAACGTGTTTCTCTCTGAAATCAATGTTCCTGTCCTCAGGGAAAGGGATTTACAAACAATGAGGAATCATGTCGTCTTATTTCTGAAATAATGAAGTGAAAAATTGTGAATTGTTCATAAAGCAGAGAAAAAAACCAAAATAAGAACAATTAAGAGGAGAATAAAGAATAAAATCAATTCCAGTCGATGAGAATTAGATATAAAATGCCGAGTCACATCCATCCCATGAGACTCTGTTGTTGTGTTTTGTGCCAGCGGTAGAGGTGCAACGACACTCTCCTTCTGTTCTATCCGCTCAGGTGAAGGCTGTCCCTCTCTTTGTTTCGATTCCTCTTCCTTCTTTTGCTCGTTGATCCTCTTCTCTTCTTGATGCTTTTCAAAAACTGACGCTCTGATCTGACGAACGGTTCGTTTTGATTTCTTATCATTCTGAGGGAGCACAGAAGACGATGTGGAGACTGGAGATGAAGTTGGAGATGCGTTTTGTGTGTTTGGCAGTTTCCGTTTCCCCGTCGACTCTCGATTCTTCTGATCTGCCGTGTCTTTTTCTTCTTTCTCCCTCTTTTGTTCATCTTCCTTTCTCCTCTCCTCATGCTGTTGTCTTTCTCTCTCGTCTTCTTCTTCTTTCAATCGTCTCTCTTCTGCCTCCCTCTGTTTCTGTTTCTGGTCCTCTTCCTCTTCTTTTTCTCTTCTCGTCCTTTCTTCGATCATTTTGACTCGTTCTTGTTCAGCCTTTTGTTGAGCCTCCCTCTTTTCAGCTTCTTCTCTTTCCATCTCTTCTTCTCGCCTCTTCCTTTCTTCTTCCTTTTTCAACTTTTGTTTTTCAAGTTCAATTAGTTGGAGCTTCTGCACCCTTTCTTCCTCCCTTTCCTTCTCCTCCCTTTTCTTCCTCTCATCCATCAATCTGATCATTTCCTCTTCCTTCGCTCTCCTCTCCTCGTCTCTCCGTCTCTTGTCTTCCCTTTTCTTGTCTTCAATTTTGATCCTTTCCTTTTCTGCTTCAGGTGTCGGTTCATGTTGAGCTTTCTTCTTTCTCTTCTTCTCAATCAGAACCGTCTCAAATCGATCGTTATCACCAACAATCGGGATAGACTCAATAATCACTCTCGGATTCCAATCTTCTGTCTCGTTCTTTTCCTCCCTGTCTTCCTCTCCTCTCGACTGCCTCTGAGATTCGTCCGAAACAACATCAGTTGAGCTTAGACCATCATCGTTGTCGTCTTCGTCGTCTGTGGCAGACAAAACAAGCTCACCGTCATCCCCTCGTCCTTGCTTTCGTCTTAACTTCCGCATACCATCCCGAATGATATCAGTTTCTGCCTGCAAGACGTGGTGATCATCCTTCAAAGATGAATGGTCTGGGACACGAGTCTTATTCTCTTCCATCGCATTTTCAATAAACATATGCACGGATCTTGCGTCAAGTTGTGACGATCGCATGCTTAATCCTGTGTTAGAGAGATGAGACGATCTGTTTGTGTGAGTTCTGGTTGTAAAGGGTGATGAGATTGTTGAGGCTGTAGATCGACGGGTAGAACGAGGCGATAATCGAAGGTTGTTGTTATGTTCGAATTTCGAAGACTGAACGAGAAAGGAACGAAGATGATTGAGAAAAACGAGATACTTCGAAGTCTGTGGAGTGGCTAACGCCAATACGAGGTTGTGAGTGAAATTTGGCTTTTGGTGAGACAAGTGGAAAATTTGATGAATACCCAGATGATCTGGGGGATATTAAGATACGGGGTGATTTTGGAAGTCCTGAAATACTGTTCGACTTTGGGAGAGGTTGTTGCGTTTGCTTTACGAGACGAGTTGAGAGCGGAGACAATCGCAACTGGTCTGCATTTGAGTGAGACGAAAAGTCAGATATATCTTGTGACCTTGACATCTTCTGGCGTCTTGATGGTGAATTTGATTGTTTTGGACTCATAAATGAGGGAGAAGCGAGGAATGAATCGTCATCTTTGTCGGCGGATGTTAGAACATGATGTGATTCTTCATTCATCCTGATCTGTGATGGTTAAGAGCATACAACAATGATTTGAGAGAAATATTTTTATACATTTTCCTTGAGACTTCGACTGAGAGGGAGTGGAGACTCATCAATTTCATCGAACTTGTTTGCGAGATGAACTGGGTCGGTATGAAAGACATCACTATCTAAAGAGAGACTGTGTTCAAACAGGTAGAAAAAAGGGAGAGCAAATGAGAAAAACTGAAGTTGGAGACGTTTGGCGCATTGGGCGGATTGGTGTGTGATAGCGTTGTGCACTGGTAGAGCTGTTGGATAACAAAGGTGAGTCATCTAAATCTCTGGAAGAATCGATAAGAAACAGAGCAAACTGGTAGAACCCTGTCATTTCCGATTCTGTTTTTCAAATTGAGCTGGCTGAGACAGAGAAACGGTGAGAGATGGAATGAGAGAAAAAGGTACAGAGTGATGATAATGCCCGAATCATGATAAAAATTCAACTGTATCCTCGTATGAAGAGAAAAATAGGTGAGTAAAGGTAAGTTGGCTCCCTCTTACACAATCATTGAAGATCATAAAAATACACCAAAAACCCCAAAAATAGATACTGTTGGACAACTCTACCTCACAGAAGGCCGAATAGCAGCGGCGAGCCAATGTTGATTCGGATCGGCCCTGAGTCACAATGCTTGGTCCCATCCTCTCCATTGTGAACTTATTTACGACGACGCAAGCTTTTTTAGTTCCGACATCATTTACTCCAATTGGTTTCCAGCGATATACAACCGAATTATCAGATTTTCACGTTGAAATGGTCCTCTGGGACGAACAGCACAATCTCATCTCGTGCGACAAGCTCTTGGAAGGAAGAGGGAAGCTCAAGCTTCGTCATCTGTTTCTTGCTGAGATTGAATGCGACTCGGTTCATAACGACCGTGTCATCCCTCATTCTGATGCAACGTGTATTCCAACAACGGCTGAATTTGGTATCTTCTCTTTCCCTTCATTGTCTAGCCAATCTCGAGCTTCCGGGTTATCAGTCCGTTTTGTTGTCATTTCCTCCCTTGCAAGCCTATGGGACTTGGCACATGACAGCACGATTCTCATGCCGAACAGACAATACAACATTCCTCTCCTCTCAAAAGCCTTTGAAAAAGAGTGATGAATCTCCATGTAATGGAAGAGCACTCTCAATTCCACTTCCTGTTGCTACGATTGACGAGGAGGGAGCCACAATCACTCCTGACCAAGAACTCACCACAACTGTCAGAACCAATGGTATATTTGTGTTAATTCTCACATCTCTGCTCAGAAAAACTTGGTCTTATTTTAGGAATTGTATTAGGGGTTTTTGTGCTTGGGCTCCCAGTTCTCTTATTCTTCATCATGCCATGGTGGCATTCGTGCGTAATAACTCTCCAAGAATCGTGCCCATGCTTTGAAATGAGAAAGGCTCGCAAGATTAAAAGACAAATTCAGCGCTCTTTTGTTAACACGACTGTCAACTGAGACAAGAACATGAAATCACCCGACAGACTCCGCTTCTGGATACTACACTCGTTCTACCATGAGCCCCAAACCGTCATTTTGGAGACTCCAAGTCCTCCGTTTACAGTCAATCAATACAACGGTCTTCGGCCAATTTTTTGTTCGTTCTGAACGAATCACCGAAGGTGAAAGCGATTAGTATATATTCACAGTTTGCACCAGACAGTCAAGTAATTTCTCTGATGCAAATCTCCTAAAGATTGGAAACTTGTTTTTTTATCCTTGAACAGACTTCGTATCGAAGTCACCCAAACAATCCTTCTTTATTTTGACGTACATATATTCTGCTGATGATCTTTCTTTTACAAACTTCCAGGCCTTCTCTGTGTTCTTTCGTAGCATAATTTATCCTTTTGTATTCGCTTTTTTTTCAACGTATTGATCAACCCGCGGTTTTTTCTTTTCCTCATGTCAGGTTTGTTGTTAACGCCTTTTCATAAAAAATCGTGGTATTGTTCCGTTTTGTTCTTCCTAGAGACTGAATTGACGATTGTTCCTTCCGAAGCCATCCAGGAAGTCCGAAAAATGGAATACACAGCTTTTCTCAACATTCTCTCTACATTCTGTTCACAAGGTCCTGAATTGGATTGGAATCAGGAGATGGTCCTCCATTCGTTCAGATATCTACTTGATATCCCCGATAAAGTCTTTTTAAAAGAATTGGAATTTAGAAAACACGACACTGAAACAACCAATATCGCCAGAATCATCGATCGGTCCTTCTTTTTTTCTGAAATATCTTCTCAATTTCCTTGGTCAGAACGAAGTCTCAGCCCATCCATATGGATCATGAAGCCAAACCGACCACAACTACTCACCACAAAACTCCAAGGTATCAAGAATTGTTATCATAACATCATGATGATTCTCTCCAGGCCAAAACCTACCACTCCAACTCCTGTCAGAACTCCTGTTCCACGTCATCACACACCACCACCTCAGGCCCAGCGACAAAGACAAGTCAAAGAACCAGGCCCTCCAAAGGCTTCCCATAAGCCACCACCTCCACCGCCTGAACCTACCATTCGATCACAACTCATGACACTTCCAGAATCAATTCAGATTCCAGCAATCAGTTCTTATCAGCTGCCATCACTATCGACAATCAAAGAAGCTCTAGAGAGCCAACCAGATCACTTAGAGACCATCAAATCCATTTGCATTAGACATATGAGCAATTGTGAAATTGAATTAGAGAAACAAAAGCAACATCTCAGACCAGCGGACAAAACAAGAATGAAGATGATTCTCGCCAAAGAGAAGAAATGGGCAAGAATCAGAGCACAAGGCGGAGTTGAAGACGATGTTATTGATCTTGTGGACGACGCACTCCCAACTGAAGGAATGAATAAAGACGAAGAAACTGTTCAAATCAAACCAGCCGAAGAACCACCAGCCGAGGAGGGTATGGTGAAAGATCCCGCAGATGAAGTACCAGCAGAGGAAGGTGTGGTGAAAGAACCAGCCGAAATTGAAGAAACAGAACATGGCAAGGAGGTGTTGGAGGACAAGAGTGAAAAAGCTGAGGAAGAGAGGGAACCGACAGTGGAACAGAAGGACGCTTCGAAGGAAGAGAATGGTTTGACAACAGAGGAGAATGATGTGCATGTGGAAAAGAAGCAAACACCAGTGGAAGAGGAGGAAAAGTCTGGAGAAAAAACTAATGATTTAGAGGAAATTTTACCTCCAACATAGTTTTGTTCATTTCAGAGAACATTGTAGCAACATTATTCGCTTTTCAAATTGCTTCCAGACGTCATCATCAGTGTAAACATAAAAATGAAGGTTGGATCTTCACAAGACATCACCTTCTATGCGTAATTTCCTCTTCTCTCTTCTTGTATTGGTCTCAATTATTCATGGACTTCACTTACAACCCCCATTCCTCCAAGGACGAAGAGATGGTCAAGAGGAGTGGGTGATGGGAGGAACAGCATCAACTCAAGAGGATAGGATTCGCCTCACGAATCTGGAAAACAGCCAAAAGGGAAGTCTCTGGTCAATATTTCCAAACACAATGCCTGAATGGGAGATAGATTTTGAAATACAGGTTTCTTGCTCATCTCTTTGTCATTTTCACACACACTCTCTCCTCCCTGTAGGTTTTTGGCGGAAAGGGTTCTGGTGCAGGTATTCACGAGTGTTATTACTGATTTTTTCGTAGATGGAATGGCTTTCTGGTATACCCGTGTCCCTCAGCTGATTGGCGATGTCTACGGAAACGGTGATCGTTGGGATGGTCTTGCCGTGATATTTGACACTTATGACAACCGCGGAAAGAGGTATCTCTACCTTTTACGAGAATTGACGTTTTCTATCTCTGCTCAGACAAAACCCATCAATCCTAGTTCGTCGTTTTTCATTTCATAATCCATTTTCATTCACCTGTCCATCAAAACTCTTGTCACACTTCTTTAGGCTGTTATGAACAATGGGACACTTGAATACGACCACGCAAATGATGGTGTCACTCAGCAAGTTGCTGGCTATGGACCGATCAAGTTCCGACGAGATCTCCCCTTCTCTGTTCGTGTGATTTATGCCAATCGGACGCTGTCTGTGGGGACAACAATTGGCATTCCTGGTCTTGCGAATGCGGCATATACGACGCTGTCGGGAGGAGTTGAAGACAGGACACAATACACAACCTGTTTTGTTGTTGACAATATTGACCTTCCCACAGGATACTATTTTGGATTCTCCGCCGCAACGGGAGGCTTGACTGACAATCATGATGTGATTTCGTTCCGACAAGGACAAGTTCTCCATCGCCATCCTCCCCCATCCTCGAAACAATCAGGGGTTTACACCCATTTTTTGTCCATTATTGTTCATTTTACTCATTTTTTGATGTTTTTAGCCTATTGACGTCACAACCAACCAGCCGCGTCGTTCTGGAAGGGATGATCGTCAAACAGATGCAAGAGTTCCTCCACCACCTGTTCGTGAACCTCTTTCATCCTCTCAACGAGACTACCAACAACCACCCACTACACAAATAACATCCCCAATCGATCTTACTGAACTTAAATCGCTCAAATCCCGACTGTCATCTCTCACGTCTAAACTTGACTCTCTCTCTCCTTCGATCTCTTCTCTTCAACAAACAGCGTCATATGACCCTGCTAACCAACTTACTTCTTCAATTCCCCCGGACGCTGCTACTCAAGAGAGCTTTTCTGCTAAAGTCTCATCTCTTAAAACTCTCATGAACGAACCTGAAACAGCCGAAATAAGCGCTGTCACAAAAATTGTGGGAGAGATGAAAATGCCAAAAGTTCCATCTCCACCTTCTTCACTCCAGGATGCAGTGAAAACTATCAAGGATTCGTCAAATCGAATTGTAGGCCAACGAGTCAAGTTCGTTCAGGATATCACGAACGGTGTCCAAGAGCAGTTGAATAAGGTTCAGTTGGCGGACAAAACTGGAGTTTTCAGAATTGTTATGTTCTCTCTCGTCGTCATTGGAGTGGCTCTGATGATCAGGGCCAATTCAGAAAGGAAGCGACAGAGAAGATTGGGGTACTGAAGGTGTTTGTTGCGTTTTGATCAATGTTCCACCACTTCACTGAAAGTTTATTTGTGCCACTCCTCAGTTTACCCAGTCTCCATGGGTGGATCCAAAGATGCCATCATCATCTTCGTCAGATTCGTCCTCATCAACAGAATCTCGACATTTTTCCGATAGTAGCCACAGTGATTCAGATTGTCTTGGATTTCAGGTTCATTTAAGAAAAGCCAAACGTGGTCGTCTGGTTCACACAAAATTGGATGAATCACAAAGTACAACGCAAGATTCTCCCATTCTTGCCGACTTACTTGCCCAAATTGAACATAGTGATATCTCTGCGCTTTATCCTATCCTCAAATCAATCGAAACAATCATCGATGCCGACAAAACAGATGAGCCTGCCACGCTTATAAGAAGAACAAACTCAATCGCTGTCTTCCTCAAAATTCTGTTCACCACCGATGATGTCAACATTATAGTTCTGATTTTTTTCCAATTCACTTCAACCAGGATACCATCAACTCAATTCTTCATTCACTAGGTGTGTTCATCGAATTCATCATCGCCTTCAGTATTAAGCTCGTCTTCTGTTATCCGCGAGATTATGACTCCCGCATTTGTCGAGAAGAGCCTTTCTTTGGTCTCCCCAAACAACAACAAACTAACCAAACATGTTTTACTTCTTATTTTGGCATATGTATTATTTCCTCCTCTAGATTTTCAACATATTTTATTGGTCAGTTGACTCACGACCTCGTCTCGGAGATTTTCTGAAAGAATGCAACTCTGAACTTGTGCTCATGAATTATCTCGCAGCATGCCAGCCCACCTCACTCGACACCAATCCAAACAGCTTTTGTGCCACCTTTAGTGTTGATAAAGATCGTGAATCGCCAATTCATCTCTGTTTCAAGCTTCTATGCAAAGTAATCGAAGACGAATCACTCCCCGAAGACCTTCCACCACTCTACCTCTCATCTACAGTTCCTTACATATTATGCAGTACAAGCACAATCCGAAATCGAGCGCTCTCATTTCTCCAGAAGTTAGCTGTACACAAACAGAACATCCAGATCGTCAACTTCTCTCTCCCCCATAACCCAGCAGTCAATGCAGACTCCTCAGAAGTCTCTGTTCTGACATATCTGATCCACTTGATGAGAGAGAAGCAGGAGGAGCTCACACAGCTCGTCCGCGTCTCACATGTCTTGAACAGGATCATCCATGCGAGGAGGCCGACATTGCCGGCTCGAAACAGAAATATTGCGCTCGTGGAGAAGTATGAAGAAAGTGTACAGACCACTCTTGAACGGGAGATCATTTCTTGTCTCAAAACACTCGCTCGCATTCCAGCATTTCTTTCAAGGTTTATCTCCACATCAGAAGAGAATGAAATGGTATGCAGTTCATTCCTTCATCATCTCTGCAGATAATGATCAATTCGGGTGCTTATCCATTTGTTGGGCAGTTCCTCCGATGGGCCCTCTTTCTCCTCAGCCCAGATCACGCCAAGTTGGGAATTGACCATCTTGAAGGAGACTACCAATCCTTTCTGACTGCCTGCACAACTCCCGAATACATCCTCCCCAGGCCATTCAACATCCTCGACCAGCTGAAATCCACACACTCCCCAACCCGACTGAAGCAGCAGTTCACCCCGCCCAACACCGGACAGGATGGATCCGTTCCCAACCCGACTGAACAACACAACAAAGTTCTAAACTCGTCCACAGTGTTCACTGCAAAGCAGAACATGACACGAGAACTGCTCTTCTTCCTCTCCAACGCCTTCTCCGGCACAGCCGAGCATGTGGACATTCTCCTCGCATCTCTCTTCCCCGAGGCACAAGCTGTGGAAGCGAAAATAGAAGTTATGAATTGCCTGACCACAATGTTGTCGTACGCCTCGCATGGAGGCACGACTGAGGCGATGCAGTGCATCAGAGCACTGGCATGTGGACCTGCTGATCTCCAACTCCTGCTCATTCAAACAGGAACACTAATCCAGGCTTGGAACGCCCGCACCAATTTCAATGAAAACGCCATCCGCTGTCTGGCAGACACATTCATCGTTCTTTTGTTGAAACAAGACTCTGAGCATGCCCCAGTCGCTACCGCCCTCGTCGAGCAGATGAATACTGAAGCGTTTCGGGATGAACTCCACGAAATGTGTCAAAGCAAACAAGAGTATGTCAAAAGACATGCAAATCGGATGTGGAAACGATTCGAGGGTTATTTTGGATATTCGAACACTTCACTACCAGATGAAGAGGCTTGAAACAGGAGAGTTTGAGCTTCAATTTGTTACGTTGTGTGTAAATCGATGATAGAGAATGATACTCCATAGTTTAAGCAGTCAGCTAATCTGGTTATGAGCCTGGACCCATTGCTGAGTATTCATTGAGATCAACAATGGCACGAGGTCTCCAAAAGATTCAATCACAACAAAAGAAAGATGCTGCAAAGGGGAAAGAAAAGGGAAGTCAATTGGCGGCCAGAAAAGCTGGGCTTCCCATCGTTTGCCCAGACTGTAAAGTTTGCGATTTCTGCAGCAACTAGCTTCATTTTCAACATTCATCCACTGCATCATTGTTCTCGTCACGTTTAGTGTCAACTTCCGAATTACAAGACATTAGTCACTCATATGGAAGCCAAGCATCCATCCATTCCAATTCCTGCCGAATCAACATTCCAATAAACAACTTCTTGATTTATCTACTTTGGAATAATCCAAGTCACAATATATATACTCATTTCTGACATACTGTGGAGTATCACTCCCATGAAATGTATTGTTGATGACTTTCAGAAATCACAACTTCACACTTGGCTCAGCAAAGCATCCGTCGAACATTCCCGGCTGCATTGCCTCATCTCTCAGCCCAAAATCACACCCTTCTGTCAATTCCAGATCTTCCATCGTGAGGACAAGTTTCTTCGCTGTTTGTTTGACTTGTCTGTCAGAGCTAAGTTCACAACGGCGAATAAATGACAGGGCATCAATGTCCTTCAATTGTTTGGCTGCTTTGACCAACAATGCATGAGGGACGATTCTGGAATCTGTCAATTGTCGAGTGATGTTGAGTAGATTTAAAAACTCATCTGGGTTGCTCTTTTGGAGACCGCGGGCATATACATAAAGAGGAGTGAGAAAGTCAGCATCAATCAATGTTGGGATTAGTGCATGCACTATCGAGAGGTTCTGAACGATG
Source organism: Blattamonas nauphoetae (assembly GCA_033064195.1). NCBI lineage: Eukaryota > Preaxostyla > Oxymonadida > Blattamonas > Blattamonas nauphoetae. Next base: position 129,541 of record JARBJD010000016.1, on the reverse strand, counting down.
CCAGCCACATCTGAAACGACAAGAATCGAAGGGAAAGTCGTGAGGTTGTGGATGAGTTTGATAGCTGCAGTGAGTGCATCATGTTCGTTTGGAAGAAGATGAGTGAGAGTGAATATTGCGTGCTCATCCGTCCCTCCACACAAATTGGACAATATGAACAGAGCCTGATGCATGACCATGACTGTGGACGTTGTGAGTTTCTTTATATCTCCATCTGTATTTATATTACTGGGAAAAGTGTGGAACGACAGGTCATAGTCTGGTGAGTCAGTCTGAGCCATCTGGAATCCATTCAAAGTGACAATAGCATTGTATGTGGCGATGATATCACCTAATGCTTGTGAGATACCTAAATTTAGCTGAAACTGGCAAAATGCGGAAGAAGAGAAACAAACTTGGATTGATTCTTCATCTTCGAGATAAGCAAGATTTCCAAAGATTTGCAGAATTGATACCATAATGTACTGACTTGCTTCGAGCTTCTTCATGAATTTTGTTCTGGTTTGTATTTCAGATTCCGTTTCAGTGATGTGCAATTCGCAGTGATACCCGTATCCCTTTCTCCGAAAATCAACACCCCACCAAAACGTTCTGAAGTCAGACAAAGTCTGCATGTACTGTTGATGACTCTCTGACAAGATAGAAAGGAGGTGAGAGTAGAAAAGAACAGATGAAGATTGTCGAGTGGATGTTTGCTGGATTGGGATCGAAACTTGGAGAAGCGTACAGCAAAATGGATTATTGTCCTTACACGCAAGATACACAATCTTCAAAACCCGTTGCAGGATGTCCTGACGATCCATCAGGAAAAAAGGGAGGAGAGTTGGAAGAAAGAAGTCTTGTGTGTTTAACATCTGTGTGCCCGATTGAATGGTAGTAATAAGATCGAGAATAGATTTTAGAATAGATGAGCTGCTATCTGGACGGATGACAACTTTTCCTGTCCTAGTCTCAGTGATTGGGAGGGATTGTAGACGCTTGTCCAGATTTTGGAAAAGCGTGGTGATAACACCAGACTGCCACAACAGCGGAATGACATCAGGTACATCATAACAGACATTGTGTAAGATGGAAATGCTCTGAGAAATGGATCATCAAGTTTGAGAAGAAGACTAACAAATGTTGCAAGGTCATCATTATCCGAGTCGAGAAAATGCGTGAACAATCCAAAAAGTTCCGTGTTAACCAGAGTTGGTGTGGAGGCGTCTGATTGATAGGCTAAGAAAATGAGTAAAGTGGAGGAAATGTTCAAACAGAGTTCCTCCAGGAGATGAAGAAGATGATACTGATAAATTGAAAAATGGACAAGGCCCATACTTGTAGTTCTTGATTTGACGCATCTTTAAGGAGCGTGAGTACGATTTCAATTCCATTCTGACTCAAGAATGTTTCAGTGCTGCTTGAAGAACTCTCTAAACAGGAGAACATCGTTCAGAAAAGCGGAACAATACGTATGAGGGTTGTCAGGATTTGGAGTGATTCGATTGTATCTGGCTGTTGACAGAGTTGGATTTTTGAGAGAAGATCTTGGATCATCTCTTTCATACTCTGACTTGATGAAAAGAGATGATGTTGGAAATCACACAGAAGTTGTTTGTTCTTTTGAACGACATAAGCGTACTGATGGAGAATTCGATTGAGCGAGATCAGAACTTCGGCGTTTCTCTGTCCTGAGTTGGACTCGATGAAGATCTATCGGCTCTTCAAATATGTCGTTTTCGAATTGGTAGGTCCGGATTGGAGGAAGATCTGCTGAATTTGGAGTGGATGAATGAGGGAGTTGATGAGACTGGAAAGACATTGTCAGGTATTGAGAATGCTTCTGCACAACAACTGGGCGAGGAGAGAGAGCAAACTTCCCGAGTGGTGCGTCAGAAGCGGGAGATCGATGATTTCGAAATAACCGTAATTTTTTAATGGATGAGGAACGCGCCAAGCAACTTCTCCTTCGAGAGAATCCACAACTCTTGAAAACATATCTTGAACTTGTTGAAAAACAACACGTTATTACAGAAGAACAATTTTGGGAAAACAAGCAAGAAATCCTCCTCTCAAAAAGAAACCAAATTCAGAAACATGGAATGCCCAACTCACAATTACCAATGATCGCGGACAATCTAAATTCACAGGAAAAATCAATGAAAATGACAAAGAATCACAAGGATCGTATATTCTTGGAAATGCCACAAATTCATCAAGCCTATCTCGAACACGTTAAAACTGGAAAGGTCTCTTCAGCAATTTATTCATATTTTGTAGATGACCGAGAAAGATTTTTGGAATGGATTTTGGAAAATGCAAGCCCACCTATTTCCCAATCAGAAACATTCACGAATCAACCATCTCAGAACACAAAACTGTCTCATTTTTGAAAAAATGTCACAAAAACCCGCATCAATTGTGATACCTAACGTCCACACTCTTCCGTTGGCTACTAATGCTCTCCTTAATATCCCTCAACGCTTCACCGACCAAAATGTGTTCTCGTCGTCAGAACTCTTGTCGGATGGAATGAATCCGATTCATCTGCCGAAAAAGGATACCACTGAAGATATTTTTGAAGAAATTAACCGACACGGAACAATTATTCTTCAATCTCAATTCGGGCGAACAGCCACAACCACATCAACTGGAATCCACTCAACAACTTCCCCAATTGACAATGCAATTCTCATTGAAACAGATGCAGAGGATTCACTCCCGGATCATTTCCTGTCATCATCATATCTTGACCTCTCCTTCTCGGCACATCTCTTGGACAACATCGCTCGAATCAACCTCGATTCCCAACCAGTTCAACCAGCTCCGCTCGGACCAATTAATGTCATGTCGATCGGGAGTGTATTTCAAGAGAACCCTGCTGCATCAAAAGTGACTGCTGATTTCACAAAATCAACTCAACTCAAAAGCGAACGAAAAACGACTGAAGCTGAGGAAGAGCTTCTCTCAAATGAACTTCTTTCCCATTTCTGGAGTTCATTTCCTCCAAAAGCTAGAAAAGAGCTCGACTTATGCGAACACATTAAAACAGTTGCCGCAGAGAAGTGGCGAAAATTGTCTCAAACAGGACCCGCATTTGAGAGAGTTGTTGAGAGCCTGCGAAGGGTTGAATGGATATGGGCGGAATATTCAAAGCAAACTGATCTTAGCCAACTTCCAACTGAAATACAGTCCAAACAAAAACCAAAGCCAAAACCAGTCGCTGTCTCATCAAAACCATCAATCATGATCAAAGACGAACCAAAATCCGTTGGTGACGACCTGGAAAGTTTGTTTGGATCCGAAGACTTGCACGAAAATGAGATTGATCCCAATGCCCTTAAGGAACTCCTCAACCTCACTCAAGAAGAGGTCAGCCGGATGCTACAGGGATAGTCGTGTGATATTGTTCTTCACTGCTTGTGTTTATCACCACTTCCGTCAACCACTTCTCTCCAACACTCCCCAAACTCCTCCACATCCATCCACCAGACGAGCACTCTCGCTCTCTCTGAACTCTCACTTCCTTCAGACAACCCTCAACCCACCAAATGGACTCGCTGATGCCTGAAGAACCAATACCCCCAACCAGAGCTTCGCATTGCATCTCCCACGGATCAGTTTTGAGCCACACGAATCATCCGTCGATTCATATTCTCTGATCGGACTCAATTTCACCATGTTCTCTTCCACAGAACTGCCCGACCAACAGGGTGTGATGATGAGATGTGGAAGTCACACAGAAGATCACTTCACATCTCGTTTTCTTTTTTAGTCTTTCTTTTCTTCATTCTTCTCCGAGATCTTCTCGACGAATCCAAGTTTTCATCCTTTATTGTATCTCAGATGTGATTGAGGGAAACAATAGAACAAGGAGACATTTTGAACGTGATTTCGGAGAACGATTTTTGGGTTGAGACTTCGCACAAATCCCTAATACCTTCACCTTTTTCCTATAAAATTGGTTGTGGGGACGAAAGTCACAACAACTGAGTTTATCGACATATCTTCTTGGATAAATGCCTCCAAAAGTGAAAAATCTTCCCCCACTACGTAGTCACCGTTCACCACCGCCTCAACTACCACAACTTCCTCAATTAAAAGAATCACCATCTCATCCGCTCTACACATTGCCATCACCAAAAACGACCAATGACCGGCCAACTTCATCTCCAAATATATCCAGAGTCGCCTCACAACCTTGTGAAATCATGAATATTCACTCAGAAAAATCAATCAACGAAAAATTGGAGCACAATCATCGTCACGAAGGAAATGAATCTGAACAGTCTCTCAAACAGAATGAAATTTTGAAGCCAATGGAACTAAAACCATCTTCTGAGACACAATCACACCAGAACACGATCGAAGAGCTCAAATCAGAAATCAGACGACTGCAGAAAAGGATTGATGAGTTGGAGCAAGAAAAAGCCGGACACGATTCATTTCGAGAGAATCAGTCTGAATCACCCGACTCTTTGCATCGTTCTCAGAGAAAACCACACAACGAAACACCCAAAAATTCAGACACATCATGCTTCAGTGATGCCTTATCATTTCGGACATCACTTGGATCGTTTCTGGGAGTGGATGAGCGCTGTGTGACAATTGAACAGAATGGACAAGACGCAGCACAAAATTCGCTCTCAAATCTCGTATTCAGCGACTTGATGCGCGAACCTGTGACAATCTCACTCCTTTCGCCTTTCATCCGGGTCACTGTTGTGAATCCTCGAAACGTGAATCGATCCTTGAGAATAGGACGATTTGAGAATCTTGGCACGTTGAGAAAAAAGATTGCTGATCTTGAAGGAACAGATGTCCGCTGCATTGAGTTCTTGAAGCTTCGTGAACGCTCAACCAAACACGACACGTTCCTCCTCGAAGACACCAGCATTTTGACAGAATCACCCTCAAAACAAACAAAAATCGACACGATTGAGCTTGTGGATGAAGTTGAACTTCACACTCTCACCAAACTGGACGACCTGGAATTGTTGGTTAACATCGTTCCTCAAATTATTCGAGTCACACTCCGAACGAACAACCTCTGGACAACAGTTGAGATGAACAGATTCGAAAGGATGAACAGTCTTGTTGGGTTGGGAGGGTCGTTATGTGGTCTGAAGGAGGACGATGTGACGCTTTGGTGTGATAGGACACGAGTGAATTCGTCGCATCCCCTCGACTCCCTCTCTCCCCATTTCACTCACACAGCACTCCAACCCGACTCTGGCGAAATCGAAGGCAATAGCCAGGCACAGATGCCACACGCATTCTGGGTTCCTGAAGCGCCCTCGTGCCTCTCACTTGATGTGATGGGGAAAGACTATGAAATTGGGGTCAAAGTTGTGTGTGGGAAATTGAGGAAGGAATACTTCGGAGTTTCGTGTTTGACAACTGGAGAAGCGATGAAGAAGATGGTTGGAGATGACTTTGGAGTTGATTGGCGTCGACTTCGTCTCTGGACACCAAAAGACAGGACAAAAAACACAGAAAAGAAGGCAAACAAGAAAGGAAAGAACTCAGATGGAGGAACCAACGCAAAACAGAACGTTATTTATGTCAGTGATGTTGGGAAACTGAAGAACCTCACACGCAGACTGACTTTGACACTGCACGGCCGAATTGCACAACCAACCGTCTCAATCACTGCTCGAACATCAAAAACAAGTCACTCGCTCGAAGTCAAGAGTTGGGAGAGGATTGAAGCCGTTCGGAAAGAAATCGAAATGAAAATGGGGAAGAATGGAGAGAGATTGAGTCTGTTTTGGGGAGAGAAAGAACTTCGAGACTGGCACATTGTTGGTGGGCTGACCGAAGGAGAAGAAATGGAGATTTCTGTTCAGCCCTCTCCACCGAAGCTGTCGATTGGAGTGACATTGAACGGAAGAGAACAACACCTCTCGATGTCTGTTTGGTCCACTCTTCGAGCACTCTCCCACATGATGACGCATGCAAACCCGAACCTCTCATCATCGCTGCTCACATTCACTCACAACAACACTCCCATCACTCTCTCAACTCGACTGATCTCTCTTGGCTTCTCTTCGTCGCTTGTCCTCACAACTGAGCCAAAGCCATCCACTTCCTCCAGACCCCATGGACCGAGTCGAATGACCAGAATCCCGACCGTGATTCGTTATCTTTCGATGGATATCAAAACACAAGTGTATGACGACACACTCGATCTGAATCCCTTCCCCCGAATCGTCGACTTCGCTCAATTATCCCTCATCAACACCAAAACAGGATCTCTCGTCCCACTCACTCTGTCTGAGACGCATCGGCCTCTCGAAGGGTACCTGTCCACACCTCTGACATTTGCAGATTTAACGGAAGGGACTCTGAACCTGCGAGCTGAACTCAGTCCGGAGTTTGTGGTTGTTCGGGTGATGCTTGAGGGCAGACAGATTGAGATGATTCACACGGCTCTTCAGAGAACAGCCCTCTCCTCTCTGTCAACTTTGAGAAAAGAGCTGACGAGCGCCATTCAGCGGAGAGTTTTTAAGTTCTTCCACAGCTGGGACACAGATGACGATGAATCTTATTATGAAACCAACGAAGAGTTCAACCCTGTGAATGTGTTCAGGCGAGATTTCATTCTTCCTCCACTGTCACATCACAACACCGTCCTGACTGACGACACCTTCTTCACTTTGCTTGACCATCCTCAAATCGATCTGACCTGCTCAACTCCACTCGACACCACTTTCCTCACACTTCCTGAAGCTCCGAACTGTCCAACTTTTGTTCTCCCTTCGTTCATTCCTGTCGACCTTCTCGACGAAGGCATCGAACGACAAATTCCAAAGCTCGGAAACAGTTTTGATTCATATCGCAGATTCTACTTTGTGAATGGGTGTCGCCTCTCTCTCGACGCACAGTCATTGCTTGGAACTCTGCCCGGTTCTCCATTCCTCACTCTCACAGTTCCCAGTCCAGATGCGAAAACACAACTCAAAGTGACGTCAGTGACCGGTTCAACCAAATTCTTGACACTATCAAGCAGGTTTAATCAATATCATTTGGTTGATATGTTAAAAACATACACAGACCCTGCATTCCGTCGGACTAGGAACTTCTATTACCTGAATCAATCCACCAAATTAGAAAAAGAACTCGGTACGAACAGAGATTGGGATGTTTGGATGGAGTGGGTCGAACCAAACCCTCCGTCGTTCAGAGCCATCGACAATTCAAACGTTGACCTTTCTTTTGTCGATGCAGATGGGGTGAAAAGACTTCATCGACGCTCAGAATCACACCAGCGGCTTCCCAGGTACTTAACCTCTCTTGTGGAAAAGACGGCTCTCATTCGGATTGTGGAAGAGGATGAGGAGCTTGTGGAAGATGACGATGAGAAAGAGGAAGATGGTGAAGGAGACGACGAGAGGGAGAGTGAAGACGAGGAAGAAGATGAATGGGAACCCGACAAAACCGATGACGAAGATGACGACGACGAACACCTCGATCCCCGCATTGTCCGCCCACGCTACTTACTCTCAAATTGCCATGTCATTGATCCCACATACGATAGCTCCGAATATGATTCAAGCACTGAAACAGACTTATCCAGCGGGTCACGGAAAGTTGTTCAACTCCGCCATCGAAAGATCCGCAAAAGACGGGAACTGCGAAAGAACCAATATGACAATGTGGTACTCGCTCCGAAATATCCTCTCCTGCCCAAAAAGACATCTATTATTCTCCATCTGATGAAGCTGAGAGTGCTGTGTAGAATTCGGGGAGAGATGAACAAAACTGTTGAACAAACCTCTGTCCATCTCTGGCAAAAACATCGCGGTATCCTGGGATCGCTGGATGAAACCGTATTGCATTCACTTTCGGACTTCCTGTCAGTGCCGCAGTGCTTGCTTCAACTCAAAAAGAAGAAGATTGGACAGCGAGTGTCAACAGTGTTTGAGACGACAAAAGTGGAGTCAGTTTCTGTTGTGATGGATGTGGTGATGAACAAGTCTGTTGTTCCAGTTTCAGTTCGCGTTCTGTCTGGATTGATGGAATGTGATGAGGTGACAGGGAAACTGAACGAGAGTCACTTCTCCTTCTCTCTCCCTCTCACAACATCATTCTTGACACTCGAGCGATCCGTTCGCGAAAAGCTCCCTGCACTCGGAAATGTTTGTTGGAGCAAGGACACGGAAGAGAATGACGATGATAAGTTCTACAACAGTCCCTATTTTCAATCTGATCCTCTGATGGACCTCATACGCTTCTCTGTGCCAGTTCTGAATCCGTTGGAGTCAATCCACTCAGGCGACACCTTCCCATCTCTTCCGATCAAACTGACAGCAATAGAGTCGCTGCTTCCGGATTGTGAGACTGGAATTGTGTCGATTGATGGGAAACCAAAAGCGTTTATTGCTCGAACGCACTCGATTGAACCAGTCGTTGCTGTGTGGCCCCCCACAACCATCTTCACAGAAGAGCACTCTCTCGCTCTGGATGATGCGAAACGCATGACACCCTTCCCTCCACACTCCCTACTCCCTTCATCGTTCATCGCTGACAATCCCTTCCTTCAACCAAAATTCTCGTTGGATGATCTGCAAACTTCACACACAAAAAGTCACTCACCCACTGTTGAGTCTGTCTACAAAACAATCACTCTTGAACAAAAGAACATCAAGAGGGAAAACATGATGGACCACAGTCTAACTGCGAGAAATAAGTTTTATTCAGACGCATCAGACATGAGAAGTGAGGCAAAGAGTCACATTTGCAACACACATGCTGATCCTGGGGATGACGAAATCGACGAACAAGATTCGAGTTGTCCTTCCGAAGAGAATGCACTCAGAACGGTGCGTCAACTGTGGATTGAGACTCCGCTGCGACGGGTGATGGGGTTGTTTGCGGGGTCGGCGACGGTTCATGATGTGATGTTCTTTCTTGAGTCCCTTCATGGTATATGTGCTTCTCTATCATTCCACAAACACGCACTGTTTGCTGGAGAGTTGATGTTGGAGCCTCTTCTGACAGTGAGTGAGATTATCAACAGGTTTGGATCCACTGTTGCACTCAAACTCAAAAACAATGAACTTCATCCGAATTGATTGTTGGAAGCGACTTATTCTTGATTTTTCCTCATTTATCATTTTCAACACGAATTGAACTCGTTTGATTGTTATTACAAAGCAAAATATGTCTTAGAAAACAAAAGGTCCGGTTTGGTTTCACACTCTCAATGCAAATCAAAAGTGTAATGAGTGAGAAATATTCCAAGAATGTCTGGTCCCATAACCGCATTAGTGGTATAGGGGCAGCATGCCAGCCTTCCAAGCTGGCGACCCGGGTTCGAGTCCCGGCTAATGCATTTTTGTTTCTTTTCTTTAATAGCGTTGCTGGAAACTTTTGCTGAAGGGATTGAGAAGAAATCTTCATAGAAAACCTTGCCATATTTTGGATTTCGAACCACTTCTCAGACTTCATCAAACCACCGCGTTGATTGTGAACTTGGATCATCAAGATCGATTCCCATTCTTATCCTAGCTTGTTCTCAATCCTCTGATAATTAATGCAATCTTCTACTAATCAAGCGTACGATCTTTTTTGACTCATTTCTTTGCTCTCCTTTTTCGTTATCTCACCCAGGAAACAAAGATGTCAGAACTGTTTGCAGTATGGACATGCCACGTATGAATGCAAAAATCAGCAGACGTATCAACACAGACCTTCTGCCACTGAGAAACTTTTCAAGAAACAACCGGAAAGACAGCTGATCGAAGTTCCTCCTAAATTTGAGTATCCAACACCAGCCGCCTATGAACGAGCCCTCGAAGAACAAAAGAAAGAAGAAAAACGGAAAGCAAAAGAAGAATTACGTAAAAAGAAGCTACAGAGACGTGCCAAACATGAAGAACGGAAACAGCGACATTCTTCGACGAAAAAGAAGCCAAAATACGAATCCTCATCTTCTTCGAATGATGACACAAGTTCAAGCGACTCATCATCTTCTTCAAGCTCAAGCCGCTCTTCATCCTACAGTTCTTCATCAACTTCATCAACTTCATCAACTTCATCATCTTCGCGTTCTCGTTCTCGTTCATCTAGTTCTTCATCCCGCTCTGGTAGCAGTTCATCCTCCTCTGACTCCACTTCACGATGAAATTCCTCATCACTTTGTGACAATCCAGAAACAAGACATGTTACCTCACCATCGACACAAGTTTCTCGACTTCTCTCCGATCAACCACATTTCGATGTTGGATAACAACCAATCATGTTTCTGCTTATCTATGAATCTTAGACTGCTCTTCGCGACGTGATATGACGTTGAGAGTGTGACGATTGAATTTATGGAAGAAAGACATTTTTTCACGAGTTTCTGCACGAATATGAATGGTATTCATTAGAAAAAGGTTCAGTAAGAGACAAAAATATCATTCTCATCCCAGATTCTCGCAAAAAAATGTCTCGTTCATCAAAATTCTGATCTATCCGAATCTACCAAGAGATGGTGATTATATGCTTTTGTCGAAGATTCTATGTCACATAATATGAGAGAAAATCATGGAGCATCGCTGGGGACGTGCATCCCGCCAGTGAATCTCGTTCCCCTTTTGCCAGAAGTGGAAAAGCCATCAACATGATATGATTATGGAGAAGTTTGTAAGGGAGTGAAAAGGATGAGCTGATGTCCACAAAATCCGTGAATACGCTGATAGGCGGATGGGCGAAGATGGATTGTTCGTATGGGACATTCAGTCTTTGAAGAAAGTGCGGATAGAACAGAGAAGGGTTTTGGAGGAGCCCACGAGCTGACATAAATCCATCAACCTGAAAGAGAGAAAAGGTCAAAACTACAATAGATTGGACGAGAGGTTCATACATTTGTTTGCTCCTTCATGTTCTGAACATCAAAATCACTAAAAATATCTCCATTCCCAATAATAGGGATGGATGCTGCTTCTTTGATCATCTTTATTGCTTCCATGCACACAGGAGTCGAGGATGATGTTTGTGCTGTCCTGCCATGTATAGTGATGAAATCTGTAAGTATAACGAGAAGAACCAACAAAAGGGAGTTGAAACACAATGTGTGCACACCTGCACCAGCTCTTTCGATGGTTCGAACAAGTTCAAGAGTTCGATGCATACAACCACCATGAAATGCCCCGTCGACCTCCAAGTGTCCCATCCCACAATCAGCTGCCGTTTCATGTGTTTTTGTGCAAATCCTGATTTTTACAGAGACAGGAAGATTTGGGATATTGGATCTGACTGTTTCTACACAACTCTGGATTATATCAGGATGATTCAGCATTTCACATCCAAGACCACCAGACATAGCCCATCTGGGAACAAGATGATTGAGAGTGTGAGAAAATACTTCTGAGGACATCCACAATTGAGATCAACTCCTGCACAAGAGTTCGCGACAAGAGCTGAAGATTTCAGGAAGAGAACGGGGTCTTTCGCTAATATACAGCAAAGAAAGTCAGTGAGCGGACATTACATTGAGATACCGGCAAATTGAACGATCAAGGGAGTGTCATCAGAAGATGTCATAAAATCAGCGTCTCTTGCTTGCTGCGATTTTGAAAAACCTTCCGCAATAAACATTGGAGAATAGACAACATCGGTTCCATATTTTCGACAGAGCAGTCGAAACGGAAGACGGGAGTAGCGAACCATTGGAGCGAGGAACTACACTTGTCATAGTGAAGAAACATGAAATAGAAAGTGAAAAAGATACCGTTAGACCATTTTTGCTTGAATTTAAGAGATTTCGAATCATTTAGAGTCCAGGAAAAGTGGTTGATGAACAAAAGGTTTTCTCAAGGGTTGATCCCTCCCCTCCCCTTTTTTGGGCACATAAGGATGTCATATCCGCTTCCCGACCATTGTCTTTCATCTTTCTCTCGTTTTACATTTTGATATTGATCAATTTAGTGTCATTTGTTCAGACAATCGCCAAACGGCCATCAACTCAAGTTATCCTGGTCAAGAGTAGTAAGACAACTCTCACTTACGCTGCCAAACTCTTGACAGCAAGTCCAGGTATAAACATTGATGCGATAAAGAAGAATGCCCTGGTGTTGAGATCTCTCTCACACCCATCCGTCCTTCGTGTTGAGGGGATCTACACAATTAAGCAAACAACTGTCATTGCCTCTGATTTCTATGAGCAGAAATCTCTCCTGGAATATCTGTCTCTGCAACGTCAGAAGAAGATCCCAGTACCACTGGAAGTTTGCAGTCCTTCTCTTTGTTATGCTCCTCACATTCACCACTCTGGTCAGGATGCTTACCAAATCTCTTTGGAGATCTGCAAAGGGCTTGCATATCTTTCAGACAAGCAACTGGCTACCATCATCAATCTAAAAACAGTGTTGATAAATTCAGCTATCCATGCTTGCATCAGTGTGACAACACCATTTTACATGAACTCCAACTCTATCTTTCAGCACGTGTCTTTAGCCCTCCAGATATCAAGGATTATTCACAGACATCGACCCATTTATTGTCACGACGCTTTATGTCTCCAGAGCAGATTCAAAATCCAAACACTTACTTCCCAACCTCCAGTATCTGGTCTTTGGGTTGTCTTCTGTTCGAGTTTATCACTGGCGACCATTTATTCCCACAACAAACGCAATCTGATCTCGACACTGCTATCTGCCGCTTTTCACCAGAATCTATCAAAATGAAAGTTCCTAGCAATGTCTACTCCGTTCTGAGTCTGTGTCTTCTGCAAAACCCTTCTGATCGCTCCCCAGCACAGAGTCTGATCGATAATAAGATTTTGGACCATCTAATATCTGATCCTGTCGTCAGAGCTCGATACTTTGAACGGAAATCCATCGAGCTGGCAGAGAAGGTTCATCAACAATCGTTGAAAATTGTTCAGAAAGATAAATTGATCAGAGCAAAGAATCGAATCATTCAGGAGCAGAAATCCGAGATCCAAGAACAAAGAACGAAAGTTGACACACTTTTAGCTGAGTGGCAGACTCCACCCATCTCTCCTCACCGGACCCCGTGTGTGTCTCAACAGCCATCTCCTCAACCATCCCCAACTCCATTTCCCACACCAACAACCTCTCCATCACTCGACCAACGACGTTCAATGCTCAAATACCCCGTCCTTCTCACAGAAATGTTCACATATTATGAGAAGAATTCCTTCGAATTCCGCACGGAATCTGTGAAACGAAGTGGTGGTGACGAATGGCGTTCGTTCTGCTCATTCCCAATTACAAGTGGAATTTGGCGAATTGGATTCTCCCCTAAAGTTATGGATCAAAACATTTGTATGTATTTTTCTTGGATATCATCTAAATTCTCCTCGATCCATGTTTCTCTACAAAGGCGTTGGGATCATAGCATTTTCGAAAGCAAGAGCTTCCCTGAAAACATGTATCGGCCGTCTTTCTGGAGGTGCTCACTTTGGATTTTGGTATGGCTCACTCATGCAGAATAACAATTGGATTGAAAGACAGAACGAAATCATTGAGAGGGTTTCTATCGGTCAAACTGCATTTATGGAATTGAATATGGGTAGCCGGACACTCCATTTATTTGTTGAGAATCGACAGCAGGCTCATTATTTCTGTGAGGTTCCAGATCGAGTCTCTGTTGCCGTCTCGATGAGCGGAGAAGGTGACGAGATTGGAGTGAGTGAGTTTGGAGAAATTGAATTACCCACAACCTCTACACTCGGACAGGGACACCCGATCGATCAAGGGTGAGCCTTCCTACTCACATACATCAACTCTTTTTTGTTTGGTTTTCCATCCTATAGATGATTTTTTTACTCGTTCAGTGCAACCTCTTGTTCTTCCTCCTGTATTAGTCGAGTCTTTATCTATTTATCCTCTTAAAAATTCTGGATTCATCACTTATCGTTCCTTCACGTTTGAGTTCATCGGATGGCCCAGATGGCGACACGACGGGATAATGTGAGAGTATTATTGATTAAAAAGCTTTTGAAGAATGATAGCTGAGATATTTTATATCTATTTTGGATTGGGAATGAAAAGGGATTAGCGAGGTGACTGGAGGCCCCATCCAAATCTGGGGGTTGGTGAAGACGTGGACAGGGTTAGGAGAGAATAATATTTACTGCTTCTTGCATGTGTAGATGTAGTGAACATCTGTTCCATCCCCTGAGGTTGGAATGGGAACACCAACGTGTGGCTTCGGAATCGTGTTGGTGGTAACTTCCCATCCTCTAAAAATGGAGCAAGAGAGAACGAAGAAGAGTGATAGAAGGGAAATCATGAGGAACGAATGAGGACAATAGATCACAAGAAACGGAGAGTAAAGATGGAAAAAATTGTTTTCGATGAATGTTTGAAAGAGATGAAGAATAATCATACAGATCGGTTGACTGAAGATAAGGGGACCTGTTTTGTTGTGTTCCGTATGAAACTTCAAAGAAGACGCCTCCCGCCTTGAGGACACTAGCAAAGAGAGAGAGACGGAAGAAACGATTGTAGAACACGAAATGGTCACAAAAGAAGAGAGAACAGACCGAGAGATACCCTGGAGCATGCGTTGAACGTTAGCATAGCTTCCATCTCCACAGAGAATTGCGTCCATGCATCCCTTGTCGATGACGGCATCGAATTGACCTTCTTCACTGTCAACAAGGTCAAGTACATTCTGGCATTCAACTAGACATTGAACGATGAAACGTGACGAAGTACAAAGAAAATGAGAAGAATTATATGGTAGTGGAGAAATATATACATGAGAGACCAGTCTTCCCTTCAGCTCGTTTTTGAACGATTTGGATAGCGACATTGGATCCATCGGTACATTTAATGTCTTGGTAGCCATCATCAACCATATCTTCGGCAAGACCTATGTTATAGTGTGACAAGATTTGAAGTGAAGTCTTGTGAGAAGATAGAAGACAATACGAGATGTGCCACATCCAATGTAGAGAATCTTGGACTCTTTTGGAATAACAGCTTCGATATGAGGTTTCAGAGCAGAGTAGCGCTGGAACCATTCAAAAGCTTGTCGATCGTGGGTGTAGCGTTCGTTCCTGAAGATTGAAACAGAATTGAGAGGATTATGAATCAAGGGAACAGAAAAACCAAACCAGTATTCGAGTTTTCCGTATTGAGCCATTAGAGATTGTGTTCGATCTCGATCAAACCCTAAATTCAATATATGTCTCAACGGCTACGATTATCATCCAACATTTCGTTCCTTTCATATTCTACTTACCGCACATTGTCGTCAAAATTGCCTTTCTCTGATGATGGACTCTTTTCTTTCTCTTGACCTCTCACTTTTCGACGAAAGTTCTTCTGCAATCCCCATTTCATACACTATTCTCTTTCTCCTTTCCACTGCTCTACTTGTATATGAGACAAACATTTATCATCAATTTTGGTCATCATTAACGCATGTACCGCAAACTCATCCTCATTCTGAAACTGTCGCCATAAATCGCCACTGATGAGGACCACACATTAAATTTGTGATCACCTGCCATCAGGATTTCCATTATTGTGTTCTTCTTGAGTTATCTCATTTGTTTTTCATTTTCATTTGCTTTCTCACGTCACAATTCATCCGACCTCTACAGAAGATAAAGAGATAGTTATTCATTCTTGAACAAACGAATTTCACTTTGTTGGATCTCTCAGGTTGATTGTATTTAAAAGGAAAACAGAGAGGATGAAATCAGGCTCACTCGATCGGAGTCAAATTAAGATGTCTTCCAAACTAAACGTCATACAAACACTTCTATCAGCTGCAGAAGGTGCTACTCTCCAAAAAGTCTTCGGTTGGTTTTTCTTATCCGTCAATTTATCCGTTTATCATACACATTTCAGACACACACCTTTCTGAAGTAATATCGTATCTTTGTATGACATTTCTAACTTTTTCTCGAATATTCTCCTTTTTCTATTAGCACTTCCTGATGAATACCCTCAATCTCAAGTCCTCTCCGTCATCCAATCATTTCTCCGTCTCTTCAAAATACATAATTATCTGAAGGTTAATCCGAATGATCTCGCCCAGATCTATGTTCAATCACAAAATCCACTCATTCGGAATTTTGTTTTGCTTTTCTACGAAGTGAACGCCCTCCACGTTGGATCTGAACAATTCATCGACCTTCTTCGATCAGCGATGAGGATGATCGTGACTTGCCAGTCGAAAACACAAGGAATCATTGTTACACGTTCGATTTTCCAGACATATCCATCAGATACTCTTCCGTCTACATATTCAGAGTGGTCGGACAAGTGCCAGTTTATCTGTTCTCCAGAGGGATCTTTCTCACCAGAATTTTTGGAATTACTAGACCATATCACCTTATTGCTTTCCGTTCCTCCTACAGCAACATCTCACTTAGATTGTGTCTTGCTCGATGAGGAAACATATTCAACGATCATTTCTCCTCACAAACAACCACCACAATCTTTAAGAATTGTTCAAGCCAATGCTCTCTCATTCTTAACTGGCGGTATTCTCTCTCAAACCGAAACAACACTCATTCTATACACATTGAAACCAGCCATCATTCACTCATCTCTCTCTTCAACAACATCCGTGGCAACAGATCTCCGCACGGCTGCTTCTCCGACAAAAGCGTATTCTCATCTGATGTCTCTTCCGTTTTCCTGCCTCAGCGATAGTTCTCAACGTGGGGCGGACAGACAAACAGTCGAACAGAAGCAACAACTTGTTATGGATGCCTTAACAACTGTCCTTCTGATGATGCTTCAATGTGAGCCCAATACGATCAAAGAGCTCACCAAAACAAATCCAATCGACTCAATCAAAACCATCCAACGAAACGCACAGAAGAAACAAGGATACGTACAAGCCAATCTCATCCAGACAGGCTTTCTGGTGCTCGGGACCATCCTCTCCCACAGCACCGTTCATCTCCGACGATCCCAAATTATGCTCCCCTCACTCTTCATCCCCTTTCTGCAGGTCATTCTCAAAACTGGATTGTTTGGGCTGTCAACAGAAGTCGCGAAACTCCCCAAAACTTATGTCACGCTGAAGGGAAGTCCACTGACTCCACAATTCGTCCCGTCGCCTGGCCTCATCTCTCAAACCCTCAACACAATTCGAATTCTGTCCATGCGAGCATCTCTGGACATGCCCGTCGAACAAAAGAAGTCGTTCCATCTTTTTCTGACATCGCTCATCATCGAGTTCATTGCCCTCCTCCACTCACCTGTCACGACCACTCCAAAAACTTCATCCGAACAAATCCGTGCCAACCTCGCAGTGTATGCTTCCCATCTCAACGGATTCCAGCAGACAGCACTGGACATCCTCAGCTCTCTCCTCACAAAACACGAAGTTGTCTCGTCGTCGTTGTATGTTCCTGCGCTGACTGCCCTAACCGCAGAAGCCTCATCCTCATCACCACTTTCGGCACACGCTGTGGAGTGCTTCTCATCCGTTGTGCGCTTCTCACTCAACAATGAAGTGGCCTTGAATCTCTCATCTCCGTCCCTCCCCCATCTCATCTCACTCCTCCTTTCTGCGATGGCATTTGCATCCAAATCATCCGTCAGACTTGCTGCTCTCCGCCTTGTTTTCGTAATCCTGTCCGTCCATCCTGTCGAACTCTGTCAGATCCTCCTCTTTTTCTCGCTCGCAGTCGGTGCTTCCGATTGCTCTGATTCTGTCCGCTCAGAAGCCTCACTCCTCGCCACCCGCTTCTTGACCACTCGCTATCACGTTTCAACAGCAGACACGTCCCAGCCCACTCTCAAAACATCATCAGCCATCGTCTTCATCGCTCAAACTGTGATGACTGGAAACGGGCTTCTATTTGAAGACCAGTCAGGTCGGCATTGGAAAGTCCAACTTCCTCCTCTCAACGAATTGGGACTCGACTTTCTTCTCGACGCACTGCGATGGATGCTCAGACAGGATTGGTGTGAAGGAAACATGGAAATGCTGAAACACTCCCTCGACGATTCTGACATCAGCTCGATCACCCGCGACCTCTTCTCCGTCCCAACTGCCTTTGACGGGTATTTCCACCTTCTCCACCGCGCCATGTTCCTCCACAACGACGTCCGAGTTGTCGAACAGACACAAGCTGATCCAAACTCGCTCTATTCCGCGTTCATCAAAGCAATCTCGTCTTCCACGTTCTCAATGACGTCTCCGTTCACTGTCTCAGTCTTCTCCTCTTCCAACATCCCGCTTCCAGTTGACCTGACTCCCAACATTCTCCTGTCACTGTGGGACAATGCAATCAACCCCGGCCAGATCAGTCTGACCTTCTCCCCCGGCGAGAGTGTTCTTCAGCTTCTTCCCGCTCATGACCCACTCATCTCGGCGACTACTCAATCACTCGAAATGAAAGCCTCCGCCGGTTTCAACGAGTTGTTTGCGTCGTATCGCCAACAAATCCTTTTGGACGTCGACCACAAGCTTCATCGTCATCTTCAGCTGCTTGTGACTGAGTCTTTCTTTGCTGGCACTCAACCGTTTGTCTCTCCTCTCATCACTCTCATCCACTCCAACTCCGTCGCTCGATCTTCCCAATCCCTCCTCAACTCAGCTTCAATCACAATCGCACACTGCCTCCTCATCGCTTCTGCCGACGACTCTGCCAATCTCCGACCAGATGTCTGTTGGATCGCGTTTGAGGATCTCTTCCTGAGGCAGATCCAAACGACGGAGAAAGAGGATGTCACAACACTTCTCGATTCCATCCTCAACAGCTCCGACCTAACTGCCTTCACCAAAATGAACCCACATTTGGTCTATCCTTCAGGAATCACCGCTGCGATGATCCTTTCCCACACTCCTCCCGATCAGCCACTGGATCCACTTCCCTTCACTCTGATCTCCCTCTACACTCGATTGATGCAGACCAAGACAGACGTCAAGGCACTTCTCCCCACAACCCTTCTCTTGCGCTGCGGAGCTTGCGACTCTCTTCGACGGCTGCTCGAGACCAATGCCTCAGTTGTCCCGTATCTCACCAGACCACTTCCGTCCACTCCTGACAAGCCCAACCCGCTTGTGGCTGCTCTGATTGTGTCTCTTTCGTCGACTCTCCAAAGTCAGGATGAGGTCATTCAATCCCATTCCCTCGCTCTGCTCAAGTCCTTCCTTCTTTCTGATATCTCCCAGCCAACCGCCTTCAACCATTTCACCCACCTTCTCATCAAAATTGCTCCACCCATCCATTCGTACGTTGTCCTCTTCGAAATCGGTGAGATCCTCATCTTCATCGCACTTGCGCTGAGCACAACCAACGACTCCATTTCGCATCTCCGAACACTCTTCAGTCCACGCTCGCTCTTTGGTGATCACTCCCACTCTTCTGTTCTGACACATTCTCCGCTCTACACAGACACCACACGCCTCTCCTTCACACAGCACCTCCGCTCAACGACTCCGCACCTTTCGTCCCACCCATTCGCCATCAGCACGTCAACTATCAGCACGTCACTCCATTCACTCGTCGCTGCCTGCCTCCAAATGGCGTCTCCAGACTCCCCAAAACAAAATCAGCGAGCGGGATTGACCTTCCTGTTATTCCTGTCCAGAGTTGCGCCCCAGCTGGCTTCCGGCTTTGCTCGTCTTCCTTCTGATCCTGCCACACTGGTCATCCCTTCATTCCCATTCGACGCAGTCTTCCTCATCTTTTTGAACTCGCTCGGGAAGAATGATGAGGAGCTGCGAGAATTGGGGCTGAAAGGGTTGGAGATGCTGTCCGAATGTGAGCAGATGGGACTCGGCTTGAGCGATGGCTCCAAAGTCTCAGACAAGGTCATCGCAGCACTGACCTCCAACTCAATCAGACAGGAACGATCGCAGGGCTTGTCCAACCCCAGCCAGGCAAGAAATTCAGAAGTCTTGCGCTCTAAAACCCTCCAAGCTCTTCAGCAAATGGCTTACGTAGTGACAGAATTTGGGTCGTCCGAACTGTTCTTCTTTCTGATCTCCCTCTTCCCTCGTTCAGCAGTTTGGGATGCTGGCGAGCCGATGGGAATGAGTGCCCCAGATTCCACGTCGACAGTGAACGATGAAGACAAGTGGATGTGCGTGGATGCCGACGACAAAGCAATGCAGTCCAAGGACGGCGAGAAAGAAGAGACCGACAAGAGCGGGATGGTCGTTGAGACGCGAGGCTTTGGACTCGGAGGCTGGTTTTCGGTTGGAATTGGGCAACGACTGAACAGAATCATTCAAGGCACCAACAGCCCCTCGTCTCTCATCAGCCATTTCTTCATCCTCCGCTTTGACACAAACGAACACATCCAAAGTGCTTGCCAGTTGATCTGGTCAACTTTGTCATCCAGATTCGTCAAAAACCAGCTAATCCCGAAGCTTCGCTCTCCAGAGTTCATCCAAACTGCTCCTTCCACCGCTCTCCTGCAACACGAGGAAACAGTGGCTCTTCTGACTCGAAATGCATCCAAAATGCTGCTCCTTTTCTACTTCCTCCCCATCACATCGCAGCTTGTGATGTCTCTTTCGTCGCCGAAGCACAGAATGGTGGAATCAGCAGCGGGCGGGTGGATATCTCTTTTGGACTCGCTCACAAACCTTCCCACAACTCTGTTCAACATTGCTGCCCTCTTCCATTCTCACCAGTTCCTCCCTGCTCAGTCAGATGCAGATCCACTCTCAGCCATTCTCGTTCATTCTTCTCTCCTCTCCTCTCTCACCTCGTCACTGATCTCTGTTCTTGCTTCTCCTCCCGCTGGTCTGCCCATCTCAGCCCAATCCCAACTTTGGGTTCTTCTCCAAAAGTGTGGTCAGGTGATGGACGACCTCCTCGTTCGGAGAGAACAGACGACTCGATTCTCGGAAGGAAAAGCAGACGACAACGATCCTGTTTGGAATGGACTGTTCTTCCTGTCGCTCATGACTCGAATTGTGGAGGGATTGGGATTGTTTGAGAGCGATGCCGAGCGAGAGAAACGGCTGAAGAGAAGAGAAGTTCACAGCGATTCATCACAAATGATCCGAGACGAAGAACGAGTCCCAAACGAAGTCGATGAAAACGAGTCAGATATCCCGTGGAGAGAACAGGAAAAGAGAAAGGAATGGAACAGACTCCGCCGCTTTGACGAGAAACACCGCGACTCTTTCTCAACTTCACGGTTCCCGTTCGCGTCCACTGCCAACATGCAATTTGTCCACTTCGACTCGTTCTACCGCCTCCCAACATCATCCCATTCAGACATTGTCAACCAAGTTGCCATTCTCTTATTCTGCCGCTTCCGAATCATCTCACTTCTCTCCTCTCTCTTCGCACAGCGTTCAGCAAACACAATCCCAATCCAGCTTCTCGTCAGTGCTGTTCGTACCATCCTCCTCACAGCTGATCTGCAACCTCTCAAATCCGAGGCATCGCCAGAGTCATTGACCAGTCTGCTGCAGTCCATCTCGGGCAGCAACCAGGCTGATCAATCCGCCATCCGACAGTTTCAGCAGACAATCACGAACACACTCGCGTCTCAGGTCCGTCTTAACCAAACACCCGAGTTTCAACAAGTTCGGACGGCGAACACGATTCCTGTGGGAACGGTACCCGTCTTAGCGATGAACGAGATCAAACACAAAATGGAGTTCTTTGACTGTTCCATTCCTGACCTCCCGTTCTTCGTTCAACGTGAACTCTGCCGACATGAAACCCTCACTGGGGACCAAGCACTGTCTGATCTCGTCACACTCTGCCTCCACAGCCTCAAACACTCCTCACCTCCCAAATCATCGTCTTCTCGACCTGAAGTCGAGCTCTCGTCGAAAGTCTCGTCGATTTACGGTTCCTCCGCATCAGACTCGATGAGGCCCGGCTTCATCATGAAATGCTCGAGCGACAATGCCGTCTCGTTTGTGAGTGGCTTCATAACCATCTTTGCCAGTCTCCCGTCTTTCAAATCCTTCTCCAAACTCCTCCTCTCTTCTCTCGCATCATATTTCTTCGCAATCCCAACCGTCGCCATTCAATGGGCCAACTTTCCGAGTTCGTCGCATCTTCCCCAAAGTCCTCAGTTCTCCCTCCTCTTCCCACATCCAATCCAGTCTCAACCGATGGAATCAACGAAGCCGATGGAGACGAAGGGGTTGCTGAAAGGGTTTGTGAAGTTGATTCGATGCTCAGCCGAGGCAGACGTCATCCGGATTGTGATCTACCCGCTGTACGTCCACGCCCTCTCCACCCTCCACCCAATCATCATCTCGCAGGTCTTCGTCCTCACGCAGGCCATCCTCTCCTCTCTCTGGACACGAGGTGGCGCCTCATCAACCCCAAATCTCTACACCCCAGAATCAGATGCAAGACTGCGACGTCTGCTCATCCAATACATTCTCCCTCTCTGCGCAGTGATCTCAGGAGGGATGGAGGGATGCAGTGCGAAGGAGTGCAACCTTCTCAGCGATGACCACGAAAAAGAGTCGCTCACAGATCCTTACGATGACGATGTCTCAGCAGCTGAAGTTGCAGGAATGAAGAAGGAAGTGAGCGAAGAGATTGTGGGGAATCAAAAGAGAACAGCTCTGTTTGAGAAGCTCCGAGAGGACGGACTTGATGTCATGCGCAGCGTCGTTGATGCGATGCTCACCTCTGACGAGATGGACATCTTGCTGAAACAGACCTTCCAGATCGTCTCGTTTTTGCTGGAAAAGACAAACTTGGCACAATTCAGAAGATGGGGTGCAAGAGGATTGGTCAGTGTGCTGGTCGGTTTTGCACATTCTGAAGCCGGTTCATCACAGCGATCCACGACTTCATCGCTCACATCAACTCCAACTCTGGGCAAAAGTTTAGAAGACGAAATTGAAGCACCAATTGTCATCCCAACCCTCTTCCCCTCTCTCCCTCCCCTCCAAGTGATGGAGTGGGCAGCAGGGTCCGAGAAACAAGGTCTTCAAGCAACGTCACTCTTGGAATTCACTCACAGCATCTCCAGCCTTCACAGCTACACAAAGCACACAACATCAACCGACTTGTTCTCCTCTCTTCGGTCACTCTCGACGAGAGTCTCATCGAGCGTGCTCAAACCATCACTCGACTCACTCTTTCAGAATCTCATCGCGTCCATCACAGGCCGACTGTTTGAAGGTCGTGTTGAACTTCTTGTTGCATTCCTCGCTCTCATCGTCTCACACTCAAGTGACCTCCCAATCTCGTCTCCTTCCTCATCTCCACCTAATTCCTCCCTTGCCTCTGCGGCCCATTTCGTGATCGCACAATGCAAAAGAGGTTCAATCACAGAAAGCTCGTTGACAATGCGCGAATGCATCGTCGGATTGTTTGATCTTTCCACACTCATCCGGTCTTCGTCTTCCCCTTCTGAGTCGACCCCACTTGTTCAATCATTCTTCACCGAAGCGGCAGCCATTGCTCTTCCACTGCTCGGCTCCAAATCGATCGAAGAGATAAGAGCCATCCCTCCTCCAACGATAAACCGAATCTTCCAACTCGACACGAAGGTGTTCCCATATGTCAGTGACATCCTCACCTTCCTCATTCTCATGTTTCCGTCATCATTGATCTCGACGCCATCCCTCTCGTTTTGGACACTGGATACAATCAGAGTCTTGGTTCTCGTTGTCACAAGTTGTATCTTGGCTCTCCCGAAGCCCACTATTGGCGTTCCCCTTCTCTGTTTCTCTCACTTGCTTGCGTCATGCTCGACAGCACTTCAACGCCTTTTTGTGGTCGGTCTCCGTTCTCTGGACGCAGACGAGAGCTTTGAGCCAGATGCAAAGATTGTGATGATGCTCCTCAAATCCTGCACAGATTCTTTGAATACTCGTGAATATACTCTCATTCTTGCAAGTTTGGAGGTTACATACACATGTATTCTTCTTTTTGGAGAAGGAATCATGTATGAGAATGCACGAATGAGAAACGGCGAACAACCACATGAACTCTTCTCAAAATCAATGAACGAACTTGGAGCAAATGAGGGGTGTCCGTTTCATTCCATTTTGACATCAAGACTTGGAGTACTTGCGTCTCAAACGTGGGCAAATGACAGACACGTAACTCCTCGAAGAATGAAGATTGAGGAGGCATTGCGGCGAATTTTGACTGAAAAGAATGATTACCTGAATTTAAGGAAATGAATATTTCATCTCCATGCACACATGCTTCGTTCTGTTTCAAACAGATCAACCATTCTTTGAGAGCGTTCGAGACTCTATTTGATGACACAAAGACATTAGTTCACTCTTCTATGTTTTGAACGTTTCTTGTTGATTTCCCCTCGTTGCACCGTTTTAAATGAACCAAGTTTTAGAAAATGGAGAATGCGGGAAAAAGAGGAGTTGAGAAGAATGTGTAGAAGAGACAAATGAAGACGACTAGGATAGCCGGGGGACTAGTATCCAAGTCCCTTGAAGTAGTCAGCTGCCTTGCCTGCGAACGCATTGCAAGTACCTGCGGCCATGGATTCATCGTGGAGGGCGAGAACAATAGCTTTGTTGGACTTGACAAGGAAAAGACCATTGGCTTCCTTACGGGCAGCGATGGTGTCTTCAGAAGCACGTGTGCAGAGGTATTTCACTCCAGCGACAGTCACACCAGTCTGGAAGGCAGAGGCAGGGTTTGAGAACAGTTTCGCAAGTGCTGCTGATTCACCTGGTTTCAGCTGATTTTTTGGAGGGCATACAGAGAAATTGGGTTCGGAATAGTCGATAAAAGATGAGGAAAAAAAGAGTGACAAACACCCGATTGGCTGTCGGCCCAGACAGCACCGTCAGCCGCGCCGAGAAGGGCACACTTCGCGACACCCTTTGAGACAAGTTGTGCATTCAGATGATCACCCCAGGACATTGTGTTTGTTTAGCGAAATCGATCTAAAATGCACTCTTGCCCGATCAATTCCCATTCTTTGTGTTGTTTCTCCGAATCACACACAGTCACCATTTTATTAATGTAGCGATCATACTGCGTTCTTCTATCGTCTTATTCTGTTTTTTATAGTTATGTCTTTGTGACACTTCGTTTGAATCACTGTAGCGCATCATCTCGTCATGTCGTCTCATTTTGTACAGCAGTGCGCCTTTCTGTTCATCCCAATCCACTCTCATGATGGAAAACTGTGCAACATTCCCGTCAGTCCGACTTCCTCCCCGCGTTAGCCATTTCTGCTCAGAAGCTGAAGTAATACCGACACCACCATTTTTTGGTCTTTTTTCAACTTTCCTCCATCAACCTTTAATGGTTCAACAGTGCTGCGACTGTTCCGTCCATCCACGGCAAACTATTCTGGATGCTGCAATGTCTAATCAGCAGCGACAACCAACCCCAGAACAACACTCTTACATCTTCCTTTTTGAAACTTTATCAATTGATAAGTTCCAACTAACTCCAATTTCGTGTCCTCTGTGACACCTCTCTTCCATATTTGTGATCATGGTGTTTTCTTGTGTTCTATCGTCTCGGGAATCTTTCAACGATTCCAGTCCAGTTGTGTGGTTCTACTTGCACTTCTTTCAGTATCGTTTCTCTCTGTGTGTGTGATTGGATGCATTTTGATTCCTTTTTTGAAATTCTAGATGGAAAAAAACAAAATTTGAGTAAAGCCGTGAAAATCCAGGCACCAGACAAATCACTGGGAGAAGAAGATGGGTAAACATTCCTGATCATCGTGCAGAATCCGTTGAAGGATTAATGTGAACGAACATTCCCGAAGTTTTCAGGAGTCAAAAACAGATTGTTCCAAACGAAATAAAACATTTGTGAAACTCTAATGGCTAAATATCACTTTCCCAGACAGCGTTTTCCATGTTCACTCCTGAGGTCATTCCTATTGCGTTTTCTTCGATATATCTGAGGTTGTCAAGTTTATCGTTTTCATTGTTGATATATCTGAGTTCTTCATCCAACTGTTCCATGAATTTTCGTTCTTCCTCCTCCAGTCGTTCCCTTTCACGGATTTTTCGCAGGTTTTCTTCCTCTTCTTTACGTTTTCTTTCTTCTTCCTCCAATCTTTGCTTTTCTTCCTCTTCTTCTTTTTGCTTTCGTTCTTCTTCCTCTTTTCGAATTCTCTCCTCCTCTTCCAATCGAAGCCTTTCCTCTTCTCGCTTTCGTTCTTCTTCTTTCTTGATTTCTTCTAGACGTTTTCTTTCATCGTCTTCCTTCTTTCTCAGGATCTTCCTTTGCCTATCAAGTTCCTTTTGGAATAATTCACGTGCCTTCAGCATGAGTTTTTGGTTCTCAGCTTCAATATTCTTCATTCTCATCTCTTCCTGATACATTTCTTGTCTATTTCTTTCTTCCTCTTCTTTCTGTCTTTTCATATCTTCAGTTTCCAGAAGAATTACTTCCTCCAGTTTTTTCTTTTGTTCCAGCTCTTCTTGTATTCTGATTTCTTCCAGGAGTTTCCGTTCACGTTCAATTTCTGCTTGTCTCTGAATTTCAGCTTTCTTTTGCTCTTCCTCCAATTTTTCCTTCCGACTTGCTTCAATTTGTTCACGAATTCGAGCTTTTCGTGCTTCACGTTCTTTTTCTGTTCGTTTTTTGGCTTCTTCGAGTGCTTGATCCAGAGAATTCTGTTTCTTCTTCTTATGAGTTGATGAGGCATTCTGAAATACAAAAACAGGAATGTGAAAAAGTTAATGAGCTGGGTGTTTGGCATACATCTGTAATCCCAGAGAAAAATTGAGAGATGTTCTTGAGGAGACTCTGGTGATATATCCCAGGAATGAGCAGAATAGTTGCGACTATGGGACATTCAAAAGAGAAAGAACATACGAATAATGTAGAAGAAGCCCTTTCGAGAGACGATCAGGACCAAGAATGTGAACAGCAGGAAGAAGATAAAGAAGGCAGCGATGCCGTCTACAGCAAAAGTTTCCTTAGCAGATTCAGCAATTCTTTGGAGGCCTGATGGTGTGAACATGTGTGCGAGATCATGTAGGTCCTGTTGAAGCATTTTGTTTCCTTCCTCAATTCTTGTGGAAAATGGAAGACATATTGGAAGAAAATTCCATACGATTCTTCACTGCTCTGCGCATATGATGATGTGAAGAAGACAAATGCAATCAGGAATGCAAGGAGGAGCGTGGAACAGAACGAGATGATCGGATGGAAATTCACGTTAACCATAAAGCTGAGAGAATTCAAGATCATCAAAAGACGCATACAAATACAGAATAGAGAAGATGAAAAACAAATTTGTGAAGGCTAGTGAGAAATTCATTGATAATGTTTGCATTAAGAATCCGGTGACAAAATGGGATGAAAGGGTGTCTCCTTTGTACGGAGTCGATGTTGCCGAGATTGGAGGGGGTTCATACTTCACTCGAAGAGGTGGAACTTTCAGAAGTACATAATTAACCCTGTCCATTGAGAGACCGTTTCATAAACGGGCCGATCCTCATCTTTGTTCGATTCTCAGCGTACACGAATTAATTCATGTGAGATACGTCGAAAAAAGCAAAATAATGTCCTTGAGAAAACAAGAAGTGAACATTGTCCAAAGTCCACGCTTTCACTCAACCACCCTCTCCAGACAGCGGTAGAAATCCTGAAAACAATCACATCAGACAAAAACGAACACACAGCAAATGAGTCTTGCAGGGGTCCCTTTGTGCAATCTGAGTAACACTCAAGAATGTCACCCTCTGTTCGACAGATTTCAGTGCAATCCAATTTGATCTCGTCGATGCTGACATACAACCTCTCGCGACATGCTTCCCTCCCCATCACTGTTTCTTCTTCTGCAGATTGCTGCCCGAACATCCGATTTGGTCGATTCGGCCTGTTGGGTCTGTTCGGCCGGTTGGGACGATTTGGTCGGTTTGGACGATTGTTATGGGGACGATTTGGGCCGTTATGGTTTGGTCGATTCGGACGGTTGGGACGGTGCGGACGATTGGGACGATAGGGGCGGCTCGGAAGCGGCTGGATAGGGACTGGTCGAGTGTTGTCGTCGCAGTATTGGACACAGTTCAGGAGATTCTGATGTAAGAAAATGAAGATAATGCACAGAAGTAGAAGAAACATTTGCACAATCTTGAATGTATTCAGACTTGCACGAATTAATGCAGTTGTCCAGCTCGCTGTCCGTATCAGATAAATCGTAGCAATAATTCGAGCAATCATAATCTGCATATTCAATACAGGATTCGTAGTCATTTTGACATTGATTTTTGCAGAAATCATTTGTGAAAGGTGCAGGAGTTTCTGCTTTCTGCGAATTCGATGGTGGGGCAGATGAGAAGGATTCTGACGGTTGTGATTCTCTTAAATTGGGATATGATGGTGAAGGACGAGGTGGAGGGGGACGAGGCTTTTGATGTATCTCACAGTAATCCAGACAATCTGCGACATTCTGAGAATGTGATAAAATGGGGAAGAAACGGTGACGCAATCATCATTAAATTGTTTCTTGCAGTTTGCATGACATGTCTTGTAATCGTCTTCATCTCTTGTGTATTGGAAGCAATATTCTTCACATTGGAGATCACCCTGTTTGAAGCATGCGCGAAAGTCATCACGACAATCATCACGACATTTTTGACGTTGTCGTTCCACAACTGAAGAATGGTCAACGTTTTTACGAGGAGGATTCGTCTCAATTGGTCGTGCTTGATGAAGGGAGTTGAGTGAGCGAAAAATCATACGAAATGGTCCTGGGAAATACGGCTGAGCTAACGCAACCGTCACAAACGAGACAAATAGCATTCAGAAGGGTCGCGGGAGGCTGTATAAGGTGTAATTCTGTCATGTCTCAAGAAAAAAAGTTGTGACTCGATCATCAAGATCATCGCCAAAGGAGTATTACAACCGTTGATTCAAAAGTAATCAAACAATCGAGTGATTTTGAAATGTAACGCAAACAATCGATTCCCGTTTTTCGCCGAATCTGGAATAATCTCTGTTAGTTGACTTACAAATCATCATCGTCATCTTTATCTGGTCCACTCGCATAATTGACAACATAACTTCCATCTGGTTGCTGGTCTCCCTTCATTTCCTCTTGCATTCTCTTTGCCTTTGCAGCCTTCTTCTTTCTTTTCACTCGTTCCGCAGCACTCTTTCTTGGTCTTTGCGGGACATCCGAAAATGTGACGAGCTCAACATCGAACACAAGATCAGAGTTAGCTGGAATTGATGGAGGAACTCCGCGTTTTCCGTAACCGAGAGACGCCGGAATGTAAAGACGACGCTTTTCGCCAATGCACATTGATTGGAGTCCTTCATCCCATCCTACCATATGAATTCAAGAAGAAAAATGATGGTGACTCATGTACAGTCTGAAAAACCTTTTATAACCATTCCTTGTCCAAGGCGAAATTGAAATGGTTGGTCACGTTCATATGAGCTGTCGAATTCGTCGTCTGTTTCCATCAGACGTCCACGATAGTGCATCTGAAACAAATTGGAAATATAAAGGAGATTGCAGAGGCAGATGACGAAGAGGGCGATTACGGCGATGGAGTTGATCAATAACAAATATAATGAGAAAAGAAAAACTGATTAAGTGAAGAAAGATATTGAGGGACAAGAAAATCTTATACAGACAGTGAGAAGATCCCCGGTTTTTGTTTTCAACTCACAGTAGTCAGGTTTGTGGATAGTTTCGATTCCTAATTCTGTGAGAGGTTGTTCAGGTGGAAAAGCCTTCTCTTTTTTTGTCTCTTCTTCATCTCCAAAGATGGAGAAGGACAGGACTGAAAAGAGAAAGAACATCGTGTCCAACAAAAAGAACGGACCCGATCACAAAAATTGAGAAACTAAGACATTTTGGGAGAGGAGACTGGTAACATCTTTGTAAAAGCAATTTAAATGGATCTGCAGACGTTTCACGTCTCACATTGTTTTCTTATCCTCTATCTCCATTGCAATGGGTCACGTTTCAAAACGCCAAATCAAGTGATAAACGAGTATCATGGCTTTAGAGCTCATCAACAGCTTCGGAGCCACTTTACTCCCCAGTGCGGTTGGTATCATTGATGAGCGGCACATTTTGTACATCTGTGGAAAGTACATTTGTTTGCACAACCTGTCCACAAGCTCAGACGGAGCAAGCCACGATAATGTACAGCAGTTCATACCTGGATCGAAGGACGGAAAGCAAATTAAAAGTTTATGTATTTCGCCGTCAACATCAGGAAGGACAAAGAGTATCGCATTCGTAGAAAGTGAAAGTCTGGTTTTTCTCCTCATTTGATTGCTAATCGACTAATTTTTTACATTTTTAGGTTCTATTCGATCATTAATCTCGATTATTCCTGATTGGACAAATCATTCACGTCGGTATAAGACACCAATTGCCGTGGATTGTCAAGCGATCATTACTATCTCGTTTTCAAGCGACTCCAAACATCTATGTGCTCTCTCTCGACAGACATCAACAGAATACACTCTTTTTATTTGGAATTTGGATTCATCAAAACTCGTTGCCAAACAAGCGGCGGCCATCAAAATCCAAAATCAAGGCCCACTCATGCATGCTTGCTTCCATATGGTTGATTCATCCATTGTCTATGTGTGTGGACAGGGATTCTTCAGAGTTTTCAAGCTCCAAGATCAAAATGTCAAGTCAATACCCGGTGCTTTTGGAAACAAAAATCTTAAGAACTATACACATATGATCTGGTTATCACCATCACGAATGCTTGTTGGTTGCGAAGATAGTAACATTTACTTAATTGATTCGAACGAATTAAAAGGAATAGCAGCTCGAATTCCAGACGGAAACATTCCCCGTCTTCTTGCTCAGCACATCAAAGGATTTACAGCCGTGATTGATGGAGGTGTTTTATATAGCTTTGAACATAACACTAACTCTGCCGCAATGGCAGCAACCCAACAAATGGGATCCATGCTTAACGAATACCAACTCATGCGAACTGTCACCATTGACGGCTGTGAGATTCTCACAACAAATCTTCTGCAAACAAATCAGTCTAATATGTGTATTGGAACATCAAAAGGTCAACTCTTACTGGCCGATCTCAGCGGCGGACTCTCGCTTCTTCAAAAGAACAAACAGGGGTCATCAGAAGGCGCTGTTCAGGAAGCAACAACAGGACTCCGATCATTCTCAACGATTACTCGCCCACTGTATACATCATCGTGTGAAATACCATCTACAGAAGACACAAACGAGCAACCAGTTATCGTCATCGATCTCATCCCACAATGGCACAGAGGTGCGGTCATTGCGGAATGCTGTTCCACAAAGCGTCCACTTGCTATTGTCGCATCAACTGACAAAACAGTTCGCGCCATCACCTTCCCCCTCGCCCAACCCGAACGTCAACTCAAACTCGAATTTGTGTCCACTTTTGCCGGAAACGACGAGCTAACCTGCATCGACCTGCATCCCTCCGGCCATTTTGCAATTGTTGGCCATCAACAGAAGCTGGCGTTGTACAACGTAGTTTTGGATGGGCTGTCGATCCAACAAGGCCGAGAA
This sequence comes from Blattamonas nauphoetae, assembly GCA_033064195.1. Lineage (NCBI taxonomy): Eukaryota > Preaxostyla > Oxymonadida > Blattamonas > Blattamonas nauphoetae. The sequence goes on along the minus strand of JARBJD010000016.1, from coordinate 98,192 downwards.
TATTCATCTCTCCGCGGCTGCCGCGAAGCATCCTTCAGTCATGGCGGACAACTCTTTGTGGCGTCGGTATCTCAGATCATCCAAGTGTATGATGTGTGGACAGGAGCGAACAGGGGTATTCTGAGTGGAGGAACCGTCGCAGGACATTCGTCGAGGGTGAAGCAGATGCTGTGGAGCGAGGACGATACTCGCCTAGTCAGCACAGCGTCGGACGGACAGTTCATTCTGTGGGACATGACGTCATTCGTTGCCTTGAAGTCATCGCCACTGAACGTGTCATTCCCCAACTCTCCCGCCACATCGTCTTCCTCGTCCATCTTCTCACTCGCAATGTGCGCAAAGAAAGACTTCGAAGGATTCTACTTCGCCTGCTCCGACCATCGAATCCGAGAGTTCGATCCACATCTCCAGCCCGTCGGGATCACAACTGATTCTGAGATTGCGTCTGTCACCACACTCGCCCTCACAGCTGACGAGAAGTTCCTCGTTGCTGGACTGGACAACGGGTGTGTGCGTGTGTACTCCCTCCCCCTCAGCACGACCTCAATCGTCAGTGAGGTGAATGTCCATTCTGGCGCCGTCACTGCTCTGATCTCGTCTCCACTCACTCCAGTTCCTGGTCAGTCAGGCTTAACCCATATTCTGTCTGGATCGAATGACGGAACAACATTCCTGCTCTCCTTCGGAGACGATTCAGACGTCGAGGCTGGTGCAGCACTGTCTTCACAAAATGAAGTGTGGGTGGAAGAAATTCAGGTCGAGCGGGAAGCTTATCTCGAAACCCAAAACGAGCTTCTCTCGCTCTCCGAACAGATCAAGACAGTGGACAACCAGCGAGTGGAAGGAGTGGAATCGATCAAAGCGGAAAGCGAACGAAAACTGAAGGAAATTCAAAATGGGCACGACATGATGATCAAATCACAAACAGAAAGACAAGATCAGATCAACACTGAAATGGTCCAAGTTGGAAACCAGACGAGCGATGAAGTGAAAAAGATCCAACGAGACTACAAAGAAAGCAGGACCCGTCTCGAACAACAAACCGAAAAGAAACTGGAACAACTCGAAGGAACCCGAATCCAAGTTGAGAAAGAAAAAGACGAAAACTCGCGCATGTGGGAAGAAAAGATGCGCGAACAGAACAAGAAGCATCAAACCCAACTCGAAGAACTCCGTCGCCAGTACGAGAAGGAAATCTCTGCAAACGAAGACCAGACGTATCAGCTGGAAAGACAGATTTTGGAAGTCATCGACAAAGATGACATGGACAGGCTGATGAGCATCGACGATGTCGACGTGGCTCTCCTCTCGCTGCAGCAGGAGATGGAAGACGAGCTTCAGAAGAAGTCAATGGAAAAGGACGAATCTCTCCGCAATAAGTTGGAGATGGATCGTGTTGTGGCGATCAAATCCCAAAAGTTGAATGACTCAAAGAGTAAGTACGAGGAGAAGGTGTTGGAGTTTCAGACGTGTGTGCAGATGTTGGATGAGGTGATGGGAGAGATAGCATCACTCCGCAAGGAAATTGCCGAGCGAGAAGACACCATCAGCGACAAGGCATTCCGAATCCAAGATCTGAAACAGAAGAACCAGGAATTGGACAAGTTCAAGTTCGTGCTTGATTGGAAGATTCAGGAACTTGAGACAAAGATGGAGCCGAAAGATCGAGAAATCAAAGTCTGTTCTCATTTCTTTAAAAAGTGTTTATTTCATCATCTCCACCTCTCTCTTTTATTCTTTCTTTCTCTCTTTCCTTCATCTGTCTTCCTTGTTTTGTTCAGAACCTCAGCGAGCAGATCCACGACATGGATAGTGAGCTCGACACATACGCCACAAAGAAGCGTTCACTCGAACTCGAGATCAGTCAGGCCAAGCTGAAGCTGAAGGGACTGGACACTGAACTCGGCACACAACGTGATCGACTCGCCACAACAAAAGCGTACATCAAATCTGTTGAAGACGAGCTGCACAACAGTCTCGCCCATCTCGACGATCCGAAACAGCTCAAAGCCGATTTTGTGAAGATCTACACCCGATTTGTGATCCGAAACGCTCCTGGGCAGCTTTCCATGAATCAGCCAGTGATCGGAGCAGCAACCTCTGGCTTCACTCTTCCTCCGCCGATGGCGAAGGACATCGCGTCGCGTGGAGGGATTGGGGCGAAGAGGGCTCAGATGGGAGGGAAGAAGCAAGGCGGCCAAGCACAGAATGTTGGGTCGAATGAGCAGAGAGAGCACGAGAGACAGAGAACACATCTGGAAAGGAATGTCTCAAAACTTAAGATGAACATGGAGCAGAGCAAGTCGAACCACAAAGGCGAGCTTGCCCGAATTATGCATGAAAACGTCGCACTCGTGAAGGAGATCAACCAGCTGAGACGAGACATCTTCAACGAGGAGCAGAAGGAGAAGGTTCTGATTGAGGAGAAGAGACAGGAACTCCATTCGCAGGAGACCAACAAGAAAGTGAAGCGCTCGTCGACGAAGAGCAGCTCAAAGAAAACAACAGGCGAAGACTCAATTCTTCTCAGTTCAGTCCAACGTGAACTGAGCGAGCAGAAGCAAGAGTTGGAGAATTTACGAAATTTGGTGATCGAAGCTGAAGGACTCCGACGACAAGAAATCGATTTGATGCAGAAGAGAATGTTCGGAGACACTTCCCAACGCGACAACGCCAGTCTCCGAGGCAGCACGAACCGACCCAACACAAACTCGAACCGCGCCGGCTCAGCAAACAGACTCCCTCCTCTTCCGCCGAGTGCAGAAGGCACCAAATCCAGCATTCGCCGAAAACCGTCCGACATTTCCGTGTTTGAACCGATCATTGCTCCGATGTCAGACAGACAATCGCCCAAACCAGGTTCCTCTCGACAAATGTCGCCGTCCCAACCACTTTACTCGCCTTCAGCCAATTTGCTTGGAAGCCGGCCTGGTTCTGGTCGGTCTGTGCATTCACAGCAGTCTGCTCGCTCACACCATTCCATCCACACACCACACTCAACACATTCCGTTGCTTCGCGGACGAGCCAGAACGGACATCCTGCGTCCGAAAGATACACTCCACATCCACCGCCGGGTGGAAGTCGCCCAGGAAGCCACGCGGGCAGCAGACATGGTTCTGTCGGGTCAAGACCAAGATCCAATCGCTCATCGCAACACTCACTTCACTCTACGCATTCGGGACACGAGCAGGTGTTTGAGGAGGAGGAGAAGGGAGAGGATTATGGACGAGAGGACGAAGGAGAGTATGGGCGGGAGGAAGAAGGGGAATATTTGCAGGAAGATGGAGAGAAAGGAGAGCTCACGCACGAAGAAGAGGAACAAGACTATTCCGGGGAGTACGATGAAGGGGAGAGGAGACCATCGGAGGAAGACGTCGGCACGACAGACGAAGGTGACGAGATGATGCAGGAAGAGAGTCCAGGTGATTATCATGACGAAGAGGGAGAAGCTGCTGGAAGTACGGAAGTTGATGAAAGTGAACCAGATCTTCGTCGAGAGGAATAATTTCGTCTCATATTTGGTTTATCTTTATTTTCGAATGTTTTTTCAAACTTTGTTTTCAAGTTGCACGGTTTCTCACCAATGAAGCAGATCAAACCAGCATTAATTTTAATGGATCTCGGTCCTCGGGCAGGCGGCCCGATTCAAAAGAATTTGGCAGCCCGTGAAAAGAAGCTGAGATATACCTACCTTCAGAAGACTGCAAAAGACAAGCGACTCCGTGATAAGCTCAAAAAACAAAGACAACATGAACTTGTTTCGTTTTATCCTCCTTAAACTTATTCGTTGATAGAAACTTGAACATGATCAAAAAATGATGTCTATTGTTCAACCTGAAGAAGTTGGATATCTTCAACAAGAAGGACACGAACGAACAGAAAAGTTTCGCCAAAGCTCAATCAAAGAAGCATTAGATATAAACGCTGCTCGAAAACGATTCGATCTAAAACTTCATGAATATGGTCCATATTCACTCGACTACTCACGAAATGGTCGATATCTTCTTCTTGGAGGAAGCCGTGGGCATATTTTCATGACAGACTGGCTGGACTCGAAACCAATGTGCGAATTCCAGGTTAACCAATCAGTTCGTGATGTCCACTTCCTGCATAACGAAAATTTGTTCGCCGTTGCCCAAAAGAAGTATGTATACCTCTACGACAACCAAGGAATTGAAGTCCAAATTCTGAAAGACATGATTGATGTGTCTACACTCGATTTCTTGCCATACCATCTCCTCTTAACTTCAATTGTGTGTTTTTACATCCCCTCATTCATCATTCCCAGGGTACTGCAGGTGTTCTGACATACCAAGACGTGTCGACTGGAAGTCTCGTTGCTCGTCTCAAAACTCGAGCTGGGCCTTGCTCTGTGATGTGCCACAACGAATTCAATGGCATCTCTATCCTCGGGCATGGTAATGGTGTAGTCACTCTTTGGAGCCCGAATTGTCGCGAATCACAGAAAAATGGACTCGTCTCAATGAAATGTCATTATGGCGCTGTTTCTGATGCCAGTGTCGGCTATGTTTCGGATGGAATGACTGGTGTGTACCCGTATCTTGTGACAACTGGTATCGATGGGCTGATGAAAGTGTGGGATTTGCGCATGTATGAAACAGTTCAAACGTACAATCTCTACTCAAGAGGGAATGGAACTTGCATTGATGTATCCCAAAAAGGAATGATTGCTGTTGGGGGTGGTCGAAATGGTGATAAAGTCCTCATCTATAAAGATGCCATCACACAACACAAAAGCAACCCACACCTCACCCACCAGCTCGATGCTATCTCTTCTCGTGTTTCATCAAACATTAAAAAGACACTTTCACTCAATGGACGAGCTCATAATAGTTCGACTGGCCATACGCAGCAAGCACAAACGAACTACGGGTCCATTCGGAAAGTCAAGTTCTGTCCTTATGATGATGCCCTCGGGATCGGACATGGAGCTGGATTTTCTAGCATTATTGGTTTGTTGTAAGCTGTGTTCGTTTATTTGATCCTTTCTCGTTTTATAGTTCCTGGAAGTGGCGAGCCCAACTATGACTCAATGGAGGCCGATCCATTTGAGACAAAGAAAAGAAGACGAGAGGGAGAAGTGAAGGCTCATCTTGACAAGGTCTGCTTCTTCTATTTCATTCATTCATTAGCTTCCTGCCTCTATGATCACGCTTGATGTGGATCAACTCGGAAGAGTCTCTGAACGGCATCAAGACAGAGTTAAAAATCTGCAGGAGCTCAAACAGAAGGTTTGATTTCATAAACCTTAGCTATTTCTTCATTCTTCCATTTTTAGTTTGCTGAGCCGAAGGGTGAATATGACCCATCACAAGGGACACCAAAAAAAGCGAAAAAGAAGTCGAAACTTCAAATAAAGCTTGCAAAACAACAGAAGAATGTGATTTCTCGGGAGAAAATTCAATTACAACACCAGTTAGCGAAGGAGAAGCAAGAAAAGGCGAGAAAAAGAAAACTACAGGAGCTGAGGAGGAGAAACCAACAGATTGAAGATAATGGTGGAAAAGTCGATCCTCTTGAACGATTTATGATGAAAGATGAATAACATCTTTATTTGAATGAACACTTCACGAATGAAACTTTTCATTTCTGAATCCGTTTGGAGAAATACAGCCGAATCAATCCAAAATACGATGAAATAAATGTGACATGCAAATGAATAACCTTTCATTGTGCGTCCTCATCCTCCTTCAATCCCAATTTCTCTTCTAACTGTGAGAAATCTCCAAAGAAATCAATCGCCATTGGCTGCGGCTCTAACTGAGTCTCCATCGTCCCGAAGAATTGCCAGACGAGTTCATCGTCTTGTGTGTAAACAAACTCTCCCTTGGCATCTCTTTCCTTCACAACATCCTTCTCTTTCTGCTGCTTCTCGAACATGTTCTTTGCCGAAGCGTACTGCAGTTGTTTGATCAACTCAACCATCTCCTCCTCCTTCTCAATCGACGACAACACTCTCTCTGCCTCGTGCTCCACAAACAAGTCAAACAGACGTCGCTCGCTATTCGATGGGGCGCATAACGATCTCGGCAACTCCATCAAAGTGATTCGACCCTGCGTGTCCCCAACAGCCATGTATTGTCCCTCTTTGTTGTCTGTGCCGGGGATGGGGGGTGATATGGAGATGGATGAGATGGAGTGTGGAGCGAAGGAGTGGACCAGCACAGGTTCGTTGGCTTTCTCGACGAGACTCCAAACTTCGAGATTTCCGTCCGAGCGAGACAAGAAGATGACTGACGAACGTGTTGGACTCCAGCGGGCAGTGGTGATGTTGGCTGATCCCGGTGGAGTGGTCAAGAGAGGCGTCTGGATCCCGTCTTTCCAAACCGAGAAGGCTGATCCTGTGCAAGCCAGTGTGATGCCCTCCATGAGAGGATGTCTTTGGAGGACTGTCACAGGGAACGTGTCAACCTTGACAACATCCGTGACTTCTTCTCCAAACTTGACTGTCTTCCCGCCGTCCTCTCCCTTCTCCCCTTTCCCCATATTCGAGAACACATTCCCTTTCACCATCTCACCATGATCTGTCCCCACCAAAAGCTGCGAGCCTCCGATTGGAAGAACTTGAGTGAGGGTGGACATGGTCATGGCGTCTGCCGAGAACGTGTCTTCCGTGTTGAGGGGGAACCAGACGTCAGTTGGAAGAGTCGGGTAATCTGTCTGCTTGTTGAGTTGGAGGAGTTGAGCGAGTGTTACAAGTTGGGTATCTGGGCGCTTTTTATCGCGATGATCGAAGTGATGTGCTGTTATGCTGTGGAAGGGAAGGAAGTTCACAGCTGGTGGTGTGTCGGAGGTAAGAAAGAGTGAGAGCATTTTTCCAGTTTGATACATTTCCCATGTTTTGATTCTTCCGTCTCCACTCACTGTGACGAACTTCGACGCATCAATCCAACGCATATCTTCAATTCTCCTTCTGTGGCCTGGTTCAAGCGTGAAATCCTTAATTTTTCCTGGTTCTAACGAGGAAATACGATGCGGTGCAACAAAGATGAGGTTAGTTTTTTCATTTTGATCCTGGAGGTCAGATGAAATAGTTGTCGATGCTGGGAGACCCTCGTCCGGTTCGCCTGATTCCCTCATGTTGAAATTAAAATTGCCTGCGCTCAACTGTGCAATAGCTGCAAGAAGAGCTGTTCCTCCTGATCCGCCTTGTGATTGTTGCTGTTGTTGTTGAGATTGTTTGGCTTTATCTGTTGTCTTCTTTTCCTTCTGAGCTTTGGTGTCCACGGCCACATAATCTACAAATTTAACTCCTTGCTCTTTGAGCTGTTCTATTGCCTCTGAGATATTCCATAAAACCACCTGTCCGTTTGAGCATCCTCCAATGATCAAATTAGTTCGAATCGGATGGAATCGAACAATAGTAATTTCTGATGGAGCTTCGAGAGCAATCTACATAAGAACATGAAAGCAAATAAGGGAAGTATTGAACTGCAAACAAGCGGAGATGGGTCTGGATGATTCCAGATGAGTGCAAAGCTCCTCGTAAAGAAAGCCTGTGATGGAACCCTTTGGTCAAACGGCCGACTATCAATCAAACATGACACAATCAGCCCAAGACGCTCGCGATCATAGTGCTCTAACAAGAGAGATAAAACGAAAAAAGGAATACTCTTGCCAAATGTAACTGGCATGAATTCGAGACACGAAATAGTTTTGGTTTTGGTGTGTTGGAAATGTTCGAGTGTTGTGAGGACCTAAATAATTGTGAAATTGGCTATGTCGACAAACATGAAGTGTTTTGCCTCCTCTTCCTCCGAGTGGGTTGTCTTCTGCAGGAAAACGAGAGAGGTCATCTGTATACATATCAATCAGTTGATTTTTTTTGATGGTGCTCAGTACGCTGGTTGAGAAATCATAGTCTAGAAGAAAGAGGCAGACGAATCTCCTCGGTTGTTGATGAACTGTTTCATTTGCGTGGAGTTCTCAATCGTTGTTTTTTCTTCATCAGTGAATTCAATTGGTTTTGTTTGTAGTCCAACCGTATAACTCAATACTCTATTGTTTGAGAGTGAGAACAAAAGATGTGTGAATGTTGAGATAATGTGGGAACAAACGGATCTGGTCCAATCGCAATATCTTTTCTTGGTGCAACCTATATTGTGTTCGATAGAAAGAAACAGATTGGTGGAAGTTTGGGTGGAGATGAAGATATGACTTAGATGAGAGGTTGGATGACACACATCACACGAGAAGTCAAGAAGAAGCTTCTTTTCTTCAACCTTCGAATCAGCAAACTTGATGTATTCGGTGTATGTTTCGTGGGAATCTTTGTCGCTCAGTAATTGATCCTCCTTGCGAAAATCTTTGCGTTTTCGCACAAAAATGATGGCCGCAGGAATGTCTGCAGACATTTGCCACAAAGATTACCAATTCTGAGATATAAATGAAGAAATAGTCTTGAAATACAAACACTGGCGAAACGTTTGAGGATACCCATATCTAAAATTGGAACCACAGAAAACTGCAATTTCAGCGAAAAAAAACACTGAAACATCATTCATTCGATCATCACCAATCAATAACGTGGAATATCAGAGAGATAAGGCATCTCAGACGAGATCCTATAGATCAACCCAGAGACTCTAGAAAGAATTGTGAATAAGCACTTAAGGAGGACATTAATTGATCCAATCCACATTATACCATTGTTGGATAATCAGATGTATCTCCTTCTTTCCGTTTACATGGGTTGTGACAGAGTTTTTTCGAAAAAAACATGACCAAGCGTAACTCCCCTATTCTGGCAGTTGAAACTCATGAAGGCGCCATTCTGTCCGCAAAAGCACATAATGGCTTTCTTTTAACTGTTAGTCGCGACAGAACTTGTCGAATCTGGGATTTAAATGTATTTTTTTGATTCGACCTCCTCATCGCTTTTATCAACTCTTCTATCATTCAATAGCGTGGCTGTCTCTTTTCTACTCTCAATGAACATCAAAATTGGGTCAATAGTGTTCAGGTCAACAACAATTTCATCATCACAGGATCGTATGACGGTTCTGTGTTTGTTTGGAGGAACTCGGTATTCTATTATCTGTTTCTTCTTTCATTCTGATTCTTTAGCTTCCTCATTCAAAACCTGTTCGTTTATTTACGCTGAAGGGTCGATTGGATTCACCTCAATTGTTTCATCTCATCACTGTCCAATCTGAAATTTCAGGAGCCCAACACTCATTTCTGCTTCTTATTTCAGACTCTTCTTCAACATCATCACATCATTCATCGAGCACAGTCCAAATCTGGGACCTTCACACACAATCAATCTGTGGAAGGATTGGATCATCATTCACTGAAGCCTGTACTTCACTCATCACAACTGATAGAATTCTTTCAGAATCTTGCCACTCTGTTCGACTGGTTGTTGGGTGTTTGTCAGGAGCTGTTCTCTGCTGGGATTTTGACTTTTCTTCGACTCTAAAGACTCTCGGTCGAAAAGCTGTTCCTCATCCTCGAATATCACCAAAATTACTCTTTTCTCTATTTCTTCACACCCAAGCACAATCGAGTACAATGAGGCATCCACATCACAAAACCCTCATCCCCTCAACCGTAACTGCGTCCAGTGCCACTATTATTTCTTCGCAAGATCCATTCATTTTTGTACTTTACTCTTCTCTTTCCCTTGTTCGTGTTCTTCATGCACCAACAGGTCGACTTCTGCATGAAATTGTCTGCGCTGGAATCGAAAGAGATTCGATTCGAGTTTTCAGCTGCACAGATCCAGATGCACATATTTCATCGACACAAGATTCATTCAATCTTCACAAGACCATTCCATACACGATCTCAACGATTTCGGCATCGAAAGATTTCTCTTCAAATTCTGTTCTCCTCCACGTGACATCCACACTCCCAAATCCAGACATCCCACAAATATCGCCATCTTCTGTTTACACATATCGATTTGGTGGTAACCCAGAGGATGACGATGTCGAGACATCTCTCCCAACCCTTGTTTCGTTCTTCGAAGCCTTTGAGACGTCTCCCGCCACAAATCTTCTCACAATACCTCCACCCACCCCATTAGATCCTTCCCAGCTCATTGTATCGACATCGTCATGCGACGAGGAAGGTGCTCTTCTCGTTTGTGAACCGTGTGGAGATGTGCTCTGTCAGTTGGGTGGAATGAACGAGCTCAGGGATGGAGGACTCACTGACTCCTTTCAATCCGAAGATGGAAGTGAGAAGGAATATGGGACGAAACGGACACTCGATTTGGCGATTCTGAATGCAACGAGCGAACTGTGTGTCAGTGTTGGAGGCATGGATATCCTCACAATACCAACGAGTGTGATATCCTCACTGGAGAAAGAAAAGGAGACGACAACGGTTTTGGCAACGACCCCGTTCAAGACGCCACTTATCACCCTGAATTCCCCACCTCTCTTTCGAAGCTCCCCACAACTCCACACAGAACCTGTTCATTCACCTCTCATCGCCAACTCTGCTCCACAACGCTATTCCGCTCCAGATGCTGATTCCGACTCACCACACTCCCTCACAGAAGAACAACCCCGTCCAGCAGAATCCAAAGTGCTGTGCACATTCTCTGATGGGAAGGTTCTGCTATGGGCAATCCCGTTTGAGGTTGATCCCTCTCCAGAATCCACACCGACAGAGGACTCTCTTCATCTTGGAGATTCTGTTCAAAAGGACACTTTATCCAACCCACTCGCCACACCGTCTGCCACTCTTCACACACTCAGCGATCGGCATTCCCTCACCAACACACAACTCGCATCCTCTCAACATCGACAGTCTGAAGAGACTCTCCTCTCGCATGGCCCCATCATCCAACAGCTCCGACATCTCGTCCAGCTGTCAGAAGCAATGGGGAAGCGGATTGAGCGGACAGGATTGTCTCTCAAAGAGAGAGGAAATTCACCTCGACGCACCGAAGAGAATAGTGCAGCAGAAAACCAGCTGTCGTCGTCACTGATCCGACAAAGCACTCCTCTCACCACACGATCGCCACAGAACATCTCACCCACAATCTCTCTCTCTCAAACACAACAATCACACTTCTACAACCGATTTCTTGACACATCGCTTTTGGGGAACACAACATCATCGCATGAACCAATTCGCGCCTTCGTCCTCATCTCCGCCCTCTCATCCGGCCTTCAAAACGCTTTTGTTCAGCTGCAACGCCTTAATGCGATCATTCGAACGCAATCACTCGCCCCTTTCCCATCACAAGCGTTATTCGATTCATCGCTGTTTGAACTCACAACAGCCTTCCGACTCATCAAAACTCTCCACCTCAAGAACATGCTCCTCACACTCAACCCAATCCAGTTTGAGAGTGAGCCCTCACCCGAACAGAGCGATTCAACCGATGTGATTGTCAGAGATGGACGCATCGCTGTTCCAATGGGTGTTGTGAGAGAACTCCTCAACAAGGAAATGGACGACATGCCTTCAGAAATCCCTGATTACCATTCGAAAATAAAAAAGGATCTCAAACAGCTGATTTCAAAAGTCAATCAAGGATCGCCAAACAATCAGTCATCCCAAGAAACAGTCCAGTTAGTCTTTCAAGAAGTCGACAGTCAACTGATGACGTTGGTTGATCGAATGTTCAAAGTGTGTCTGGCCTTGGAAGAAGAGATGCAGTCTCTGAGGACGAATCGGATGAATCTTGAAATGGTCCAAGCCAAATTGGAGAGTTGTGTTCAAGAAAAGGAGCAAGCAGAAAAAATGACTGCTGTTCTCGAAGATAACTTGGAGGACATGGAGAAACAGTACGTTGCCATATGCGAGGAGTACGATCAGAGCCAGCAGAAAGCAGAAGAAATGCAGAAGAAAGAAGGAGAAGCACGTGTTGAACTGGAAAATAGACTCAAGAATGAAGAAGCCGAGCGAGATCAACTGGAAGAGAAACTGAAGAGAGAAGAGCAGGGGAAAGCGGAACTGGAAGAGAAACTGAAGAGAGAGGAGCAGGAGAAAATGGAACTGGAAGAGAAACTGAAGAGAGAGGAGCAGGAGAAAATGGAACTGGAAGAGAAACTGAAGAGAGAGGAGCAGGAGAAAATGGAACTGGAAGAGAAACTGAAGAGAGAGGAGCAGGAGAAAATGGAACTGGAAGAGAAACTGAAGAGAGAGGAGCAGGAGAAAATGGAACTGGAAGAGAAACTGAAGAGAGAAGAGCAAGAGAAAGCGGAACTGGAAGAACGCCTGAATAGAGAAAACAATGAACACCAACGAATTGAAGAAAAGCTGAAGAAAGAAGAAGAGACTAGAGTCGAGATCGAAGAGCATCTGAAGAGAGGAATTGAGGAACAAAGAATGATTGAGGAGAAGCTTAAACAAGAAGAAGATCAACGACGACACTTGGAAGAGAGGTTGAGCCAGGAGGGCGAGAAGAAAACCGAACTGGAGGACAAGTTGAGGAGAGAAGAGGAAACAAGAACCTCACTCGAAGACCAACTGAAGACACTGGAGGCAGCGAAAGCTGATGTCGAACAACAACTCAAACAAGAGGAAGAAAAGAATGTCGAGATTGAGGAACATTTGATGGAAGAAAAAGAAGCACGAAACAAACTGGAACAACAGTTGAAGAAAGAAGAGGAAGATAGAATTGTTCTTGAGGAGCAACTTCAGAGGGAAGAAGAGGCCAGAATTGTTGTGGAAGAGAGATTGACAAAGGAACAGGAAGCGCGTGCGAATGTTGAAGAAAAGCTCAACGCGCTGGAGAACAAGCGAACTGAGATGGAAGAGGTATTGAAGAGAGGAGAAGAAGAACGGGGTCAATTAGAAGAAAGGCTGAAAGCGGGACAAGATGCTCAAACTGAGATAGAAACTCAACTGCTGAATGAAGAGGAAATTCGGAAACAATTGGAAAAGAGACTGGAGGAAGAAACTGAGGCAAAATGTGAATTCGAAGAACAACTGAAGAAAGAAGAGACAATGAGAGCTGAGCTCGAAGAACAACTGAAGAGATACGAAGACGAGACACAACAAATGGAGGAAAAACTGAAGCAAGAAGAAAATGCAAAAATTGAGCTTGAGGGACAATTGAAGAGAGAAGAGGAAGAACGAAACAAGATCGAAGAGAAACTCAGGAATGAGGAAGACAGAAACGCCACTCTTGAGAAAACAGCTGGAGATGCGATCAACACAATGAACGAAGTCCGCCAAAGCATGGAAGAAATGCAGAGGATGATGGACGATCTGAAGGAGAGCGAGGAAAAGTTGAAGGCTGAAGCTGCAGTTCTGTCAGCGGAGACAAAATCACTCCAGAAAGAGAACGAAGACCTGAAACTTCAATCAGACATCAATGTCGGAAAAGATGAAGTCAACGAGACTCTTCGGAATGAACTGAGACGAATGACAACAGACTGTGAGCTGTTTAAGCAAACATCCGAAAGCTTGCAAACAGAAAAGACAGAATTGGAGAAAGTGATCTTGAGTCTGGAAGAGGATTCAAAGAAGAAGGAAGCCGAAAAGGAGGAGTTGGGACGAAAAGTGGAGAAGTTTGAAGAGGAAGGAAAGAAACACGAAGAGGAGAAGGCAGAATTGGAGGAGAAAGTTTCTCGCCTTGAAGAGGAAGGAAAGAAACACGAAGCAGAGAAATCAGAATTGGAGGAGAAAGTGTCTCGCCTTGAAGAAGAAGGAAAGAAACACGAAGCAGAGAAATCAGAATTGGAGGAGAAAGTGTCTCGCCTTGAAGAAGAAGGAAAGAAACACGAAGCAGAGAAATCAGAATTGGAGGAGAAAGTTTCTCGCCTTGAAGAAGAAGGAAAGAAACACGAAGCAGAGAAATCAGAATTGGAGGAGAAAGTGTCTCGCCTTGAAGAAGAAGGAAAGAAACACGAAGCAGAGAAATCAGAATTGGAGGAGAAAGTTTCTCGCCTTGAAGAAGAAGGAAAGAAACACGAAGCAGAGAAATCAGAATTGGAGGAGAAAGTTTCTCGCCTTGAAGAAGAAGGAAAGAAACACGAAGAGGAGAAGGCAGAATTGGAGGAGAAAGTTTCTCGCCTTGAAGAGGAAGGAAAGAAACACGAAGAGGAGAAGGCAGAATTGGAGGAGAAAGTTTCTCGCCTTGAAGAAGAAGGAAAGAAACACGAAGCAGAGAAATCAGAATTGGAGGAGAAAGTGTCTCGCCTTGAAGAAGAAGGAAAGAAACACGAAGCAGAGAAATCAGAATTGGAGGAGAAAGTGTCTCGCCTTGAAGAAGAAGGAAAGAAACACGAAGCAGAGAAATCAGAATTGGAGGAGAAAGTGTCTCGCCTTGAAGAAGAAGGAAAGAAACACGAAGCAGAGAAATCAGAATTGGAGGAGAAAGTGTCTCGCCTTGAAGAAGAAGGAAAGAAACACGAAGCAGAGAAATCAGAATTGAGGAGAAAGTTTCTCGCCCTTGGAAGAAGAAGGAAAGAAACACGAAGCAGAGAAATCAGAATTGGAGGAGAAAGTGTCTCGCCTTGAAGAAGAAGGAAAGAAACACGAAGCAGAGAAATCAGAATTGAGGAGAAAGTTTCTCGCCCTTGAAGAAGAAGGAAAGAAACACGAAGCAGAGAAATCAGAATTGAGGAGAAAGTTTCGCCCTTGAAGAAGAAGGAAAGAAACACGAAGCAGAGAAATCAGAATTGGAGGAGAAAGTGTCTCGCCTTGAAGAAGAAGGAAAGAAACACGGAAGCAGAGAAATCAGAATTGAGGAGAAAGTTTCTCGCCCTTGAAGAGGAAGGAAAGAAACACGAAGAGGAGAAGGCAGAATTGAGGAGAAAGTTTCTCGCCCTTGAAGAGGAAGGAAAGAAACACGAAGAGGAGAAGGCAGAATTGAGGAGAAAGTTTCTCGCCCTTGAAGAGGAAGGAAAGAAACACGAAGCAGAGAAATCAGAATTGAGGAGAAAGTTTCGCCCTTGAAGAAGAAGGAAAGAAACACGGAAGCAGAGAAATCAGAATTGAGGAGAAAGTGTCTCGCCCTTGAAGAAGAAGGAAAGAAACACGAAGCAGAGAAATCAGAATTGAGGAGAAAGTTTCTCGCCCTTGGAAGAAGAAGGAAAGAAACACGAAGAGGAGAAGGCAGAATTGAGGAGAAAGTTTCGCCTTGAAGAGGAAGGAAAGAAACACGAAGAGGAGAAGGCAGAATTGAGGAGAAAGTTTCTCGCCCTTGAAGAGGAAGGAAAGAAACACGAAGAGGAGAAGGCAGAATTGAGGAGAAAGTTTCTCGCCTTGAAGAGGAAGGAAAGAAACACGAAGCAGAGAAATCAGAATTGAGGAGAAAGTTTCTCGCCCTTGGAAGAAGAAGGAAAGAAACACGAAGCAGAGAAATCAGAATTGGAGGAGAAAGTGTCTCGCCCTTGGAAGAAGAAGGAAAGAAACACGGAAGCAGAGAAATCAGAATTGAGGAGAAAGTTTCTCGCCCTTGAAGAGGAAGGAAAGAAACACGAAGAGGAGAAGGCAGAATTGAGGAGAAAGTTTCTCGCCCTTGAAGAGGAAGGAAAGAAACACGAAGAGGAGAAGGCAGAATTGAGGAGAAAGTTTCTCGCCCTTGAAGAAGAAGGAAAGAAACACGAAGCAGAGAAATCAGAATTGAGGAGAAAGTTTCTCGCCCTTGGAAGAAGAAGGAAAGAAACACGAAGCAGAGAAATCAGAATTGAGGAGAAAGTTTCGCCCTTGGAAGAAGAAGGAAAGAAACACGAAGCAGAGAAATCAGAATTGGAGGAGAAAGTGTCTCGCCTTGAAGAAGAAGGAAAGAAACACGGAAGAAAAATAAAGCCGAGTTGAGGAGAAAGTTTCTCGCCCTTGAAGAAGAAGGAAAGAAACACGAAGCAGAGAAATCAGAATTGGAGGAGAAAGTGTCTCGCCCTTGGAAGAAGAAGGAAAGAAACACGAAGCAGAGAAATCAGAATTGAGGAGAAAGTTTCTCGCCCTTGAAGAGGAAGGAAAGAAACACGAAGAGGAGAAGGCAGAATTGAGGAGAAAGTTTCTCGCCCTTGAAGAGGAAGGAAAGAAACACGAAGCAGAGAAATCAGAATTGGAGGAGAAAGTGTCTCGCCCTTGGAAGAAGAAGGAAAGAAACACGAAGCAGAGAAATCAGAATTGGAGGAGAAAGTGTCTCGCCTTGAAGAAGAAGGAAAGAAACACGAAGAAAATAAAGCCGAGTTGGAGGAGAAAGTTTCTCGCCCTTGGAAGAAGAAGGAAAGAAACACGAAGCAGAGAAATCAGAATTGAGGAGAAAGTTTCTCGCCCTTGAAGAAGAAGGAAAGAAACACGAAGCAGAGAAATCAGAATTGGAGGAGAAAGTGTCTCGCCTTGAAGAAGAAGGAAAGAAACACGAAGAAAATAAAGCCGAGTTGGAGGAGAAAGTTTCTCGCCCTTGGAAGAAGAAGGAAAGAAACACGAAGCAGAGAAATCAGAATTGGAGGAGAAAGTTTCTCGCCTTGAAGAAGAAGGAAAGAAACACGAAGAGGAGATGGCAGAATTGGAGGAGAAAGTTTCTCGCCTTGAAGAAGAGGGAAAGAAACACGAAGCAGAGAAATCAGAATTGGAGGAGAAAGTTTCTCGCCTTGAAGAAGAAGGAAAGAAACACGAAGCAGAGAAATCAGAATTGGAGGAGAAAGTTTCTCGCCTTGAAGAAGAAGGAAAGAAACACGAAGAAAATAAAGCCGAGTTGGAAGCGACAGTGAGTCGTTTGGAGGAAGAAGGGAAGAAACAGGATTCCGAGAAGGCTGGGTTGGAAGAGACAAATAGACGTCTGGACGAAGCAGTGAAAGAGCTTGAGAGGGAGAAAGCAGAGTTGATTGAGACCATCAAACAACTTAATACTGAAGTCAAGCAATGGAATGACAGGAAGGCCGAACTGGAAGCAACAATCTCGAGTCTCGAGGAAGGAAATACAAAACTAAGGGACGAGAAAGCCAACTTAGAAAGATCACTCGTCGAATTGAAAGATGAAATGGCGAAACTCAAGTCGGAAAAAGATGAACTCGCATCCAAAATCGATCATTTGGAAGACGAGGCGAAGAGCCAAGCATCAGAAAAGGTCGAATTGGAAAAAAACGTCATTCGTTTGGAAGAAGAATTGAAGGATCGTGAGAGAGAGAAAGAAGAATCAGCGTCAATGCTCGTAAAACTGTCAGAAGAGCGTGAGAAGGAAGGATCAGAGAAAGGAGATCTGGAAAGAGAGATATTGCGATTATCGGAAGAAGGAAAGAAGAAAAGCTCCGAAATTGCAGAATTAATCGCTGACAAAACACGTTTGGAAGAAGAAAGACAACAAGGTAGTTCTGAGAAATTGGGACTGGAGGAGGTAATCAAACGATTGGAAGAAGAAAGGGAAACGATGTCCAAAAGAAAAACCAAATTTGAGGAGCTGGTGTCTCAGTTGGAGGAACGACTGAAGGAATTGGAGCAAGATAATGCGAAGTCTGATGTGGCTTTGACACATCTTGATGAAGTTAGAATGAACCAAGAGGCCGAGAAAGCAAGACTGGATGCAGAGATCTTGCGCTTGGAAGATGAAGGAAAGAAGAATGAAACTGAAAAGGAAGAATTGAACCGAAAAGTGGATCGGCTTGAAGAAGATGGGGAACGAATGTCTCAAGAGAAGGAAGAGTTGGAGGAGAAGATCTGTCGTTTGGAGGAAGAAGTGAAGAAGCACGAGGAGGATAAAGCACGGTCCGACTCAATGATTGTGAAACTGTCTGAAGAGCGGAAGAGCGAAGAATCTGAGAAAGGAGATCTGGAAAGAGAGATATTGCGGCTTTCAGAAGAAGGGAAGAAGAATGAGAATGAGAAAGCAGAGTTAGAAGCGATAGTTAGTCGTTTGGAGGAAGAAGGGAAGAAACAGAATTCCGAGAAGGCCGAGTTGGAAGCAACAGTATGTCGTTTGGAAGACGAGAGAAAGAAGTGGAAATCAGAGACCAACGAACAAGAGGCGATGGTTTCTCAACTGAAAGAAGAACAGAAGAATCATTCTTCTCGCCAGGCAGAGTTAGAAAGACAGATCGCAGCACTTGAAGCAGAGAAGCAGAAGCACAAAACTGAGATGGATGAACAGAAAAGGAATGTGTCGCAATTGGCGGAAGATCTGAAGAGGCACGTTTCTGAAAAATCGAAATTCGAAGCGACAATCTCGGATTTGGAGGAAAAAGAGAGACAGCATTCTCACACAATTGCGGAGTTAGAAGCCACAATCACCAAGATGAATCAACAGAACAAGCAACATCTGCCGTTCACTCAGGAAGATCTGGAGGAGCTTCAGTCAATCCTGAAGGCGACTCAGGAACTAACGGCGCCAATGGACACGCTCAAAGATCCATCAACAACACCGCATCGAGTTTCGAATGTTCAATCAGCTGTGCACGCTGCAGCTCGAATCGAAGAAGCGATCTTCGGGGAACAAATTGGAGTGCGCTTTGCAGAGAGAAAGTCAGAGGAAGAAGGGGAATGGCAGCTCAAGATTCTCAAACTGGAAGCGGAGAACGCTGAACTGCAGGAGCAACTTCGATCACTCCAGAACACACTGGACACAACAGAAGAAACATCGAGTGGGGAGAAGGGTGATGCCATGGAGAACACAAACACAAGCAACTCAAAATCACTTCCAGTGCAGAGCTCACACGGGTCGATGAGGATCCAGTTTGCCGACGAACCGATCATCGAAGATGATGCAGAGGAAGACCCAGAACTGTTCATTGACGAGCAGTTACATGTGCACCCAGCGACGAGTGTGATGAAAATGGGGCCGAGAAAAGCGTTGAATCTGAGGGGATATTAGGGATTGAATCGTCTTTCTTTCACTTCACCTTTTTCTTTCTCACCTCTTGATTTTCGCCACTTCTTGCAGTTTTGTGACTTTCTTCGTTAATGTTTTCCTAATTCCCTTCCCTACAGTTTGCACATATAGTGTTGAAATGAGAAGACGCATTTATCTGATGAGAAAAACTGATCCCGGATATTCCGCCCTGAACGAGTCTCTTCAAGGTGCTCAGAGACGCCCATAACAGCAACATCGGCCCCCTTCATCCGATATGCACGTATCTGCTTCGGGATATTCGGAACATATCTATACATCAACCGTGAATCGCCATCAGAGAGACCGAATCCGTCTGTTCCATCCACGCCATTTCACCTCATCCGGTCGAAAAGTCTGCGATGGTGGGTCATCGATTTTCCAAATCATCAATTACAATGACCCTCGTAATAAAAGTCATTCACTCAAAATCAGTTGATATCAGACGATTCCTGGTACCCGACAGCATCACCTACGAAGAACTGTCACGCAAGATCTCAGAACTGTTTGAAATCCAGGACCTCACTCAGGTTGTGTTTCGCTATGTTGACGACGAACGAGACATGATTGTTTTGAACAGCGAAGAAGCATTGAAAGCAGCGAAAGAAGTTGCTGGAGAGAAGAAATCGCTGAAAGTGTTTGTGATGCCGAACAGACCAAGACAGGAAGGAGATGGGAAGGAATGCTCAGAAGGGAAGGGACCAGAATGCAGACATGGTGGAAAGAAGATGTGGAAGCGGATGAAGATGATGAGACGATATGGAATGATGAAGTTGCCAGAAGAAGGAAAGGAATGTGAGTTCAGAAGAGGAGGGCCACCACCATTCGGTCGACCACCCTTCCACGGAGGCCCACACTGCCACGGCGGACCTCCTCCCTTCTGCGGACCACACGGGCGCAGAGGACCATCGCCATTCTGTGGGCCACATGGACATGGAGGATGTGGAGGACATGGAGGAAGACCACACGGCCCTCCGTGCTGCCATGGTCCACCAATGCATCACGGTCCACCTGGTCATTTTGAGCCACCAATGGGCTGTGGAGAGTTTGGAGGGAGAGGAGGACACTGCGGCGGGAGAGGAGGACACTGGGGAGGAAGAGGTGGACACTGCGGCGGGAGAGGAGGACACTGCGGAAGGAGAGGTGGACACTGCGAAAGAAGCGGATCGGAAGGAAGAAGCGGATGGGAAGAAAGAATGCCCCCACACTTTGATGGGCATCGTGGACCACACGGACATCACTGCGGGCCACCTCATGGAATGCCTTATGGCCGACATAGCGACTTTGGATTCGGGATGAGCGGACCAGCTCCATGGATGTTCAGACGCGGTGGATTCGGCGATTATCCAAGCGGATCTGAATCGCAGACAGAGTCGCAGACAGGATTCCAGACGGACTCGGGAACAGAATCCCAGTAACTCCCAGACATCAAAGTTTAAATTCTCGTTTTTCTCCATTTCATCTTATAAAAACAAATTCACATTTATTTTCTTTAATCACTGAAGATAACGACAAGGAGTCTCCATTTGAGCTCCTGGAACTGGCTGGAACATCTCAATTCGCTTAACACAGAGAACTGGCTCGAGGCGTGTCGTCTCAGTGTGAGAGAGTGAGCGAGACCAATGACCTCTCTGAGAGCACAATTATTTCTGTGATAGCCATAGCAAGAAAACAATTGGAGATGATTGAGAGCTCGTCATCATTTGTGCACAACCGTCTCCCTCAAATGTTTTATGACGCGGTTGATCACACACCCAGCAATCTACCTTGTTGTTCCTCATGCATCAGATCAATCAAGCATCATTGAACAATTGACCTTCATTTTAAATTCTTCAGTGAATTGTGTAAACCTCAAAGCTCAAGATCACAAACGACGCCCATGTCTCGCAGATTTGACCACTTTCAGTGAGTTTGAATCGCTTATCGCAGACTTTCTGAACTCTACACCTCTTTTTCCGGATGATCATACGATTGTCTTCACCACACTTCAGAAACCAGGTCTTCAATTGTGCGATTCTAATTGAAATAAGGGATGCGTGGGTACGTGGTATCCACGGAGAGGAGTATCATCAAAATCATAATTCTTCGTCTATTTCCCGAAATACATCATTTGCATCCAATTTTTCATTTCCAAAAAAACATAGAAGTTGTCTCGATCTACTCCAAAATTAGACCTTTTTTCCGTTTTTCTCTTTAATGGATGATTTATCTCCATTGTATCACAAATAGACCTCTTTTTTTGTTATTTTACATCCTTTCCGTGTCTTTGAACATTTTTTGTGACAAAAAGTGTACAAAAATGTGCTGATCTTACAACTCCCATTTCAAGCGCGATCATGCTTGAAATGCAAAAATTCACCTGTCCTCTGTCTATTGAACCCTTGAACGATATTTAGGTGATTTTTGATTTTTTTCCACGCACATATATTGTTTTCCACATTTCATTGAGAATCGCACAATTCTTCCCACCTGTCCTCAACCCTAGTCTGTCGTTTCTTTTTTTCATACCGATTTTTGCCTTCAAATCCCCAGAGATAATCCCTGCAAGACATGCCCGAATATTGTCAGATTCTCATTGGCTTGTTGTGGACAATCTAAGTTCACTCATTGGCTTTTCCCAACCTGGAGATACTATTCTCCTTCCAAACGGAACATACCGATGTTCATTCGATCTTTGGCGTTCTGAGCGTATTCAATGGACCCTCTATTCCATGACGGAGGAGCGAAAAGCAGACATGCTTCAAACCGAAGACAACGACGAAGTGTTGCCGGAAACTGAACATAAACAGAAACGACGTGGTCGCAATACGAAGGCAACCTCTGAAAAGAGAGCAATGTCTTCGCTATCATCTCCCACGGACACACCTGTTCCAGACAGAATGAATGCCACTGAACAAGTCTCTATTGGTGTTGTATCTGACTCTCCAAGTTTATCTCCTCCCGCATTGTCGGTTGGAGGATCCGCAGAATCACATTGGAATGACGTGAAGAGTGGAACAAAGGGAAAAGACAACGGAACATCCATGGAGCTGGTCCGCTCATCCCGAATCCAAAGTCGCCATGTCGGCCAAAGGGCATTCCATGAGGTGGCCCGCAGTGATGTCCGTGTGGTCCACGATGCCCATCAAAGTGTGGGGGCATTCTTCCTTCCCATCCGCCTCTTTCGCAGCGTCCACCTCTCCCTCCGCAGTGTCTGCCTCTCCCGCCGCAGTGTCCTCCTCTCCCTCCAAACTCTCCACAGCCCATTGGTGGCCCAAAATGACCAGGTGGGCCGTGATGCATTGGTGGGCCGTGATGCATTGGTGGGCCATGGCAGCGCGGAGGACCGTGTGGTCTTCCTCCATGTCCTCCACATCCTCCATGTCCATGTGGCCCACAGAATGGCGATGGTCCTCTGCGCCCGTGTGGTCCGCAGAAGGGAGGAGGTCCGCCGTGGCAGTGTGGGCCTCCGTGGAAGGGTGGTCGACCGAATGGTGGTGGCCCTCCTCTTCTGAACTCACATTCCTTTCCTTCTTCTGGCAACTTCATCATTCCATATCGTCTCATCATCTTCATCCGCTTCCACATCTTCTTTCCACCATGTCTGCATTCTGGTCCCTTCCCTTCTGAGCATTCCTTCCCATCTCCTTCCTGTCTTGGTCTGTTCGGCATCACAAACACTTTCAGCGATTTCTTCTCTCCAGCAACTTCTTTCGCTGCTTTCAATGCTTCTTCGCTGTTCAAAACAATCATGTCTCGTTCGTCGTCAACATAGCGAAACACAACCTGAGTGAGGTCCTGGATTTCAAACAGTTCTGAGATCTTGCGTGACAGTTCTTCGTAGGTGATGCTGTCGGGTACCAGGAATCGTCTGATATCAACTGATTTTGAGTGAATGACTTTTATTACGAGGGTCATTGTAATTGATGATTTGGAAAATCGATGACCCACCATCGCAGACTTTTCGACCGGATGAGGTGAAATGGCGTGGATGGAACAGACGGATTCGGTCTCTCTGATGGCGATTCACGGTTGATGTATAGATATGTTCCGAATATCCCGAAGCAGATACGTGCATATCGGATGAAGGGGGCCGATGTTGCTGTTATGGGCGTCTCTGAGCACCTTGAAGAGACTCGTTCAGGGCGGAATATCCGGGATCAGTTTTTCTCATCAGATAAATGCGTCTTCTCATTTCAACACTATATGTGCAAACTGTAGGGAAGGGAATTAGGAAAACATTAACGAAGAAAGTCACAAAACTGCAAGAAGTGGCGAAAATCAAGAGGTGAGAAAGAAAAAGGTGAAGTGAAAGAAAGACGATTCAATCCCTAATATCCCCTCAGATTCAACGCTTTTCTCGGCCCCATTTTCATCACACTCGTCGCTGGGTGCACATGTAACTGCTCGTTTGGCATGTTAATTGGATTGGACGGTGCCAGCGTTGGACTGGACAATTGACTTCGGTTGGATATTCAATTTTCATCCTGTTCATTTTACTCTCATTCCATATATTTGTTTCCTTTCACTTGAAAATGAGAATAGTCTGTTGAAAATCAGCGAAATGGTGAGAATCCGATGATACTCTTCTTCAAGTGACGAGTTGCTTGATCCACCCACCATTGGACGTCATTGGATGTCATTGGACATTTCGCTGATACTTTTGTTCTGATGTCTTCTCAATTAGTGCATACCGTTTTTGAAGTTTTCAAAGAGTCGGCAAATTGGACTGTCCGATTGGACATCCAGTCCTGGACGTCCAATCGACATCTAGAAAGGGTCACAGTTGCTTCTCCATTTCGATGTTGGTGTGATATTACCACCCATCTCTCACTTTTTTGATTAGTCTTAGACCTCATCACTTTGTTTGAGCGAGGTAGTGCCTTCATCTCTGCATTTTGCTGCCCCTGGATGTGACCAAACTCAGAACAGTTTGAGTCGCCGTTGATAGTGTTTTCTCTCTTTATTTTCAATTTCTAGCCACTTCCTTCACTTCTTCTCTCCATCTCTTGCAGGAACAGGGTGCTCATTCATCCACAAGCGAAAAGTCAACACGATCGAACTGTCGGACGTCTTCTCCTCTGAGAAGAAATGAACAACTGTCATCGAATTGGTAGAAAATGGACTCAGAGTATTTTCAAAGGGAACCTCCAAGACGACGGGCATATTGTTCCCCAATATGCACTAGGATGGGAGATCTGTTGCCATCGGTTTGCATCTCTTGCTTATTCATTTTTTGACATTTTTCATCGTATTGGACCCTCCTCATTCATATCTTCACATTCGACATATAGATCGGGAGTTAAGGGGAGATTTGAGCAGATCGCGAAACAGGCCGAGGCGAAGAGGCAAGAATCGGAGGAGATGGTAGCTAGGAATATGGAATCAGATGATGAGAAGAAAGATTCGAAGACAGTTGTGATTCCAAAGGAAGTGAAGTCTCCAGAACCCAGCCAGAACAAGATTGAACAAGAACACACTGTTGCACTTGTTGTAACTCTAACTGATCAAACGATGGCCGAATCAATCGGTGAAGAAAAGAAGGAATCAACAAAACAAGTCGAGAAGAAAGAAGAACCGAAAGTTCAGGACAATGAAATACTTTGCGAAAACAATGGAAGAGAAGAATTTATCATCGATACAAGGTTTGTCAGAATGAATTCCCAGAAATTTCATCTCATCTTCATTGTCCTCTCAAGAGATATCTCCGTTCTTCATAATCTTTCACATTCTCCACATTGATCCTTCTTCTCTTTTTCTCCTTAACCTCCAGAATTCAACATTTCCCTCCACACGACAATGCTCCAACGAAGTCAACGTCGTTGAACACAGCTTCTTCAACCGGGTATTCTTCACAATCGCTTTCCTCAAGATCTTCCTCTAAATCATGATCACACTTGTTAACGGTCTCACCTACTCTTTTTTGGTCATACACAGACACCCTGGACTGAATTTGTGTTCTGATCTCTTCGAACTCGGCGTATTTCTACTTGTGCATGGCCCTGATGATCACACTTGCGAAAATCGGAAAGGAGGGGAATCAAAGATTCTTGGACGCTCGCTTCGATCTGAACAGGGAGTGACGGTGAATGAAAAGCAAACAAGGAAGGGGATGCGAGGAAGAACGAACATAGACGCGCTGTTGATGTTTGTAAGATCTCAACCAGCCCTAAAATAGACTGAGCCAATCGTCGAAGGAAATTCAGAAGAATCACAACAAGCTGAAGGTCGGCTGCCGTATATTTTGTCTTCTTTTCACTTAATTCGTCACTAATCACACTTTTTACCTTGTGTCATTTTTACCAGCCAGGTTCTGATATCCACCCTCGCCATATCAATTATTCCATCTTTGAGATCATTGCTGCAAGAATATGTTTGTTGAATTGATAATTCGAGGAGAAAAGGATGTGGTTTGGAATGATCATCCCATTTCCATCCGATAATTCAGTTCTCCGGACACAATTGACCTCAATCTGCTGAAATATCTCTAATCTGCCCACAGAACACCTTCCCTTGTCGTTTCGAGTCATTTTGTTGCAATGACTTGGATTTCACCCATTGCCCGGTTTTGGGTCTTCCTCTGCATCATCTTCGATGATCGGTTCGTCGGCAAACTGGATCCTCATCGACCCGTGTGAGCTCTGCACTGGAAGTGATTTTGAGTTGCTTGTGTTTGTGTTCTCCATGGCATCACCCTTCTCCCCACTCGATGTTTCTTCTGTTGTGTCCAGTGTGTTCTGGAGTGATCGAAGTTGCTCCTGCAGTTCAGCGTTCTCCGCTTCCAGTTTGAGAATCTTGAGCTGCCATTCCCCTTCTTCCTCTGACTTTCTCTCTGCAAAGCGCACTCCAATTTGTTCCCCGAAGATCGCTTCTTCGATTCGAGCTGCAGCGTGCACAGCTGACTGAACATTCGAAACTCGATGCGGTGTTGTTGATGGATCTTTGAGTGTGTTCACTGGCGCTGCTAGTCCCTGAATTGTCTTCATCATTCGATCTTCATTTTTCTCGAATCAAATTCATGAAAAATCAGTCCATCACATTTTTTGACTTCCGTATCAGGTCATAATTGACAGTCCTTAGATTGGTTTTGGTGATCCTCAATGGATTATGGGGCGTTCCGAGTCTCAAAGGGCTTGATCAAAGACTCATCAAGTCAACTCCACATGCAGAACGAGAAAGTTTAAATTTTGACTTTATCGATTCATATTTTCCTATTCGTTCCCCTTTTATTTGTGTAGGGTGAAACTGTTGAACTGTACATCCCACGCAA
The DNA here is from genome assembly GCA_033064195.1 of Blattamonas nauphoetae. Taxonomy (NCBI): domain Eukaryota; phylum Preaxostyla; order Oxymonadida; genus Blattamonas; species Blattamonas nauphoetae. Next base: position 72,179 of record JARBJD010000016.1, on the reverse strand, counting down.
ATGGTTCGTCTTCTTTACCCGTTTCAAAGCCACGTCCTTCTTTCTTAATCGTTTCTTAGCTCTGCAACTAACCGTCTGATCGCAGCTGACGATCATGCTTCAGTTCAACTGAATGTTCCAGAAGTCTGAGACAAATTCTGATTTCATCAATTATTTTGCTTCTCTTGTCACAAATGACAATTTCAATCGCATCTTTACCTCAATTAGCTCGATGCCAACGGTGTGATCACAAAACGCTTCAAGACATATGCCATCAGTGGCCGTGTTCGTGCTCGTGGTGAATCTGATTCTGCCCTGATCCGCCTTTGCACTGAAGACAACCTTGTCAAGGGTCTCATTCAGAACTAAGTGTGTGTCATGATTTTCGTCATCTTTTTCTGTAGGGATTCGGCCAGTCACTTCAGTGGAGTCTTTATGAAAATGAGCACTTTCACAAACATCTGAAACTATAATTTCCATATCCACATGAGTCCAGAGATAACTTCAGTTATAGTGATCAATGAGACTTGTTTAACTGCGTCTTTCCCGAGATCATGTGTTAATCAAAATCAGCGTGTTTTCTTGTCTTTAGTCGGACTTTGCTCGTTTTGGAATGTCTCTTTCCACATTTCACGTATCATCGTTCATTTTTTGTGTGTTAGATTGATTCCTCAAAATCCCATTACATCTGATTCACATTATTTTCTGTCGTCCCTGTCTTATGGCATGCTCTCGTTTCAAAAGAAGCTGTCATCCCACTCTTCCCCACACTCTTCGTCGAATGTGCCCTCTGTAGAATCGACAGCCACCAACCCACCTCGTAGAGTTCCTTTCAAAATTTCTGTGGTAATTTGTGGTGAGAAACGGACAGGGAAAACTCAACTAGCAAACTTATTACAAGGGAAACCATTTTCACAGGAATATAGTCCTTCCGACACCAGGCTTACCTCCGAATACAACTTATGTCTGACAGGTTTGTTCTTTTCGCTCATCTCTGAAGTACATCTCTTCTTAACGATATAACCACTCTATATTTTGTTATATATTCCCGTTTAGGAGGGAGAGAATCAGTTCAAATTACGGTATTTTTCACATATGTTCCGTTAATCGTCCATCTATTTAGCTCAATGAATACGGTTCTCACATCCATGAAAGTGAAACGAATCTCCAAGACATCAACCCATACAAAGATGCAGATTCGGTGATTATGATGTTTAATCCAAATGAACCGAGTTCAATTGACTATGTGAATCGAGAATTCACCCAGATTCCTGGGGGTATTCCAGTAAATATTGTGTGTAATTTTATCGACCAAATCAAACAAGATGTGATCGATGAAGATTCATCTCTTCATCGGGCGCCTTCCTCTGAAAACACGATCACTGAACACAAAACGTCATCACAGGAGCCCATCAATGGAAAGAATCATTCCGACAACAGTCCAGAGATCCCACAGGACGCTTCTCAGACGACTGTCCAAGATTCTGATCATAAATCAGAGAGTGGAAACGAGAAAGACACAGAATCTCAATCTCTCAAAAACAGCTCTCCGGATGCTTGTGATCACAGTGAGGAACTTCTGATGCTGGCAGAAGATCAGAATGTCATCGAAATTCGACAGAAATCAGGAGACCGAGGATCTTCCCAACACGATCAACTAAAGGAAGATCAGAATGTCATCGAAATTCGACAGAAATCAGGAGACCGAGGATCTTCCCAACACGATCAACTAAAGGAACACCAAACGTCACAATCCGATCCCCCAGACAACCATAACAAAGCAGAAAAGCAAGACATTCAACGGAATGTTCCAGAGAACACTCCAATCGATTCTAAAGTGAAAGAAGGAGAGTGTAACGAGGAACACAATGAGATGGTCAAAGAGAATTCTAAGAGTCATCAACCGTCGGATGGAGAAGAGACCAAGAAGAGTCCGGATCCAGATCCACATTTGGGGGTTGAGGAAAACACTGAAAAAGGAGTCAAAAGCGAAGATGATCTCAGTGAGGAAAAACCTCGTCAAGATGAAGAAATGGATAAGATGGAAAAAGACCACAATGAAGTAAACAACGAACAAGGACCAGCAGAAGAAGTTGGCCAAGAAAAGTGCAACCAACCGGAGACGGATACCCAACAGGCACTGCCAGAAGAGAAGGAGATTCACCAACCACAGCAAGAGAGCTTAAAAGATGAGATTCAGCCAACAGAAGAACATGAAGAAACACAGAAAGATTCCACCGATGAACAAACAACAAAATCGGAAGAACTTAATCATCGCGTGGAATCTCCCCACACACCTCTGTCCACGACACTCCAAAAGGAGCTTCATGAGGACGACAAAGAAGGTGCAGACAATGGACAGGTTCAAAATGCAGAATCTCAGAACCATCCACCAACCATCGAGGAGCCTCTCTCAATCGATGAAAAGCTTGCCACTCTCTTCCCATCCATCACCTTCTCTTCGCCGCATGACGAAGACAACACAAACCAAGTCGTTCTGAGTCGAGCGTCTCTCCTGTTCGGGTTTGGCTTATCGGCACTTCGGCGATTTGTGATCCTCCCGCTCTTGAAAAAGAAAAGGGAGCTGCTGGAGAAGAGAATCGCTCAGTTGAAGATGGAGGAGGCCCAGAATTGGGCAGATTGTGTCAGTGATGCCAGTCTCCACTCCATCTCAATCTTCCAAGAAATGAATTTGGGTTCGGTCTCACCCAAAACAAAGTCAAAACCCCCAAAGCCATCACCAAAAACAGACAACCCTCGTCCACCAAGCACCACATCGTCCAAACAGAAAGATGTTCCATCGCCGCAGTCACTGTCTGTTGGCCAAAAGGAAGAATCTCCATCGAAACGACCAGATTCGCCAAAACAGGCTGAAATCACACCATCACAAACGTCAGCATTCAGTTTTCATGTCAAAGCAACTGCATCCGCATCTCACATTCCCCCCTCTTCAAAACAGCCACTCATGCTCCCCAAACCCATCCCGGACAAAGTCACAACATCTCCTCCACCGAACCAGACACTCTCACATCAATCCTCGTCTCTCTCACTCTCCGCGTCCTCAATCCACTCGCCAGCTCCGTCGCCATCAAATCCGTCACTTCACTCATCCGCCATCTCTCTCCACTCATCCACAGCATCACCGAGTCCGCACGGCCAGACACCTCCAGCCACACTCACACCAAAAGTGAAGAAAACAAAATCCAAAACACAACCAAAAGAGGAGAGCAAAGGCGAGGGTTTTTCCGGATTCTTCTCACTTTTCAAAAAGAAGGAGGATCCCACCAGGGAGCGGGAGAAGCTGATCAAGCGGACAGTGGAAGTGAGGAAGAAAGAGATCAAGAGCATTTCGATGGACACGACTCTTGATTCTTTCTTGTCGAATGTGTCTGACGATCCTCCAATCCTCGCCAGCCAACCTGTTCACGAAAAGCCACGAAAGAAGAAGGATGTGGAAGAAGAATGGGACTGGGGAATGGTGATATCTGATGTGAAAGCTGCTGAACAGAAGAAGAAAGAGAAGGAGCTCAAAATGAAGAGAGAGGAAGAACGGAATTGGAAGGCAAGAGAAGCTGAACGAGAGAGAAAACTCAATGAACTCAAGAAACAGCAGGAAGTCCAGTCTCCTGCGACTCCGACGGTTCCTCTTGATTCATCCCCTCCTCCAGAACAGCCTCAAGTGAGTCTTCCTTCGTACCAAATGATATCCGATCAGCCCGAGGAGAAGAAAACTAAACGAAAGAAAAAGCCGAAACAGCCGAAAGGAGAAAAGGAAGACGAAGAATCTTAGTTTCTATCAAAGCCTTGCGTCACTTCACACAATATTTTATTAATTGAACGAATGGCACTCAGTAGAATGATGAAACGCAAAGAAGTCGAATGATTACAAATCAACATTAGCCTCATCAGGCTCGGTGTCTGTTGTTGTCTCAGACTCATCAGCAGGCTTGGTTTCGACAGATTCTTGCTGCTTCCCCAAATCATCTTGGGATTGTTCCGTGGTTTCTGGTGATTGTGTCTCCGTGTCTGTTTCCTGTTGTGAAATGACGTCTCCTTCGGTTCCTTCTGCTTCCTCTGATAACTCTGTGTCAGAGTTTTCTTCAAAATCGGCTTCTTCTCTTTCTTTATTCGTGCGCTGTGCAAGTTTCCTTCGAATCTTCTCAAGCTTTCTCATCTTCCTCTCAGCCAGCTCTGATTCGATCGCAATTTTGATGTCAATCAACTCCGTCATTCTTGTCCGAACCTCGCCAACTTTGAGAGCTGGCGGATCCGTCGGTTTGAGTGTCTCCTGCTCTGCCTCTTTCTCTTTCTGCCATTTCTCAAATTCGTCGATGAGAGTAACAAGTCGGTCCGTCGAGTTGCCTCCATACTTCTTCTCATCATCTGTCAATCGAATGGAGTCGTTCCGAAGACTGGTGATGATCTGCTTGGCGTCTGCCATCACCTCTGGCCGGAGCGAGTATTCCGACGCCTGTTCTTTGATGATCTCTGCCTCTTCCATCAAATTCTTCAGTTTGGCGTCGAGGATGTCAAAGGTGAGGATGGAAGTGTCTGTTGAATCCAACCAATCAATCATTTGGGAGGCCCTCTCTTCCAACTCCCTTCTCTTCTCCTCTGTTGTCACCGCCACAATCGACGCAAACGGATCTCCAAAAATCTCTCTCATGGAAAACGCGTAAGCCTCGAGTGTCGAATGCGCCTCGCCTGTTCTCATCTGATCCACCTCTGCATTCCCCGCTCGGTCGATACGACGAGCTATCTCGTGGATCTGCGTCCGATTAAGGATCTTCCATCCCGTCTGGACGCTCTCCGCGGAGAGGGGGGCGAAGAACCTGGTCGCAGGGCGGGCAGCGTACTGGCCGTAGTGCTCACTGAACTCGTCGCTTCCGTTTGTGATGATTGGCCCATAAATCGCTTTGAGTGTGTTGATCTCTGTGTCGTTCCATTCCAGAACGAAATCCTCGACAAAGTAACTGTTCATTGTCGTGTTGGGGCATGGAGTGATTCGATGGAATGGCTGTTCGAGATCCAGAGGAGTGTCTGGGGCTGCCACCTTTTGAGTTCGGTATGGGTCGGGGGATGGGTTGTGGGGAACAAGAAAGATGGGAAGGGTGTTTGATTGGCGCTTGAGTTCCGATCGATAGATGGATGTGATGTATTCAATCCGTTCCCTGTGCTCCACTTCCTTCCGCTTCTTCGCAATCTCGGCTCGTCGAAGCTTCTCTTCGGCACTCTTCTTCTTTTGGGCCTCCTTTTTTGCCTTCTTCTCTTCAGCTGCCTTCCTTTCTGCTTCAGATTGTTCGTCTTCGGGTTGAGATGCAGCATCGTTGTCTGTTTTTGTTTCTGTCTCATCTTCCGTCTTCTTCTCCTCTGCCTTCTTCTCCTCCGTCTCTTCAACGACTTCCTCCTTCTGAACCTCTTCTTTCTCTGGTTCTTCCACAATCTCCTCAACAATCGGCTCCACTGGGGTTTCCTCCTTTTGAACTGGTTTTGGATAGAACGCGGTGGAATTGCCAAAAGTGATTCCTGTTTTGATGTTCGACAAGATTCCGTGTGTATCAAACTTGTACGAAGACACAAAGGCAGCATTCCCGAGGAAGTAGTGGTTGAGCAGCGACCCTCTCTCCATCCTTCCCTTCACGTCCTCCTTCCAGTCTTCGTACGAACCAGTCGAGTTCTTATTCGAGCGCTGGAGCTCCTTCCTCACCTGCTCTTCCACATTGCGGATGGTTGTGTGGTAGATGAGGTCTGGTGTGTTCGCTGGGAGGACTGAGGGATCGCTGTAGCGGATGGTGATCTCGATGAGATCGGGAAGTTGGTCGGGATAAGTGGCTTGGTTCACCGTGCCGAGATCGCCTCCCCCAAACTTCCATGCATCGAGCTCTTCCCTCACTCTTTTCTTGTCATCAATGTCGATCATCTTCGCTTTCTGATCAGCTTCAATGGGATGCCAGATGAGAGACAGTGAGTTCAGAGGAACCACAAGCTGAGGAGATGTGGTGTGTGGCATCCCCTTCTTGATCAGAGGGATTGATCCCTCCAACACATACTCACACTCCTTCCTCCCCTCCTCGTTCCTCTTGAAGCATGTTTGGGTAGAAGCATTCTTGCTAACCACGTTGTACGCCAGTCGGACATCGGCTGTGATGTCGTACTGTGCTCTTCGTCTGAGTCCGAGTTGGGTTGTCCCTTCCAACTCGCCCGGAGGGAGGAGTGTTTTGCTTGCAGTGCGCATTGACTCCGTCGAGATCAATTCCCACTCTTTCCTCTTTTTCTTCAGCACTTCTTCGTTGTCAGCCTCCTCGTCTCGTGTTGGATGTCTTGTGTCTTCCCGTCTCATCGACCATCGATTTGATTCCAACGTGTTTTCTGCATACCTCCTTTCCTGCAGGTGACCCATGAGAGTGGCTCCGTATGCGGCTGATTCGTCGAGATTCAATCTCTTACCAATGCCACTCTTCCCAAAAGACTGTTGGATCATGTTTTCAACCAGGGGAATTCGGCTCGTTCCACCAAGCAGCTCAATGGGAACTTCTGTCAGATCCAGCTTGGGAAAATGCTCTTGAACAAGGGCCTTGAACTCAAGGGTTGTTTTTTGCAGTTCAGAAATAAATGGGGCTATCCGTTTTTCGTATGATTCGCGGGTGAGGATGTGTTTGTACTCGTCTATCCCACGATATGGATCTTCGATAACAACGTTAAGCGATGGGGCAACAGAAAGCATTTCCTTTCCATGTTGTGCTTGTCGGTGGATTTTGAGGAGAATAACTGGATTTTCATACACTTCTTTACAGAAAGGTCCGTATTGTTTCTCGATCTCTTCAACTTGTGTGGGATCGGATGAATTAACGAAAATTTTGGATAAAATTGCATCTTTTGTTGTTTGATCGAGTGGAGTAATCGAACCATGTTTGTCCTTGATGACAGAGCAGAGACCGGATGCCAATTCAATTGTGAGAGGCGCAGTGAAATTTGTTCCACCAAGATTTGATGAATGAACCAGGTGAACATCTAAAAGACCGTTAGTGCGTGTATGGCCTTCAGTGTCATTGTCTCGCCTGTTTAGGCCTTTTGTGTTGTTGATGATGTCGAATTCGAACTGAACAAGTGAATATGTTGATTGAGATCCTCCAATATCGGCAAAAATTACTGGACGGATGTCTTTGCTTAAGAGGGCGAGTGACGCAGGATCTTTGGTGACAAATTTTTTCCATTTCTTAGTTGATGTTTTCGGTGATTCTTTTGTCCCAAGGAGTTTTTTCACAAAACGGGAAACCTTGGTCAACAAACTTTTTTCTCTTTTCTCTCGTTTGAGTGCTTCCAAGCGTTCTTCTTCTGCTTCTTTCCGAGCAGCCTGAAGATTTTTGTACCATGGCGAATCGACGAGAGGAAGGGTCCGTGAACGTTCTTGACCAAACCACAGAGCAGACGCAATGTTTGATTCAATTAGAGAGATAATAGAGATGCGAGCCGCCTTAGCACCGTCAAGAAGAGCAAGTCTTTGCGACTGTGTGAATGTGGAGGGAATTGAGATGACATAGTCTGGAATGCCTTTATCGGCAGCCCGAGATGCAGAACTAGCGACAGAATCGAGTATAATTGCAATGATTTCTTCAGGTGTAATTGATTCATTGAGAGAGAAATCGAAAAATGTTGGTCGGATTGATTCAGAATCAACCTGGAATCGTGCAGTCGGGTAGAGAAGGTAATCAGTGTTTGATGGTTTTGTACGCCCAATAGTACCAATTATATTCGAAAAGGTTCTATTATTCAAACGAATTTGCTGATAGAGGCAGGGATGAGAAAAGTTCATTGATAAGTGATACCAGACCTTATTGTATGCATCATTTGCGTAATATCTACGGATTCCATCTATCGAGGCAAGTGCTGGTGAGACTCGATTTCCACTTTCACTCTGGAGGAGTTCCAAGTTTAGATTTCCTCCGATAACACCTACAACAAGGTTATTCGAACCAAAATCAAGTCCTGCAACTTCTCCAGCACAGTCACTGAACCGGAGTACTGCAAGAACAGCTAATAGCATCACGGTGACTGGTCCAATTTTGATCACACCCACACACGATTTATTCAGAAGAGAACACTGAAACCCCGAAAACCCCTCAGTACAACTACAAGGCCAAATCCTCTCTCATTCTTGGTTGAATAGACGTGAATAGGGTTCATGAGGACTGGCTGGCGATTGAGCCAAAAATTGAGTGTTTGATTGAGATAAAAAGTAATTTGATTCGCAAGTTATGTTCATCACAACTCGCGAAATGTTTTCAAGCAATGAATTGTATCTCTTCCGCAAGAGAAGACGAACAAAAGCCTTAATTCTGCTTCCTTCTGTATTGGACGCCAGGTTGGAGCTTAGCCTTTCCACCAGTGGGTGTGCACACAACATTTCCACAGTTTCCGCAGAGAACAGATGTGGAGGCGTGGCTGAAAACAGTCATGCTGAAAAGAAGAAGAGATGAAACATGATGAATAAAGATGTCGAAATGAGTGAATTTGAGAGTAAAATAGGAGAAAAATCGAACATTTTCTGGCAGTTTTGGCATTTGACATCAAGGAAATAACTGTTTGGTGATTGAACAAGGCGCTTCAGCTTGTGTTTGCCAGCTTCAGCTTTCTTTTCTGGGTGAAGGAGGTCAACTTTGAATTGGAACTAAAAAACGGAAAAAAATGCGGAAGCAGAGTGAAAATAGTTGTGTGAAGAGCAGGATAGTGTCAGAAGTACCTTTTTAACCATTGCTTGAGATGCAAATTCCCCTTTTGCCTTTGATCTGACAACAGGAAGGTTATGGGAAGTGACGATTTTGTGAAACATTCTCTTCAGAGAATCGTGAGATGTCATGCAAAGAATAACATAAAATGAAATTTGGTAATGTCGCGTGTTATGGCTTTTCAGTCATCTGCGTCACAAATTGGGGCATCAGGTGATGAAGAAACGAGTAGGAAGGGGAGATGACTGTAGCGAGGATATTTTGGGAAATGATAGAGTGATTATGGAGAGAAAAAAGGATTGGATCTAGGATTGGAGCGGTGAACCATTCGAAAGGCGACTGGATTGGAGTCGCCTTTTTCGACGAGTCAAACAACTCTGGAAATCGAACCCGAAATTTGTACTTTACAAACATCTGTATTTCCGAAATCAGAAGAGAAATAGCCATTTCCATCGAATTTGGAGTGTTGGCAAGGATTGTCGAGAAAAAGCTTGACAGAGCTTCCATAGCTTTTGCAATTGCCAATACATCGTTCTCACTTTGAACAAGAATACACCTTATGGCTCCGGCAAAGATGTGAGAAGAAACGAGAGATGAGGACGGTGGCTCGTCGAACGAAGTGTGGAGTGCGATTAAAACAAGGCTTTCGTAGCTTTTATCAACCTCATAGAGTGGTTGTTGAGCTGATGTTGGAATTGTAATTTGCTTTACTGCCTTTGAAGTACTTTGAGCGACATTATGAAAGTCAAAATGGTTTATCATATTGAATGCCTCTGTAATCAGACTTTCAGAGAAGAGGGGAGCCATCTCTGGAAACCCATCATCGCTCGTGAATGTGGTGAGAATTTGATGAAAATCTAGTCCTTCAGAGCGCGCTGTATGAAAGAGGTTATGAACACGTTGTGACGATCCCGGTCGAATGTGCGACTCATCGAGATGATGGGCCTGTTGATGCTGTACAAGTAAATTAATGCTATGATATGTGAAGAGACGATATGAAATGTCAACTTCTTCAAGCCCGTTAATCTTGATAGCTGTTCTGATTTTTTCTAGAAGTTGAAGGAATGGGAGTGGATTAGCCATCTGAAATAGATCAGCAAAAGTCTTTGGATATTCGGGAAAAAGTTCAATAAGACAGAAGGATGATTTATAATTTAATTGTGAAATTGGAGTGTAATAGCGTTGCCGAACAAGAGAAAACTGAGGAGTCGGTTCCTCAGGAAGATCGTGGTCTTCCTCGGGTGGTACCATCGAGAAGAAAGCTGAAAGGCTCTGTGTCTCGGATAAGAAGAGTTCTGGACAGAGATGTTGATAAGATCGACCCATGAATGCATGGAGAACCCACTCGATTCATTCATTACTGCAAAAAAACGACAGAACTCAACTCCATCTGATACATCTGGAAAGAAATGGTATTTTATTCAAGTAGATTTACCGTTTTCTCCGTTTTGCCTCAGGAAAACTCGAGGAGAAATTATTCGTGAAGAAGCTCTTCGAAAACAACAAGAATGGGATGAGAAACAAGGTATGTATTACATTTGCCTCTCACTCACATCCTGGATTATTTTCTTTGTTAGCGAAGAAAATTCAAAAACCCCAAACGAAATCAGACTTTGAACGAATTAAAGATCAACCTGAACCCGTTTGATGTTTTCCATCATCCATCAAGTTATTTCCTTCCTTTTTAGGTATCTTCACCAGAGCTTCAATCCGATGATGGACCACTACCATCAGTTGAGCACGTCAAAAGCGCCCTGCGCAATTTTGGAGAGCCCGCAACTCTCTTTGGCGAGAATAATTTAGAAAGATTTAAAAGGTTACGACTTATCCAACTCAAGAAAGACCTCTCTGTTGGGCAGCATGTGTGGCATGAAGCTAATGTCTGTTTTCCGCACTTTTTACAATGTTTTCAAGTCTACCTCCGTGAGTACCAACAGAGGACTCCTTTTTGGTCGATTTCCTTGGGATATATCTTACGTCGAACCATACATCACATCTTCCTCTGAAGCGAAAAGTGGTGAGTCATCTAATGTGGATCAAGTCAATACTATCACCGAAAAGAGCAAGAAAAGCAATTCACTCGCATTGCCTGCTGATTTACAGCCATATGCCTTGAATTGGACGGAATGTGAAAAGAGGCTCAAAGCAAATCACGATAAATATGATTATATCTTATTTTCTCTCTTGGCATGCAAGTTCTGTTCATTGTTTATCATTTACCTCCTTTTTTCAGCATTTTCTCCAAGAATGGGAACATTCTCTCTCACGGATGCCAGATCATATTAGAACTTCTGTGGATGGGAAGCAAAAGATTCGTGTTTATAAACAGTGTGATAGTTACATCCAACCATTGCTGAAACATCTTAGAAAGAAGGTATTTAGCCCGTTTAGGAGCGTTTCTCTCCATTTCTTGACTTGAATTGTCTCCTCTCTCTAATTCGTGTTATATTCTCTTCCAGACTCTTCAAGATGATCTACTTAAGCCAATAACAGAAATCTGTGAGCAGTTATCTCGTGGAGAGTTTAATAAGGCAGATGAAACTTATATGCGGCTTGCCATCGGAAATTCTCCATGGCCAATGGGTGTCACAAATGTATATTGTTTTTTTCGCGTCAATCTGTGCATTTTAGACGGGAATTCATGAACGTTCAGCAGAAGAGAGGATTACAACAGACAAAATTGCTCATATTTTAAATGATGAGGCTCAACGCAAATACATCCATTCACTGAAGCGTATCATGACTTTTGTTGCGGAAATGAGCACTGATAACCCGAAGAGGTGAATATTTAGACTTTTATGTTCTTTATTCAGCACTTCATTGAAGAATTGAATCATCACCCAACTTTCCTTCATTCTCGGTGAAATGTTTCAGAAACTCCGAATTTTGTAACTTCACTTGGTTGCTTGCTTCCCAGTTGAGGCCAATGCTTCTTTTCTTTCCTTCCGTCTTTGGCGTTTTCTCTGTGCTCGAGCTCTGAGAAAAAGAATCGAGAACGCGAGCGATATACTTTCGAGAAGCAATTTCCTCTTCCGATCTGAGAGAATTTTTGATGATTCCAACATTCTTCCTGTGGTTCTATATGTTTAGGGAGATAATGATGGAGATTGGCACACTTTTGACTTCAAATGATTCTTAACATCGGTAATATTGAACATATGTGGTGGTGGTGTGCACACAGTGCATTGGACAACTTTTGTCGAACCATCAACGATATCTAAGAACGGATTTTTCTTAATCAGTCGTCTGAGTGGCCTCTGAAGTTCAGAAGCCATCAATTTTTCTTGAAGTGGATCTACCTCGATTTCATCTTCTTCTTCATCTTCTTCAATTGAATCTAGCAGTGAATTCATTGATGAATCTGGATCAGAGTTCTCTGATTCACTAGTTTTTGCTGCCGAGTGCTTTCGCTTCTGTTTTTGGGGTATTGGTTCGTCTTTTGATTCACCTTCATCCTCAGAAGATTCTTTTTGCTTTTCTTTTCGCTTTTGACGAAAGCCACGAGCCATCGATGTTTTATCAACTCCTGGCGTCACATGACCCATTTCATCATCAGAAAAGAGAGTACACCCACTATTTTGTGAATATCGATGATGTAATGGTGAATCATTGTCAACAGAGATCTAAATAAGATTTCAAATTCATTGTGAAGTGAGTTAATCATCAATCTGCATTTTTCCATCGTCACTACTCTCATCAGGCTCGACTGGTTCTTCCATCTGTGTCAATTGATAATAGTCTGCAAATCGAAACAATTGTTCTTGTATTAAGGCCTGAGATTCTTCATTTTCCTTTTGATAAAGTAAATGGGCTTGATGAGCATGGATGATGCCCTGTGTCATATCGCCTTGATCAGCATATGCAAGTGAGATGAGGTAGCACACATCAAAGTTTTCATCATCAACTGAAATGAGTTGTTGGAGAATTGGGAGAGCGTGTTGTGAAAGTCGGAGATCTACGAGTAATTGAGAAGCTATCAACCTTTCACTTGGTGAAGGAAGTTCGTCTTCATCTGATAAACACATAAGTGTAAGAAGATTGTCAAACCGTCAAAAACAGGAGAATCTAGGAGGGGGATCCATTGTTGGACACTTGATGTGATTGCTGCTTGACAGTTCTGGAAAAGTGTCTGAATATTGGCTCTTCGTTGCTCTTGCTCTGTTGGGGAAAGAGAAGGATCACGAAGCGACGCATCTAATTGGCGCATCTCGGTCATCAAGAGAGAGGCTCGGTTTTGGAGGGCTCGTCGATCATTTGGTATTAATTCCAATGCCATTGAAATAAATGAATGGGCTTGGTGAAAAGCTTCTGTTTGAGGAAGGTCCATTAACAGAATTAAGTCAGCTTGGGACACCCTTGCTTGAACAATCTCGTTTTTGAGTTGATTGACTCGATCAGAATCCTGAACAAGTTGGGCAGCTTGACCCTCAGCCTCAGCTATTCTAATACCAGTGTTATACAATTCCATTGCCTCTTGTTGGTTCGGTGTGATCATCGCAAGATTGAAATATCGAATTGGATTTTGCTGGGGTTGTAGTTCAATTGATCTTTGTAGCAACGCCCCTGCTTTATCAATAGCTAAATCTCCGTGATATCCAACAACCTGTTCATTGATTAACAGCTCTGCGAGCATATCCATGACTTGACAATTGTCTGGATGGTTTTTATCCATCTCCATAAGGAGATTGACCGCAAGTTCAGGATCTGTGACTGCAATTTCCGCAATGTCATCCAAAGAAGGAATAGAACGCTTCTTTTTGGACCTATCCTTCTTTGCCATGAGAAAAAAGAAAAAGAGTGGTCTGTGTGACATGAATGATTCAAAACCGAACAATTTATTCAGAATATGATGCAAGAAGTAAAAAGTATCAGTGAAGACATTCTTATTCCAGAATATCACACCAGGCACCATTCAGCACACGAAGAGATCATCCTCTTCTCCATCATTTGGTTTCAACCAATTATCACCGTCACTCAACTTCCCATTCGTTCTGTTCATCAAGGTCAGTTGGATCAGCTGTTTGTGAGGAGGAAGATCTGATTCCTGAGAGAGGATTAAAGAAGAGAAGTCGAGCAGACCATCCGCTGTGATAGTGAAGGGTGTTGAAGTTGTAGAGAGAGCCACAGGGCTCTTTAGAACAGTTGCAATTCGAATTGGCTGGAGTGTTTGTTTTTGCAATGCCTGAGTCATCAAAGATGGAAGTGAGTGAGAACAGAGACATAAACAGACCATTCGAAGAACGATTCGATGAGTCACGTGTTGTGTCCACACATCTCCAAGGGCAGGGAGTAGTTGAGCTTCCTGTTGTGGCTCAGACTGTGGTTGTGACTTCGGAGGTTTCGTTGTGAGCTGATTGGTGCACACAACTGCAATCTTATTCATTTTCGCGATTGAATTTAATGCAGAAGCAATTTCAGTGATGATCAAGTTCCGTGTGCTGATACCGTCCTCAAATTGGTGGCGCAGTGGGGCTGAAATCGAATCGATGACGATGAGATGAACGTGTGGATGTTGTTCAAGGAATGTTGGGAGATTTCGAACTGTAGCAAGGAGAGTAGTATGTGAATGGGGACGGTAAACATGAATTCGAGTGAGAAACTCCTGGACAGTTGGCGCTCTGAAAATGAAAGAAATAAGGAGAACAACTGTGGGATATGCGTAGACAACGATTCTGCCATCATTGCCGCTCGATCTGGCATAAAGCTCCCTTCAGTATCTTCATAGTCAAAACGTGACGAAGAGATGAAAAAGTAGAGACCGATGTAGACAGCTTCGGAATTTGGTCCAAAAAGTGACGCAGGCAGTTGAACACTCAGACAAAGTTGAATACACATTTGCGTTTTTCCAGAGCCTGGACTTCCGCCTGGTGAAATCAGAGAATAGGAAAGGCTGACAGAATTCTGTGATGCTTCCGACAGGGATGCCACGCCTGAGGAGGTCATCAAGCGGCTCACATAGTGTGGGAATGGTTGGAAGAGAATCGTACTCTTGGATCACTTCCCAAGCTGTTTGCACAGTGATTCGGTCATTTGATGCTGGAATGGTAAAAGATTGTGTTTGTGGTTGTGTCTGGGTCTGCCGGATCGTTCCGAGTGAGAACTTTTTGATGATACTGAGGATGTCGAGAGCCTCTGAAGGTTCAATTTGAAGTTCTGACGATGAATAAATAGGATGAAGAAGAGACCGCCAGCAAGCTCAGATGGTCGTAAGTTGATCACATCATCGACTGTTGAGAACCCATTTTTGAGTAGGAGAGAGAGGGTAGAGGAAGAGAGCGGAATATTGTCAAGTGGACGAGATTCCATGTTTGTTATGGGGGATCTGTTTCGTGAACGGTCGACTTAAATTGAAAAAACGATGGAAGATGACTTCCACTACAGAATCAAGATTGAAGTGGATGTGAAGGGGAACAATATACGGCCACGGGTACAAGAAAATGAAGCAGAGAAATTGGTTGTGATTTGATTTGGTGACTCGTTATGATTTCAGACAGAAATAAGATTACAAGTCGGGGTCGTTCCAGATGGATCCTTCCCCGAAGCTGTATGTTCCAGGTCCGTTGATTGTGCCATCCTTCCAGGTGCCTTCGTACGTGTCTCCGTTCAGGAAAGAAAGAACACCGTGTCCATGCTTACGGCCATTAGCCCATTCTCCATCATAAACGACATCGGGTGTGATGAACTTTCCTTCACCATGGCGCTATTCGATGCAAAGAAAAAGTGAAATCAAATGAGGACAAACCATATTGCGTTTCCACTCGCCTTCATAGCGGTACCCATTGGCTGTGACGAGGACACCATACCCGTCAGCGTTGTCTTCTTTCCATGCACCGGAGTAGACGTCACCGTTTGCGCTGTGAAGCTCTCCCTTCCCGTCTTTCTTGGCATTGACCCAGTCACCAGTGTAAGAGTCACCATTAGCATACGTGAGAGTTCCCTTACCGCCTTTGTGATGGAAAGAAGGGAAAGAACGATGACAACAGATGAAGACGAAAAGAAGCAAACAAGCTTTGTTGTCTTTCCAGTATCCTTCGAAGCGTTCGCCATTGTGGTACGAGAGAATACCAAAGCCATCCTTCACATCGTTTTTCCAATCTCCATCATACACAGACCCATTGGGGAAGGTGTATTTTCCTTTGCCGTGCATCTTCCTGTCGAGCCATTCTCCCTCATAAATGCCTCCATCAGAGTAGTAGTACGTTCCGCGTCCGTTCATTTTGCCTGAAGAAGGATATTTGCGAAAAGTGTAAAGAAACCATCTCTGAACTCTCCATCGTATTTTTCGGGGCGTTCACCTGGCTGGGCTGCATAGGTGACTGTACCACGTCCATGACTGAAAAAATAAAAGACGATTATTCAAATTGTAGGAAACCGTTTGTCATCTTTCCACTCACCATCGTACACATCGCCGTCAACGTAAGTATATTTACCTGCACAAACACAATAAAATAAAGGAGAAATATGCTGAACCTTTTCCGTCCATTTTCCCGTCCTATTGAAGAAACAATGCAGAAAAGAGGGAATCACAAACCTTCCATTCTCCTTCGTAGATATCTCCATCAGCATATTCAAGACGACCATAGCCATGAATTCGACCCTCAAACCATTCTCCATCATAGACATTGTCTGAGCAAATGAAATGAGAGAGAAAAGCGACGGAGATGGTTGCGATGGTTGAAAGATTCAATTTGATGGATGACGAAAATGTAAGAAAGTGGAGCATACGATTGGCATATGTGCAGACACCCTCTCCATGAGGCTTGTCATCCATCCATTCTCCTTCGTAGATGCCTCCATCTACATATGTGTATTTCCCACGACCCTGACGCTTCCCGTAGTAAATATCTCCATCATATGTCTCACCATTAGTGTAGGTGATGCGTCCACGGCCGTGCATCTGGCCAGCCTCAATAGGTCCGTTGTAGATCATTTTCAAACTGGGGATCGAACCCACAATTCGAAATAGTGTTGGAGCGACAAACGAGAAAACTTCAAAACAGGAAATGAAATAAGAAGTTACTATTCTTTCGGTGCTAGACCAGAAGTGGATTGGACTTTAAGCAACTTCTTCTGCCGAGAAAGATGTTTCTTGGTGACGACAAAATGTGGGGTAATCGATTGCTTATATGCCGCGATAATCGATTGGATGAATGAAAGGACGTTCACAAGATGCGTTAAGATGAAAATCTTTTTGTTATTCCTCAAATTGTCTGGTGTAGACGTACCATCCAACCGTTCAGCATTCAGAGACGTCGTTGTGGGCTCAGCACTCGACTCTACGCCGAGATGTGGTGTTGGAGGCTTTGTAAACCCAATATTCCTCCTGAATGTCTCGTTCTCTTCACTGATTACCTGCTTGACGTGAGCAACAAAGTTATCCATGGCTCCGTTGCCAGGTGGGACAATCGCTGTGTCTGGTGTTCCTGTACGAGCACCTGTGGGTGTGTTAAAGATTGATTGTGGGGCAGTCGATGGAGGTGTATTAAGATTGTAGGCTTGAAGTTGTGGAACACTTGGGGTTGCTTCGGGAAGGGAAAGGTGTGGAACAAAGGCGACAGTTCGCTTCTTTGAGGGGATGTATGGAGGTGGTGGTGCTTGAGGAATAGCTCCAGCGAGATTTGGAGGGGGACGAGAAAGGGCAGGTGGTGGAGTCACGGATGGTCGAATCGGAGGGTTCCCAGAAGAAAGAGTATCAAGAGATGGAAATGCAGTTGGGTCCACTGGTTTTGAATTTGGAGGAAAGAATGTCATATTGTTGAGGACGAGATCCATTTGTTTCTTCACAGTAGCTAAATCGAGAGCGATAAGATATAAAACCAAAGTAAGCAGAGCCATCAATGTTTGTTGAGAGGAAATTTCTTCAAGATCGGCATTAGTGTCATTGGCATGCACGAAAAATGGTTGGAGGTAATATTTGACGATAACTTGAAAGACTGTGAAATTGGAGCTATTTTGTGATGGTGCTGGTGTTGATGGACGAGTGCCTTCTGAAAGGAGTGAGTGAAGTTGTTTGAAGCACGTTGGGAGGCTGTCAGCATTCGAAAACATATTCATAAAGCGATTTAAAACAATTTTGATCAAATTCAATTGTTCATTTGTTGGTTGTATCGGAACAAAAACCTGCACATCATTTACTGGTTTGGATAGAGGCTGTTCCTCTTGTTGAGGTTGCTCTTCTTGTTGAGGCTGTTCCTCGTGTTGAGACTGTTCCTCTTGTTGAGGTTGTTCCTCTTGTTTAGGTTGTTCTTCTTGTTGGGGTTGTTCCTCGTGTTGAGGTTGTTCAGGAAGTGATTCTTGTTTAAATTCTATTGCCTTCAATTCTGTGAGAGTTTGATTTTGTTGAGTTAAAGACTCAATATTCTCAAGTAGTGTAGCTTTTTCAGTTGAAAAAGTCTTTCTGAGTTCCAACATCTCTTCTTGTAGGCATCTATTCTTTTCTTTTTCTTCTTGGAGTGATTTCTCGAGTAATTCAATGGTATCGTTCTGATGTCTGATAGTATCTGACATATCTGATAGTTTATTGTTTGATGAAAGATGTGATTTACTGACTTTTTGCTTGTACAGCTCAATTTGATTTTCATAAAATGAACGCTCTTCTTGACGGCTATTGTAAAGTTTTGTGATAACATCCTTTGCTGACTGTAAAAGATTGTTCGATTCTGTCTGTTGTTTCTCAAGAAGTGCCGTGTAATGATCCACCGTGGACTGGAGTTTGCTCTCGAATGATGCCATCTCGTCCAGCATCTGTCGTCATGAAAATAATCATTGATGAGAAGAAAGATCGAACCTGTGCTGGTACGGAATGGCCTTGTTGAGTAGTCATGGAGGGTGTAGACAATAAAAAAAAGTGTGAGATAGATCTATCACGAAACACAATTAATCTCGATACATCTCATTCTACAATCCCTGCTCGTTATTTTGACTCCACACAAATCAACAACGATAAATTCAAACTGAGCTGATCATTATGGAAGCTCGATTTCAAAAAGAAAAGAAAAATTGTTGACTGGAGATATACGAAGAAAGAATAAGTAGATTTATTATCCCAGTATTAGCAACACTCAAAACAGAAGATATTAACAGTGATTATTCTTTGTCTCTTGCATCAGAGACACTTCAGGGTGTTTTCAGACAGATCTCATCAACCACTGTTCCTTGCTGCGACATTTGGACAGTGAATTGTCCTGTGACAGGTGGTGGCTGTTGAGATGAATGCTGATTCACGAATTGCTGTTGATACCCAGGCAGCACAGAAGGTTGGTTTATTTGCGATGGGAGTGTTGTCGGTGGATCGCTGGGTTGGGGATGATATTGGAATGTAGCTGGGTTGGACAGTGGAGGAGGATAGTATGTCTCCAGACTGTTTGTGAATGTGTGGTATTGATCAGAACCTGAGGTGTTGATCATAGGCGATGGATTGTGTTGGGCGATCTGGAAAGAGAGAGACAGAGATGAAGAGAAGAAGGGAGGGGAGAAGAGAAAAAGAGAAAGACGAACGAGAAGTCGAACAAAAGATAAGGATCTGAGACACACGGTCTTTGTTCTGTGTTTCCAACAGCAGCATCCCGCAACAACGATCAATCCCAGCATACAAACACAAACAATTCCACCAACCACAAACCATGTCCAGATCGGTGTCACTCTCATTTTCCGAATTGTGAACGTGTTCACTTTCGGAAGTGTCAGGTTGCATTTTGCGCTCGATATACTCGACACTTCGAAATTTTCTCCAAATTGAAGAAAACTTGTCGGTGTCACCAATTCCCAATCAGACACCAAGAGCGATCTCGATGTTGGATGCATTCTCATGTCCATTGCACCTCCCACACGCCCATACTTCTTCAGGGACACGATATATGTCTCCTGTTCGAAATCAGACCCATTAATCATTACCTTCAGTTTGAACGCGTCAGTGTCAGCATCTGTCCCTCCACGCCCTGACATTGCATAACCCAAATTGTCGGCTTCACCGCAGAGAACAATGGGGGGCTCACCGGGAGTCGTGAAGCTCCATGGGAATGTGGATGAGAGTGTGCATTCTTGATACCACACCTTCGTCACTTTGTACGTGGTACCCGGAATGAAAAAGTCCGATCCAACTTTGAGTTTTTTGCTCTGTAATTGTCCGTTCGAGTTCAGCTGGAGTTCGAGCGTTGTTGTGTCTGGGTCAGTGCCACATCGTTCCACATCCATCCGATATGTCGCGTTCATGAAATCCGTCCCGTTGATCGACAGAGTGAGATCGGGATCAAACCGCGCGTTCATTCCTACGACCTCCCCACATTCGTGAACTCGGGGATCATCCTGTAGTTGGAATGTACAAGTGTTAACAATCGGAACATAACATTCTGAGTTCCACAACTTTACCACTTTGTACTTCTCCCCAAATTTCAGGAAATCTGAAGTTGCGATGTCGAGGAAGTTTGAATAGAGTGTTGATGACCTTTTTGAATGCAACACGATCACTCCCTCTTCCCATTCTGCTCCGACTCGCTGAACAAGCATGTTATGGTCAACCGGAAGAACTGTCCATCCAAAGATTTCGAATTCAATCAGAGTGCCAGTCATTCTGGTTAGAACTTTGGATATCTCTGATTCACATTTGTCTTGTGGCGGCTGAGTCAACAAAAAGCCGAACAGAGTGAAATCCTCTCTGCTTTTCATCGATTTGTTGAACCAGATGGACCAATCATGTTCTGGCGGTGGGAGTGTGTTTCCCGCTTCCAGGTTGATCAACTCGTACTCATGCTGTGCGTGGAAAAGCGTTGGTGACAATCCAACTTGAACAACGTGAGTGAATCCTTGATTCGACTTGACAAACCCACATTTCAATACTGTCGAGTCGTTCTTCGATCGGAACGTCCCTATGTACTGGTCATAATTCGTCAGTCCTTCCCCATCAATCCGAAGTGTCATTGTTGATTCGTGGAATGAGAGTGATGTCACACTCGGCCCAAACTTCGCTGACTCAGCGAAGTAAGCATCATCACTGAAAGCATTTGGTCTTTCTGATGTTGTCAAACAGTACTCCCACACATCAAACGCAACACAACCCATTAGAGACATGTCTGTTTGGAATCGATTGGTGTTGATCTCTGTGTAGACATTGTGGTCGAAGAGAAGCGATGACGCTTCGTTCTTTCCATCCAACTGACTCAGATACACCGCTCCGTTCCGTCGAGCTTTGTTCCTTTTGAACGAACTATCATAAATCGATACTTTTGACACAGAGAACATGTACAGAGGAGGCCTCTGGGATTCGCAATCAGACATTTCGAATTTGGACAGCACAACAACAACTTTGCATGACGAATCTGCGCTGATCTCAAACGTAGAGTGTGTTCCTTCTGATGAGCAATTCGAGAAACAAGTGTCCGAGACAAACACTTTCACCGCATCTGTTGTCGAAACAGTGAGAGCGAAGCAGCCAGAACTATCGGCAGATTCGATGTCGGAGAAGGTTGTGTGGAGGATGGAGATTGGGCACACCAAGTTGATGTCGAGTCCAGTCGACGATGAGACGAAGTCACAATGCACAAACCAGATGTGGTCTGTTGCCTTCGCTTCTCCCAGCTTGGATGACAGACTTGTGCTGATTGTTTCGTTCACGTATTCGAATTTCGATTCATCAGTCACATGAGGAACGTCCGTGTTGGTGGATTTCGAGAGAAGGGAGAATGTTGTGTTAGATGACAACGTAGATCCGCTCACTCCAATCTCCCGAACCACAGATCCACGAAGAACATCAATTGACTTCTCCACAACACAATCCACAATCTTCTGTTTCAGCGGGAGGCGGGGCAAGGGCGAATGATCGGAAACACACGATGAGATGTTCGAGATCTTCATCGACGACAAAAGGCTTGAAAATCCAAATAATATTCCCTCTCCAATCCATTTCTTGTCCATTTCCATCCCGATACCTTCCCGAGTCACGCCTGTCACATCTGACAATGAACACGATGATATCAATAGCATTCCATCCATTGAAGATCTACCATTCCACAACAGTCGTGACATTGGCCTGAAAATTCCTTCACTGTTCCAGAAAGTACAACTGTGAAGGGACAGGGTGTTTCCTTCGTGGTTTGGTGAACAAGTATTCCAACGTAGGACGAAAGGAGAGTTGTGAATCCTCGTCTCGATGCTAACTCCAATCATACTCACTTGAGAGTCTTCGATCACGGCGATCAATGATTCTGCTGTCTTGGCGTTTGATGAGACCAATTTGGCTTTGGGATCGTTCAATAGCCGACCTGCATGGGCGTGTGCATCACGTAAAACGAACGTAGAATTTATAACAGTGAAAAGTGCTTCGATTTTCTCTTCTTGTCCTTCATCAGCAGATATATCGTCATTTCGTAATGATGGTGAGAAGATGATATGAGTTTGTGAGTTTCCTTGCAGTATTCGTGTAGAGTCCCTCACAATCTCGCCATCTGTTAGGTACAGTCCGTCTGACATAATTTTCAAAGATTTTTCCAGTTTAATAGAAGTAAATTGATCGGGTTCTGAGAGAGGGCTGGATGCGAGCCAATCATGGCGATGGTGCAAGGATATTGTTCCAGATGGATGCGAATGCAGAGTAACAAACCAAAACAAGTAAATAATGTTCATTGACAGTCAGTTGACAACACAGATCAAGAATAGGAGATCACGGTCCCGTAACATTGTTGAACGATCAACAGCGCCAGGTGTATGCTTTTGTTCATTTTTCCACCTTCATTCTTTCGTTCACCTCTGTTTTAACAGTTTTTTGAACCTTGCGGGAGGATCCTCCTCTTATATCGAGTTTTGATGGACAAGATCCTCTCTGTCAATGTACTTCGCTTGTATTCTCGTTTTATTCGATTTGCTCACTTTCTCTTACCGTCCTTTCCTTTCTTCTCCCCTTTTCAAACCTTCAGTTGGAATATTCAATCAATTCTTGACGTCCATCTAATCTCTCGTTTTTTTCACGTTTACATCCTCTGAAACCGGCCTCCTGCTATGTATCTGCATTTTTATTCGCAAACAACTCATAATTTTCCATCCCATTTCGAACATCTTTTTCATGATCATGATTCTTTGAAGACAACAAATTTATTAAATTAATTTCAGGATAACAAGGAAGAGAACAACTAAAAGTGAAATGAAATCAAGAGTCAGATGAACATCACTCATCGTCATCATCATTATTATTCACAGCCTTTGCCCGAGACTTCAATTGCATACGTTTTCTTCCTTGTTGCGGTTTTTGAGTCGATGTTTGGAAATCTTGTTCAATTAGGGGTTGGGTATCATCAAACTTGTGCTCTTGCTCAATTGAGTCGATTTGCGTTTCGGTTGGGGCTTGTGTTTGCGGAGTGCGATTGTTGTGAAGATCGGCAGATGAAAAACCACCGTAAGGATCGTCAGCACCTGAGTCACCAATTCGATCACGTTCTCGGGCGTAGCTATCACCAACAGCAGTGGCATCATCTCGTTGTCTGAATAGAAAAAACACGATGCAAGATAGACTGGAACAGCAAACTGGATTGTTCCCATTTGTCCAATATGACCACGAGATTTTTCCTGGCTACGGTCACCAGTGATTCTACCGAGAACAGTTGTAAGCCCGCCGACAATAGGGTTGGATGCACGTGGACCACGATTGAGCTCTTCCAATTCTCGGATCTTGCGAGAGTTGATATCTGCGGCTTGCTTTTCTTTCAACTAAGAGGAATCAGAAGTACAATATAAGAGACTCTTCTTTTCTTTTCTTCAAGTTCCTCTTCGTGTGAATGCATTTTTGTGAATGAGTCAATTTCTTCGAGAGTCAAGAAGTTGGACATTCCGCATGCGACAGCCTCATTCCAAGCAAAGAGAATTTCAAATGATTTGTCGGTGATGGAAGTTTCATCTGCGATTGACCCAATCTGAGTGAATTGGAATCGTGGAGGACAATGAGAAGATGAGGGTCGATAATATAGAACCATACACATGATGAAACAAGTTGAGATAGAGTTTGTAGGACATCAGAATCTGCGAGAACATTGCTTGACGTGGATGAGGCGAGGAAAAGAACGGTGGAGTCGATGGCCTTATGGATGAAATGAACACTGCCATATGTGAGCATAAGAGTCTCTGAAAATGTTGATTTTTGCATTTCTTGGGTAAAGAAAGAGATAAGGCCGTCAAATCGCTTTTCGTTATCGTCGAAAGAATGCTTGAGGATCGCTTAAGAGCACCGATAAGGATATTTATATCGCAATCAAAATGACAAACTTCGTCCGTCACGTGTCAAGATTGCTGCACCAATTAATCCAGACATCCACAAGATTTTGGAATGAAAACAAAGGGCCTCATCAATTCGTTCGATGATATGTTCCGAAAATGAAATAGTGGAAAATATATCTGTTTGTAAATCAGGGGATAGACAGCGAAGACGGCGCTTCAAGCATATTTTCACGACCCATCAATTCACCACCAGGAACTACCATGGGAAGCCCCAATACCAACTTTTTCTCGTCTGGTTTCACTCCATCACCATCTTTCGCTGCTCACAGGGGACATTCGCTCGTCAGTATTTCCCCCTTCATGTCGCAGCACTTTGGAAATCCTGTTCCTGTTCCTGATCTGACGGGAGCATCACCTGCTGCCACTCCACAAACTGTTCTGTTTGTTTCACCTCCGCGAACTCAAGACACATTCTCAAACATTTCACAATCACCCACCCCAGGTACTCAGACTCCCCGACAGTATTTTTTACAGTATTCAGGGATTAGTTCAACGACTACAGGCACATCAGCTCCTCAACCATCACAGCCAATCCCCCGTCCTAATTCGATGAATCTAACAACGAAAACAGAACATTCTCAGACTTCAGAACAGTTTCCTTCCCTTTCTTCAATTTTATCACCACCAACAAATGGATTTCCTGAAGAAGAACAGAATCAGAACCTAATGTCTGTTCCAAAGCTGAATTCAAAGAATAAGGCCTTTGTTCCTCGCTGGAAAATGTCAGGCTCATCATCAGAGACACCCGCAACAAGTACACCTCCCGTGCACTTCATCAGCCGACTGGAGCTCTATTCTCAAAAGCCCCAACATTTCGTCCGAAACAGGCAAAGATTCAGATTTCACCTCGAAATGCTCGAGCAAACCATCCAATTGATCTCACCCAGCCCTTGTTTGTCCACCCGCAACAGCAATACCCGCCAATTGGCGTCCATTCATCCACTCTCGTCCCACCGACACAAACATCTCCAAGCTCACAAACCCAAAAACAATTTTCCTCTCCGAAAAGCGGGAATGATGGAATTGGATCAACAGCCGCGACCATCCTCGAATACATCCGCAACGAAACGTCATTCTCTCAATCGCAAATCAACACTTTCCAGAGGCCCTATGCTCCCAGCCACAACCAGAACAACCCCTACTTCCCCCGCGCAAGTGAGTCATCGATCACACTCGTGTCGTGTTACGGCACTTTCCTCGAACTGGCCGAAGATATGCTCGGAGCCCGATTCCTCCAATCCCGCCTGACAGAAGCGAACGAGAGCGAAATCACGCAAGTTTTCATCGAGCTCACCACAGGGAAGAGGACGATCATCCAGCTTATGACCCACAGCTACGCCAACTACGTCGTCCAGAAGCTGTTTGAGGTCTGCTCGGACGAGCAAGTGCTTGTTCTGTTTGATGCCATACGCGGGCACTTCTCAGCTCTTTCGTTCGACACGTTTGGGTGTCGAGTGATGCAGTGTGCCATTCCACGCATCCTCTGGACAATATGTTTGTCCTCACTATATTATATACCCTCCAAACACTCTCACATTTGCCTCAAACAACTGGTTGTTGATCTCCTCTTGATAAGTCGGATCACTGAGTTTCACCAAGTTCACACAAATCTCACAAACACGACGAGCCATCACGTTGGTGACTGTAAAATTCGTGTCAACGATCACAATGATGATCCTATGCTTCAAGATCGCCTCCGTGTGGCAGGGAGGAGAAGAGGACAGACAAGACTTCCACAAAGTGGTCAACTGGATGTTCGTGCTCGGGGAAGCTGGTAGTCACCATTATTTCGGCTTGTCTGGGTGTGCCTGCACAAAAGTTGGAAAGAACGAAAAACGATTCTTTCAGAGGGTCTTTCAAGCTGGTGAAGAATCAGGCTGTCTTCAGCCGGGCAACAGAAGCGGAATTCGCTTTGCTCAGAGTGTCAAAGGCAGACGACGCTGTTTCAGTTCGGGTGGAGGGCCTCTTCGATCGTCCTCGCCTTTCGGGATCTTGACTGTTGCGAAGAAGATGATGTTCTCACTCGGCCGTGAAGTCCACATCACACCAACCTCCTTCCGCGAACTGTGCCAGTCGTATCGTTCCGTTCTCGTTGAGAAGAGGGATATCATAAAGGCTGCCGCCCAGAAGCTCCGCAGTGGTCTGGATGTGCTCAAATCAACACGTGAAGATGTGGAACACCTCCGAGTCCAGCTCGATGAGCGCAAACAGGAAGACATGTTCAAAACAACCGAAGTTGAGGAACTGATGATGCAGCTCTTCGCCGACCGCAGAAACGCTGAAGAACAAACAAAGAAGGTCGGAGAGAAGCGAGCTCGTATGTTGGAAGAGGAGCAAGTCGCTCGACAGGAAGCCGCCGCTGCTCAGAACGAACTGGACAAGGTCATCGCCGCTGTCATGATTCTGCTCAAGCACGACACAAGTTGGAGCGATGCCAGAAAGAAGCTGACTGACCCTCACTTCATCCTGAACTTGCTCAACTTCAAAAGAGAGGCCCCGACTGACAACCAGATGAGAGCTGTCGAGAAGAACATCAGAATGTCTGGATTCAACTTCGAATCAGTCAAACAGGTGTCTGCCGCAACTGCCATGTTGTGTAAGTGGGTGTACAACATGGACACTTTCAAACTTGTGTTCGACAAGGTCGCTCCCATTCAAGCTGAAGTAAAAGCGAAGCTTGCTCTACTCGAAACGAAACAGCGCGATCTGCGCGAGTCGCAGCTGACCAGAACCAACATCCTCGTGTCTGGGCTGGCCGGAGAGAGAGCGCGGTGGATGGAACAAGTGCAGGCGTACGAAGTAGATCTCATCAACTTATTCGGTGATGTCCTCCTCTCAGCCTCCTTCCTCGCGTATGGAGAACCATTCACGCTCGAGTACCGCCCTTAGCTGATCAAGCTGTGGATGGAAAAGCTGAATTAGAGCGAAATTCACTTCACACCCAACTTCTCCTTCGAAAACTTCCTCGCCGAATCGACCACTGTCCGAAACTGGATCGCTCTGTACGGCCTTCCCAACGACCCCTTCTCCATCCAGAACGGACTTCTCGTCACCCGAGGCCGTCGCTGATCACTGATGATCGACCCACCAGAACTGGCGAACAAGCGAGTGAAGGCACTCTACCATGCGCAACTACATCAAACAGATTGAGAAGGCGGTGCAGTTCGGCCTTCCGATTCTGATGCAGAACGTGTCTGACCAGCTCGACTCAATCCTGCAGCTAGTCATCGACAAGGCCATCTTCAAGATGAACGGGGTTGAAGATGATCAGGTTTTTCTCGTAGGAGTTGTATGTGTTCGTCTCAGGAGTGCTGGTAGAGGAAATGCAAAGACAGAAGAACTGACTGATGAGAATGCCGATACAGAATTTATTAAGTGTGTCACCACTCCTCCATTCTCACGTTCGCCAGTTCTGGTGGGTCGATCATCAGTGATCAGCGACGGCCTCATCTCCTTCCATGCATTCTTCTCTCTCCTCTCAGAACACTTTCACTTCGTCGCTGGGATCGTCGCTCCATCTCATTCAATTGGCACACATTGGGAAACAGAGATAACCATTCGCTGTTCGAAATACCCGTTGATGTCGCTTAATTTGACTGGAACAGCATTCGAAGCATACACCGAGAAGAACACCACAACAAACGAGTCAAGCGGCGGAGAAGAGGCGGAGGAGCACATCGATCTTGTCTGGAACAAAACGGAGCAAGATATCCTTCAAAAACACATATATCTGAAAACCACGAATCGAATGTTTCATTTCACCATTGTTTCATCATTTCAAACACCATGACCTTCCATATTACACACTCTTGAAGAATTCAATTAAGATCAAACCAGAAATAAAAAATTGGTTTGAATTCACTTGAAAACGAAGTGTTTGTGAGTAAAAAGATGGGAAATTCGAGATTGCCGGAATTGATTCATCATGATTTTCATGATATTGGAATTTACGCGGGTTTACGCATATAGCACGGGATTCGTTGGGCACTATCACTCGGTTTCGATCATTGTTGAAGACTATCTGCAAAAATAGGTACTCCATCAACTAATTCAAGACCTCGAACAAAAGATATCAATGAACAGAGCTCAAAGAGTGAGGTGGTTCGAATGCAAGGAAAAACAAAGTCAACTGCCTCGACAAATGCCACAAAACAGCAAGGCAGCTCCACTCATGAAATTACCTTTGGCTCTGGAAAATGAAAACCCTCAATTATGACTACATGGTAATTCAATCAAGAAGAATTAGCATCATACGGTGGTATGATCGGGCGGGTCGGCTCATTTAATGGAACTGACTGTTACATAGATGTCATGAACCCGGTTCTGTCACCAACCCGGAACCTGGGGTCCAAATAAGCCATATTGGTCCACCTAAGAAAAAAAGTAAAATTGAGAATTCAATTCCGCGGGGAATCGGAGAAAACCTCAAAATACTGTACACAGCAGGAATGCACACTTTTTTCAAACTTTTTCTGCTCAAATCTCCACAACCAGATATCCGTTTTACACCGAACAAAAAGCATTTTTATCGTGAATACATCGAAAAAAGACTCACAAAAAACTAAATTTTTTTCCTAAGAAATTTTTGGGTGAGAAAAACAGCGTTTTTTCACATATTCCCAAATACCCAACCTTTTTTTATCATTTTTTATCAATATTTTAGTTTCACCAAAAAACGTTTCTGTGACAAATTTCATGAAAATTGGTTCACCGGCTGTTGAGATACACTCGTACACATTTTGAAAAGTGGCCAAAACGAGGTATTTTGAGGATTTCTCTACAGTCTGAATTGTTCAAAGTCGAACAAAAATAATTCAAAGTCGAAGTGAAATAATTCAAAGTCGAAGTGAAATAATTCAAAGTCGAAGTAAATAATTCAAAGTCGAAATGAAATAATTCAAAGTCGAAATGAAAGAAATCAAAGTCGAAACACAGTTTTTTTTTCCTTTAGCCTCCGAAAGCAGCACATAATTCCATCTATTTCTACTGTGACCTTTTTGTACCCATGTGTTTAATCGGGTGAATACGTTTTTCAGGATTTAAAACAATCTATTCATGCTTTCTGAAGTGATTTTGAGCTTTTTAGATGAAAAAAGTCACTTCATTGGTCTGAGAAAAAACATTCTGTGATACACAAATGGTTGTAGGATTGGACTGCTGTTTGAGAGGCGTGAAGGAGTCATCGGTGTGCCAAATTATGGAGACTTTTTGCCTTGATCATCTTGTCCTGGATCTGTTTTGTTGGTTTTTCTGGGCTTAGACGAAGAATTACTGTGAAATGAGTTTTAAAATGTGAACTATAGCCCAGAAAGTGTTGAATGATGTCGGATGACACTTGACTAGCCAGCACCATGATCATTGATTCTGTTTTTGTGAGTTTGAAAGAGTGGTGTGTGAGGTTCACAAGAACAAGTTTGTCCAAAAATTTGGTCCTTCGACTTTGAATTATTTCACTTCGACTTTGCATTATTTCATTTCGACTTTGAATTATTTCACTTCGACTTTGAATTATTTCACTTCGACTTTGAAGTATTTCACTTCGACTTTGAATTATTAACTTCGACTTTGAACTATTTTTGTGCGACTTTGAACTATTCAGACTGTAATTCCCCAAATAGGAAATTTCTCGTTTTTTTTCTTAGTCGGACCAATACGGTTTGTTTGGACCCCAGGTTCCGGGTTGGTGACACGGACCGGGTTAATGACATATCTATAAAATCACTTCAGAAATCATGACTGAATTATTTTTATTCCTGAAACCGTGTTCACCCGAAAAAGCACATGGGTACAAAAAGGTCACAGTAGAAATTGAGAGCATCGTCAAAGTCATAGTTATCCCGAACAAGCGAGACGAGAGAACAGAAAAGAGCGGATTCATCATCAAATGACAGCTCAGAAGCTGGAATAAACTCCAAGAAAGATTCTTACATTTTCCCGACAATTGAAGGTGATTCGGGCCAATGACACATTTGAGAATCATGCGCGATGATTAAAGCTGCAGTTTCATTTCTCACCGAAGCGTAAAGTGGATCATCCCATTGATGGGATCTTCGGATCTCTGATGCTGTGAGTGGTTTTGTCGGAAAGAATAAAAAAGTGAATTGAAATCAAGAGTCCAAATTGGAAATCTTGTTCAAGGAGGGGTTTAGTATCATCAAACTTCTGCTTATACTCAGTTGGTTCGATTTCTGTTTCGATCGGAGCTTGTGTTTGTGGAGCGTTGTTTATGTGAAGACCGGCGGTCTCAACTTTGGGAAGCAAACCAAAGACACCAGTTGGTTCTTCGGCAGTGAGGAGAAGATTCAAATCGCTAGATTCGTGGTGAAGACTATGATCGGCTCATTTAATGGAACTGACTGTTACATAGATGTCATGAACCCGGTTCTGTCACCAACCCGGAACCTGGGGTCCAAATAAGCCATATTGGTCCACCTAAGAAAAAAAGTAAAATTGAGAATTCAATTCCGCGGGGAATCGGAGAAAACCTCAAAATACTGTACACAGCAGGAATGCACACTTTTTTCAAACTTTTTCTGCTCAAATCTCCACAACCAGATATCCGTTTTACACCGAACAAAAAGCATTTTTATCGTGAATACATCGAAAAAAGACTCACAAAAAACTAAATTTTTTTCCTAAGAAATTTTTGGGTGAGAAAAACAGCGTTTTTTCACATATTCCCAAATACCCAACCTTTTTTTATCATTTTTTATCAATATTTTAGTTTCACCAAAAAACGTTTCTGTGACAAATTTCATGAAAATTGGTTCACCGGCTGTTGAGATACACTCGTACACATTTTGAAAAGTTGATCAAACAAGGGTAAAAAAATAAACCGGGGAAGAGCCATAGAGAACCCATTGACAAGTTCAATCCAACCGTTTGATGAAATAATTATCTTATTGACACTAAGTATGAAATGAAAAAAAGTTAAGTATCGGCAAGGGTCGACTTTCTGGGCCAAATGTGATCAAGTGGTTGACTCTCCCATCATTTCTTTTATTTTTCAAATGAACGACGAAAATCAAGTACTAAATGCAATTGAAGACGCTCATGAATTATCTGCACCAGAATGGCTTCGGCTGTTCGGATCGAAAGCCGAAACAATCACCTTTCTCCTCGATCGTGGTCTACTTCGGCCCCCTCAGTGTCCAGTTTGTGGCGAAGATACGATTGCTTCAAACGAAGCTAACCGTCGCTGGAGATGCAGGCCAGATGATCAAAACCGTTCAATCTTGTCTGGGACTCCGTTCATCCACTCACACATACCAATCAATGTCGCTCTGCAGATTGTGTTATACTGTCACTCTAAGCTCTCACAAACACAGGCTGTCGTGCTGTCTGGGGCGTCCAAAAATGCCGTTCGCCTAATTTACACCCTCTGTATATAGGCCGCAACTGCTTCGTTTTGGGCTGGTTTCATGCCGTTGGGTGGCGATGGAAGAATTGTGGAGGTTGATGAGGCATGCTTCGGAAGACGGAAAAACGGACGGGGTCAAGCAAGACCTTCTCAGTGGATTGTCGGATTGATAGAGAGGCCGATCGTGGGACCACCTCGTGGTATCTTTCTTCCTGTTCAGAATCGGACAGAACCGGTCCTACTGGGAATTATCGAAGCAGTGGTGGAGGAGGGGACAATGGTACTCACGGATGGATGGGCTGCCTATCAGAATTTGCACGATCAGCTCCATCTTCAACATGGAAAGTTAATCATTCACTATGGTTCAAGGACCCCGTCACCCAGGTCCACATAAACCGAATAGAAGGAACACGGGCACACCTCCGTCGATTTATGCCGGACGGAGGCACACCAAGAGTCAATCTCCTTGACTACTGCTCGCTGTTTACCAAGCTATGCATCGAGAAAATTTCCTTCATGTCGATGATAGAAATGGTTTTCGACTTCTCTGTCGATCTCTATTATCAGGTGATTCATGACAACGTCAATCAGGTTCCACCTCAAGTTCGGGTATTTCTATTGTTCGGTGAAAATCTCGGAGTCAGGTGAAAATCTCAATGTCAGGTGAAAGTCTCGGAATTGAGGTGAAAGTCTCAGAAATGAGGTGAAAATCTCAGAAATGAGGTGAAAATCTCGGAAATGAGGTGAAAATGTTTGAAGGTATATGATGAATAGGCACTACAATTTTTGAAACTAGTGTAGTTTAGTTGGGTAGGACTCCGTACTTTTACTCCTCGGTCGAGGGTTCGATTCCCTCTGATGTCATTTTTTTGTTTTTTGCAAGTATCCACCACACAACTCTTCAGACATTCTTTCATTCGATATTTGACTCACTTCCTCGATCCCGTTCATATTTGTGAGGATCGCGAGATCTACCCATAATTTTGTTGCTCACGCAAATGTTCTCACCACCGTCTCCAGAAGAGGACAAAATTGATATGGCTCCCTTTTCAGTTACTCAGTATTTTGACACAATTGACCTTTTGGACCAATTCATCCACAATCATTCTCAGACAATTGGTGCATCATTCCAAAGAACAACCTATCACACTTTAAAAGATGCCAGATATCTTTGTTCGAATCACTCCCGGAAAACTTCACAATCATCAGGTGAAAGACCGAATACAGCAACTCAAGATTTAGGGTGTCAGTGTGTCCTGAAGTGCAGTTATTCCAATCTCACCGAAAAATGGTCTCTTCGTTGGAACAAAATTGACCACAATCATCCAAAAACAACTGTGAATACAAAACCAAGGAACAGACTCACTCAGAATGCTGAAGAAGAAGCTGTACGTCTATTCGAAATTGGCATTCCATCAAGCGATGTTCTAACCTCTCTTCGAAAAGACTATGTGTCCGATGCCCAAATTTCTGACATATACAGGTAGACTTGTTCTGAAATGAAGAGGAATAGTTCAGAAATGAAAATGATTGTTCAGAAATGAAGAGGAATTGTTCAGAAATGAAAATGATTGTTCAGAAATGAAGAGGAATTGTTCAGAAATGAAAATGATTGTTCAGAAATGAAGAAGAATTGTTCAGAAATGAAAAATGATTGTTCAGAAATGAACACGAATAATTCTGAAATGAAAATAAATAATTCTGAAATGAAAATCATCTTTTACAACGCTGAATGACAAATTAAAATCGAATTTCAACTTTTTCTCTTGGAAAAAAAGGTTGATCAGACCCTTAAATTGGACAAAGAAATTACGCGTAACCATTTTCGAATTGAAAATGAGGGCATAAAGGAAGTGTCAGAAACTGTGAAATCAGAACAAAAAGTGATGATTCCCAATCATCCAGATCTCCAAAACTTTGATGATCTCTTCGATTATCATACAATTGATGATGACGATCAATGGATTCCACAACCAACTCAACAACACTTCCACAACTCAGAGGAACTGCTTCTTGGGGAGGTTGTGAATTGTGAATCGGACTTCGAAGCGAATGGAACTCAAGTGGAGGAGGTGACATTCAGTCAAGATTTCATAAGAACATCTCTGAAACGATCCAAAGACGAACTCACCAGATTGCTTTCGGAACGAATAGATGCTGTCCCCGTCGCAAATGAACCCGCACAACTTGTTCGTCAAGATCCTCACGAATTTGCAGAATATCCCCCTCCAACAAAACGGAAGCGAGGAAGACCAACTCAGCGACCAGCAGCGGAGAAACGACGAAAATACACCATCCTCACCGAACGAGAGAGAGGATTGGTTCGGGACGAAATCCGCGAGGGCAAAACCTACGAATCAATCAGCGAGAAGTGGAAGGTGTCACTCGGAACTGTGAGCAACATTGCGGCTGGCAAACAAGCAGCAGGACCTCGTGGAGGAGCAGTGTTCCGAAAGATTACTCCTGACATGTCTCGCGAGATGTCCAATACACTGCTGAACAACCCACTCATGAAAGGAAGTCAGCTCAAGACTCTTGTCGGAGAAAAGCACGACACTTCAGTCGCAGTTTCCACGATCAACTCCCACCTGAAATCAAACAAGATGGTCGAACATGGGTGTCCTCGTTTCTCGGTGAAGAAGGTGGAAATCATGCAACTGGAACGAAATTCGGAGGAGACAAAAACAGCTCGCCAAGAATACCTTCAGCGATATGCCACTACATTTTCTCAAGGAGGTTTCGCTGTATTCATTGACGAAACATCGTTCAACAAGACATGTTTCCAGCAGCAAGGACGATCTCCGCTGGGACAGAGATGTATCCAGAAGGTGCGCAGACTTCAGACTGAGAATCTCACAGCCATCACCGCCATTTCCGATGCTTGGGGTGTTGTCCATGTGACTTGGGTGCAAGGCACCGTGAGTGCACTCGAGTTTCAGCACTTCCTTGTCTCTCTGTTCGAAGCTCTACAGCGGAGGACAAACGAGAGTTGCACCCTGATCATGGACAATGTTGGTCTCCATAAAACACAGGAGGTGAAAGATCTCATTCGATCGAAGAATTACACCTCCTTGTACACTGCACCGAACTCCTGCGAACTCAACCCAATCGAATACGTCTTTGGAATGTGGAAAGGAGGAAGCAATGTCCCACCTACAGTCCGAACGGAAGAAGAACTCCGTCAACACCTTTCGGAATCACTCCAAGCCATCCCGCATCGGAAGATATGGGTGATTCTAAATGAATTGTTACCCGCGTATTTTCTTCTGTCATATGAGCAGAAACTCAATACAATTTTCAGAGCGCTCATATTCTCCTTCATTCGACATGATTAAGGTGTTTTCCATTTTTCTGACTCTTCATCCAATCTTTTCCGTCTGATTTCTTCTTTCAGCGATCCTTCTTCGCTCAAACTAACACGTTCCCCCAAAATTGTGCAAGTACCTCGTTCTAACACATCATTTGAAGCTGACCTCCATCGTTTGAACAGTGTATATATTCTCATCTTCGCTTTCCAAGTCCGTTTTATTTCAACTCAGATCTATCAATGACACTTGACATCTCTATGTTTTATTGTGATTTCGAGTTTTTTCATCTCTTTTCCTTCAGCTGTATCATTCAGATCTGGTAGTCTCGTTCTTCTCTTCTCACAGTGAACTTGCGTTTTCTGATCTGCCTCCCTCCTCTGTAGCAAACCATTAAAAGTGTCGTTCCTTCATTTCCACGTCACAAACACGCCATTCTGACACACACCAGAAATTTCATAGAGATCTTTTATGTTTGAAGTGAGATATCCAAAATAAGCTTTTCACGGTTTTTTGGATGATATATGTTTTCAATTCGCATTTCTCTCACAAATCCGTTTTTTTATGTCGTTTACCACCACCTCTTTGATTTCTGAAACGTTGTGAAGAAAAAAAAGTGATAAAATGTCCAGATCCTATAAGAGCTCAATCGAACGCGATCAAAGCAAAATCTACAAAATTTAGCACTTTTCAGTCCTGAAAGCAGATGAATGCAAATTGTGCAATTTTTAATTTTTTGTAACGCACCATAGTGTAAAGTAACATTTCATTTAGAATCACCCATATCGGCGGCGATCAGATTCGTCTCTCTGCGACTCCATCCAATTGCAGCTCGTAGAGGAGATCTGACACTCAGTGCCACACAACAACAATTTCATCGAGATCTGGAAGGAGTCGATGACAACGCCACTCCTGCCCTGATGCCTCCTTCTCAGCCAGCTGTCCGTGTGGATGAACCTGATGAGTAATTTTCTCTCATTCTTTTATCTTTGACATTCTCATTTGAGATATTTCATCTTGTTCTGTTCGTGGTTTGTTATAACTGAAATGGTGGAACAATGTGAACAAGTCTTTATGTCCTTTTGAGAGTGGGATCAATGATGTGTTGATTGAGTTTTCATTTCTGAATTATTCGTGTTCATTTCTGAACAATCATTTTTCATTTCTGAACAATTCTTCTTCATTTCTGAACAATCATTTTCATTTCTGAACTATTCTTCTTCATTTCTGAACAATCATTTTCATTTCTGAATTATTCCTCTTCATTTCTGAACAATCATTTTCATTTCTGAACTATTCCTCTTCATTTCAGAACTATTCTTCTTCATTTCAGAACTAGTCGAGCTGTACTATCTTCGGTCCTCCTTTCATCGCGCAAAAGATGGGGAGGACAGTTTTAACAACATTCAAACCATGATCGAAAATAAGGACTATGGTGTGGATTGTCGACTCGATGAGAATGGTGTCGTTTCATCCTTTATGGTGTATTCAGCAGTTTCTCTCCAACTCTATACTCAGTTTCCAACAATTCTCCTAATGGATGCTACATATTCTACGAATCGCCACGGATATCATTTGGTGCAGGTAATTGGGAGACACGCCTCTGGCCATTTTTTTACAGTATGTTACGTCTTCACTCAACAAGAGAGAAGAGACGATTACGACTGGCTTTTCCAGCAACTTCTCTCACGCACGAACGGGCTTCCGAATACAAAAGTCATCGTTACTGATTCTGCACAAGCAATTATCCAATCTATCAAATCCACAATCCCCCATGTGAAACACATGCTATGCACATGGCACATCTTGCGGAACATTGAAGCCCGCATCCGAACAAACTACGGAGAAGTGGACCAAGCGGATAAAGCATTGGACTTCTTTCGGAAACAATGGTCACTTCTCAATTCATCAATGGACACATCAGCATTTGAGGAGGCAAAAACACAGTTTCTCAAGGCATTTGTCGAAGATGATAGGGATTGGCAAGGTTTTATTGAGTATATGCAGAGACAATGGTTTCCGCTTTCAGAATATTTCATCAGTTGTTTCGTTGATCGATACCCCCATCTAGGCATCAGAACAACGTCGCCTGTGGAGGGAATGCATGCCGCTCTCAAGCACCACCTTCCGTCTCGCAACATCCGTCTTGTGGAGACGGTGAAACGAATTCTGACACACGACACAAATCAAAAGGCGGAAATCAGGAGGATTGTTGAATATCAACGTTCAAATCGATTGAATCAACTTAAACTCTATCCAACTCTTTCCCAGCTATGGGGGAAAGTATCGTTCCTAGGCATCAAATCAATTATGGAGCTCTTGTCTCATTCTCATGCGACAAAACCGTGCACCACCACCACGACGACAACTCTTCTTCTTCCATGCTGTCATATCTTAAATCGGTTCCAGGCTGACAATTCACCGTTCCCACTACGGACCATACCGGGTGCATGGCGACTCTATGGCAATGAGGAACCATCTGACCCCTTTTCTGAAGATAGTTGGGTACGCAGTTTCAATGTTGGTGATCGCTTTCAACTAGTCCGCCAGGCTAAACTACGGGTAAGTCTAGACTCAGATCTGAAAAAGTCTAGACGCAGATCTGCAGATCGGTCTAGGCGCAGATCTGAAAGTCTACACGCAGATCTCATTTGTTTCGTTGATATAATAGTTTATAGAACCGAACACCTCAATATCCACATCATTTCCTTTTTCTTTGCTCATTTCTTATTTTCTGACATTTTTCCATTCTGGCTTCAATGTGGTCAAAGAGATCCTGGGTTGATCTTGTTCATTTCCATCCTATTACAGCTTCTTTCAATGAGATACTCTTCCGTACATTCGTCCGGAATGTTGTCGTCTGGTTCACGTGCATATGTCCGTCCCAACTCTCCGTCTTCTCAACACCCCCAGCATTTCATTTTCCATTGGCCTGCGCTTAACTACGACAAAGACAAACACCCACTCTATGGTGGACTATTACCAGATTTGAACGCGCTTCATGTGGAAACATCGATAACAAACAGCAGCTTCACCAGAATGAACGACGACAAACAAACTCTCGCATGGAAGTCGTATTGCCACGATATGATCTTCCCGTCTGACAGTTTTGATTCACGGACAACGACAACAACAACAATCTTGGTCACACGATGCATTTTCAGGAATATAAATGCCCAATAGGGACGGGATGGAGGAGCGCTCTGTTTCAAGGGCAGGGACACGGTAATGGTGACCCATTGCACCTTCACCAACTGCCGAACGAATGCAGACGCAGGGGCAGTTGGGTATTATACAGGAAACACGTATTATCATGCTTTCAACAACCATTCGGATTGACAAGCAGATGGATGGGCCGGCGGTGTTGTGATGGATGGAGGGGATATTCTTGGCACAAATCGTGATTGCTATTACACAAACTGCACAAATCTCAAAAAAGGATGAAATATACATTGGAGCTGGACTCCACTGTAACCATGTCAAGAAAGCCCGATACATTTCCAACTGTTGGTTCGAAAAATGCAGCTCGGGAGGTGAAGGGGGTGGACTAGCTCTCCAAAATGACAAAAATACTACAGTTGTCAGTTGCAGATTCACCAAAAACAAGGCAAAATATCGAGCGGCATCGATCATGCTCATGGAGCAAGCACCAGATACATAAACCCAATTAGAGTGAATTATTGTCTTTTCCACAATAATTTGGGATACGACCAAGGAAATGACGTGTCTCTAACAGCAAGTTGGTTCCAAGATGGGGTCGACCGATTGCTGATCTTCACGGATTGCTGGACAGTGTTATCTGAACCCAGAGTCGGTCGAAAGAACGAGACTCGGGACGGAGTGGACAAAACTTTATGTTCGCGGATCCATTACCCGGAGTTGGTGACAGCGAGCCACGGCGGGGCGGATGACATGAAATGGTGCTGGGCAAACATCCACAAATGCCGAATAGTCGCTTTCTCGCTCGATGTGACGGAGTACGTTGCTGTGACGCATCTGCTGATCGAAGAGGGTGGATACGACGACAACGAGATGAGTGTGGCCACTACGAACTGTTCTGCAAGTCTTTCCAACAATCGCTTGTTCGTGTTGTGAACAACGTCGCCAGAATCATGTTTTATTCGTCTGTCGAGCTGGGATTCGACGCGATCATGCCGAAACCACTGGCAATCACATCTCGAACCCATCCGGGTGAAATGAGTGTCCTTTCGAGTGGACGAATTGTGCAAAGTCACGCGGGAACCACCGCACTCGACACGATCCTTTTCTCTCTCCCAGCCACTTCAACGCGAACTGAGCTGTTTCTTGTGACGAGTGGGAAACTGAACGTGAAATCGTGCTCGCTTTCGTCTGTTTCGGGAACGATTCCGTTTGGAGTCCTGAATGTGACGGGAGGAACTGT
This sequence comes from Blattamonas nauphoetae, assembly GCA_033064195.1. Taxonomy (NCBI): domain Eukaryota; phylum Preaxostyla; order Oxymonadida; genus Blattamonas; species Blattamonas nauphoetae. Next base: position 33,149 of record JARBJD010000016.1, on the reverse strand, counting down.
GGAACTGTTGTCTTTGACTCCTTCTGCGCAAACCGTCTCGACTCTTCCGTTTTCTTTTGATGGGACGACCAAAACAAGTCTGACTTCGCTCTCCTGACAGACACAAACACACCATCAAACGAATTGATGAAGATTGTCGGAGCGATGCAATCATCACCAATCATAATCAAGAATTCGGAATTCTCGAAAACAACAGCAACCCAACAGCAGATCCTCTCGACGCAGAATCAATCTGCTCCAATCTGTTCGTGGTCATCTGGAGCACTCTCGTACGCAACATGCACAGCCATTATCACCTCCACCCGACTCGCTGGACTGACAAATGGCGGGATTGTTGTGATTGGAGCGACCGTCACACTGGCACAATGCACATTCCAGCAGAATGGAAAGACCCCAACCGACGCAGACTTCCCGTCGCTTCAAAGGAACATCGTATGCAGTGGGGGAGGAAGCGTGATTGTGAGTTCGGCTGCTGGAGGAGATGGTGTTGATCCTGACTCCCATTTCTGGATTTCAGAACACGACTGCACTGTGACGCTTCCGAATCCACAGTCGAACACGCCATACGCCGCTCCAACACTATCAGATGCTGTTTATTCAGCCAACGACACCCATCTCACCGCCGCACTGACAGGAACCCTTCTCTTCCCGTGCGGATTGAAGTTGAGCGTGTTTGACATGCCCGAATACCTCGTTGATCGGAAAACAGTGGTGTCTGAGATTGTGGAAGTGAGTTGGACAGAAACTGAAATCTCGATTGTCTTGGATCGAACTGATTTCCCAACTTTGAACGAGATGCTTGCGTGGCGAGCAGCTGTGCTGTTCGGGCCAGACAACTCGAAACAAACAGACGCAGTTCGAATCAAAGATGGAGAAGAATTCCTTGTTCCCATCCCGCCCCTCCACCCCCACCACCCGCCGACCCAACACCAGATCCACCCCCAACTGACCCAACTGATCCCCCATCTCCTCCTGTTGACCCAGTCGACCCAAAGGACCCCGCAGAAGGCGGGCTGAAGTTCCCGATGTGGCTGATTGGGATGATTGTTGGTGCCCTCGTCGCAGCTGTCGCTGTCGTCGTTGTTGTGATTGTCGTTCGTCGCAACTCGCAGCCAAAACATAGTGTGTATCTCTACATTGAATTGGATGAAGAGAATTCGCACCAACCAGGTCGATTCGAGACAGCAACGATGAATTGTGTGAAACTGGAATGCACACTCGCTCTGGAAGCGTTGAAAAGTCAACTCATAGATCAATGACAGCAAAATGTTGGACCATATCTTATTGCTCTTTGTGATCATACCCCTTTTTCCATTTTCAACTCGACCAGAATCCCGTCTCATTAATAACTCTCGTCTTTTGACCCGAAACAATTATTTCATCATTTCACATCATTTATTCTTCTCAATCGGTTCTATAAACTATTATATCAACGAAACAAATGAGATCTGCGTGTAGACTTTCAGATCTGCGCAGGGTTGTCGGACCCATCGAAGTGACTTAAGTCGTTGAAAAATGTCTTAGTAGTAAGAAGTAGGGAAAAACGACTTACTACTAAGTTATTCACTTTGTAAGATCACTTTTGAGCAAAACATAGTGCTATTTTCGATGAAATGAGATGATCGTGACAAAAAATGACATTTCTGACGTTGTATTGTGCTTCTGGGCGATGGGGAAGAGGAAACAGACAGAGCAGTGAGCAGGGTTGAAGCGAAACTGAAGAAAGGGAAGAAGGGAAAGAAGTACTCTACCGAACATAAAACATACACAAAACAGGAAATAACCGGCGAGAATAAACGAAATGATGCAAAGTCTGTTGATGAGAACTCCGTATCCCCCGACCAGAATGACGATACTCGAAGAAAAACCACTTGTCAGTCGTGGTCTGGTCTGTCTCGAACAGATTCTGGAAGTGATCTCGTACAAGGTGTTCATCGATCTGCATCTTCGAATAACAGTTGTTGAACTCACTGCTGTTGAAAAGCAAGTCAGTGGAGCAGTCTTCGAGTCAAAGCAGGATGAGTGGAAGAGTTCCATGTTTGTGGATAGAGAATGCATTTTTGTCAAATCTGTCCTCCCGCTCTGTCAGAAACAGCAAACTGAATGTTGAGGATTTGTGATAGAACTTCTAATGAAAGGTTCTTATCATTCACATCAAGATCTGACCCACACCAACATTTTCAGAATTGAATTGATGGCCTCTCATGGACCGGAAAGATGTGTACTCATGATATATAGGATTCTGATCAGATCTCAATGCATTTGTGTTTGATTAGAGATTCTGTCGAAGAACCGTAGTTGTTGTTTTCATGATCAAGACCACAAAAAGGTGAAACAGTGTGAAATGGTTTACTTTTGAAGAAAAATGACTTAGTCTTAAGTCACGAGAAAAGTAGGGCAAAGTAAGTCATTTTACTTACTTCTAAGTCATTCCGACAACCCTGGATCTGCGCCTAGACCGATCTGCAGATCTGCGTCTAGACTTTTTCAGATCTGAGTCTAGACCTACCCCTAAACTACCACCTCTTCAGCGGTCTGCTTCGTCACACATGGGAGCCTCGGAGTCTCTCCGCTGCTCAGAACCTCTGGCTGAACGAACAATTAAGGCAACGAAAAGGAAGAAACCATCAGGTTCAAAACAACGTGAAAAGAAAACTAAGAAAAATGCAGACGTCAAACCGGTAACTCTTATGGATCTCAGCCAGAGCTGAGATGAACTATGGTAATTGTTAATCATTCGCAGTTTATGGTTTCTTTGAACAGCCATTTTCGAATCAGATTGTGTAATGGGACCATGGCAGATGGCGGGCATCACATAATTCACACGGTCTCCATCCACATTTGTTGAAATCCTCTGGACACTAATCGCTCTTTTTTTCCAAATGTCTCATTTCTCAGGCTCTCATCAAGGTAAGAACACGAATGCATTCACTCTACAGTGACTGTTTCAATGTGTCGGAACTGCTCTCTTCACCATCTCCTCAAAAGCGTGTTTATCCCAGTCTGTCGTTGAAGAATCATCAATCTCAGTAAAAAATGTTCTTGTTGCGACGCCATCAGACTCAGATGACAATGTTTTTCTTTTCTCGCATTGTTCAGTCTAGTTTCCTTCTTCGCCAGTGTCTAAAACAGAATTCCATATGACGGAACCATTCCATTCAACCAAAAGTGATGGAGATATGTGATCGTCAACTTTGACATTGTCGGCTCTGAACTATCACATCCCACATCCAAAGGTTCAAGGCTAATCCACCAGCCCCTCTTGATTAGCTGTTGCCTCATCCCTCAATTGCGTTTCTTCGCAAACGTGATCATTTCTGATTTAATCATGGAAATCAAATGGTGGAAACCGATCTCAGGGGCTCTTCCTTCTCAGCAAAATGTGAGGATGAGATTAACGTAAGCATCATCTCTATGAGCATCCCTCACACACGATCAAGGATCATCCAATCCCTTTTTTCTCGTCAACATCAACACAAATTTTAATTGTATCATCGACATCACCAACCTAATTGATAACTACACAACACAAGAAGTTAGGATCGTTCTAATGTCACGAATAAGGATGATGACGATGCGAAGATCAAAACCAGCTGAGATACAATGTGGATGACAGGGGACGATTGAACGAGGGAGTCCCCTTATTCTGAATGATCAATCGCAACCAGTACCGAGCTGAACTGCGTAGGAGACTCAGAATAAAACTCAAGAAAATGAAGTTTGAATGAAACCGATTCACAGTTAAGACAGACTGAATTGTCCTGCACCATCGACGCTTCTTGTTGTCTGGACCTTGCTTGCACAAATTTCCGAACAATATGACCTCATTCATGGGTGTATTAAGTTGTGAACCAAGCGAACATAAAAGTCGTTCATTCGAGAAATACCACTCCCCCTATCCACCTCATTTCACTGTGTTGATTCCTTCAATCGTGTATTTCCTGAAAGTGCTCAAATCACTCCAGATTACGTCTGGTTCGAAGGTATTAAATCTGTGCGAGGTGAATGATCCATGTTCATTTCTGGTTTTCCCAATCATTACAGATGGATCATTATCAATGCAAGCCGTGAGATAATGATAGTATCATCATGTTCAGCGATGAACGTGGAATCGAGGCTGCCCCAAGAGGAGAAAGGCAAGAATGAATGACGAATCGTGGCAGTTGAGAGAGGTTAGAATATTAAGATAGCATAAAGGCACGAAATTACAGCCTGAATTAAAGTCGGGAACTGTTCGAGTCGGAATAGTCGTCAACAAACTCACTTGCATCATTCTTTTATGTTCGTGTGGATGTCCTTTCGACTCTCTAAACCCTTCGTGAGCACAACAATCTCGCTAGCCTGGCAGAGAAACACATATTGCATGGCGTTCAGACGCTGTAGGTCAACGAGGCGTACAGTATTCTGAGGAATGACCGACGAGTGGTTAGAGAGGGAGAATGTGACCGAGTTAAGAAAAAACAAAGAAAAAAAACAACACAATCATTCGAACACACTTCATTCATGGTGAGTGATCCTTTCCAACACCAATCGCTCCAACTGTCGATGCAGGTGCTTCTTCGTCCTGTTCAATCCAGCTCTGTCATTCTTTGAGTGAGGAGCATGTCCAGCGAGGAAACACCTCCACCAACACAAAAAGCGCTTCTTGCTGTTCTGCCGATGCTAGGCAGCATTCAACTCGGTGGTGGAATCTGAAAGAATACTGGGGCGGTGAGGGTGTTGAATCGGTGGGGCGCTTGCTTGTTAGTGAAGATTCCGATGTGAGAATGATGACCTTTCTGGAGTGCTGTTTGATGTCTTTTTTTCGTGTTGATCATCTTCTAATCGATTTCTGTCGTCTCAGTTTGATTTATGGATTCGAAAGAGGAGATAGTCATTCAGGCGCATACTGTGACGACGTCTTGGTGCTTGAGAGACAAAAACTATCCAATTCGAGAGAGTCAAGTTGGTTCATTTTTTTGTGGGGTGATCGCAAATTGATTAGTCACCCGAAGAACGTTCCTGTTGAAATGGCGAGTGTGATCGAAATTCACGCTGGATTTCTGTTTCTGATTTTCCTTTTATTGATGAATCATACTCTCATCTTTGTGCAGATTCATTCGTGATAGCAATTCGCTCTGGAGGCTTCGGAAGTGTTGTGAGACTGAAGAAGGTCATCCCGAATAACATCTCAAAAGCGATTGTGATGGAGCTTAGGAGAGAGAGTCACTTGCAGATATTGTGCGTGATCACACATCCCGTGGATTTCCTGTGGCTCGCGAAGTTTGTTTTTGAAATGTTGTTTTCTCGTTGATCGTTGTTGATTTTGTTGTTCTTTGGGTTGGCTGTTGTTCAGGGGTTGATTATTGTTGTATCTGTGTCTCTTCTGTTCTTAGGCTGTTTACGAAGTGATGGTGGATGTGTTGTCAGCTCTGAATGCAATGCATCACCACGAAAGTGGAGCGACGGCTGATGGCGATGTGAAGATGGAGAACATTCTGACTTTCTGTGGTGGCCACTTCAAACTGTGTTTGTCTTTCTCTCCAAATTTGTCCTACTATTCTTGTTAATTTTCAATGTCCGTGCAGAATAACACCAACAGCACGAGACTGAAGAACACATGGAAGATAATGATGAGAATGGAGACTCTCCTCTCTCTGGTTTGTTTTTTCTCATTCTTAACGCCCTTAGCATCACTTTGTGCGTGCTGTGGAGGTGGTCCGTGTGGTTTTGGAGGATATGGATCACCGTGTGGAAGCTGTGGAGGCTGCGGAGGTTGCGGTGGATACGGTTTCTCACCAGCGTTTGGTGGATACTCCACACCATGTGGCTTCTACTGAAACAACGGTTATGGAGGAGGCTACGGTGGAAACAATGGATATAGGATGAATTCTGGGAACGGATACTACAACTGCGGGGGACAATCTTGATTTGGGAATTATGACGGCGGAGGGGCAGTTGGAGGTGGAAGCAGCGGTGGACAGTTCACCCAACAGACATTCGGAAGCCTCACACAAGGTTCTTATGGAAATCAAGGCTTTGGACAGTCTGGAGGAAGCTTTGGCGCTGAAGGAGGGAACTGTAGATACGGATCGAATGGAGGAGGTTACAACAATCGTGGAGGATGCAACAATTTTGGAGGGTATGGAAATGGGTTCGGAGGGTATGGTGGGATGACACCTGGCTTTGGTTATTGGTAATCTGGTCATTTTTCAAATCTTCACCTTTCACCCTAGAATTGCTTCCTTAACGAGCTCTTTCAACAAAAATGAAGCATATCAAGCAATTGAATATATAGAAATCAAAAGAGAAATGAGGACTTGTGAAGGAAGATGAAAATCAGGAATGTGGTGGCGATGGCGACTTTGGGAACGTGAGTGGTGTGGTTGTGCATGATACAGAGGTTCGAGCATGCTGGAAGGGTGTTGTATCAATGGGAGTTTCTGCATGGTCATAGTGAGTACTGGACGTCGATGAATCATCATCAGAATGTTCGTCAGATGACGGCTCGTGAATTTGGTTGATGGGTGATTTAACAGGACTTATCGGTGGTAAATGAACAACATTTGTTGAATGAGGAGATATTGTGCGTGAATCGCGGTTGATAAGAAGGTTTAGGTGATTGAGACTGAAGGAGTACTTTGCAAGTCTATCTGCTGTCATCCCATATGATGTGGATGAGGGTGCTGAAGGAAACAAGAAAATGATGAAGAATTAGATTAACACTTGATCAAAGCATACCAACGACAAGTTTTCGCTGTTCCATTCGAGACAATGATAAGTCTCTCCGTTGTTCATTCTGAATCCGAACTTGTTCATTTATTGCATGTGCTTCTCTTTCCCTTCAGTCAATTTCTCTGGTCTGGCTGTCTTTTGCTGTGGGGAGAGACTGCATCAGAAGAGCGTGCTAAAACGCATCAAAATTGGCGTCTGCCGAATTGTGTGCCTTTCTGTCCCGAGAATATTGCGTGGGAGTATCCCAATGTTCGCTATCTTCATCATTCCTCCTTCTTTTGTGTTTCTTTTCGCTCTTCTCGTGTCTTCGTCTTGATTTGTGATGGGTTGGAGAATGATGGTTTCGTGTTGACCGTTTGGCCGAATTTCGATGCGAATGAGAATGATGTGATTCATTAGTCTTGACGATATCATCTCGCTGAGTATTCTGTGGGGTGAACTGGGGAGAGATCACTTGGGACGGGTTTGACAATGGTACATCGTTTTTCCTTCCATGTTCTTCCACAACCAATGAGAGAAGTTCGGTAACTGACGGTTTGTTGGTCTCTTGGGATTGTCGAGGTGCAGTGGTGAACGATGAAATGAGCGAATCCAAATGTGTCGATATTGCCATCAAATTCATTGTTGTCGGGTCGCGATATACATCCTCAGATTGTTGAAGACTCTTCCTTGTCTGACGTCCATGGGCTGTGCTATTTGGAGATGACGCAGCTGACGATGTCGACTGTTCCGCCGACCAGGTCAACGAGCGAGACGAACGACGACACAAATTCGGAGCGGATGATTTGGATGCCTTCAATGAATCGCTCTGAGTCAGTGGCTGAGTTGTTCACGTTGAAGATATCTGAGATGTCTTGGAACCTCTCGTCGATGACGATCGACGCGAGAGGGGTTGAGTCTCTGTCAAAGGCGAAGATTGTGCTCAACATCAGTCCCAAGGAGAAGATAGTGACGTCTTTGAACGTTCTGTCGACAAAGATGGTGCTGGCTGAATGTGAGTGAGAGTGAGGAGATCAGATCAGTGTCGATGGTGTTCACGCGGAGATGGAGGATGTTCATCGTACCTGAGAATGGCGATGCGGTGTATGTGATCTTTGAGAGGGAGACATTTGTCGTCTTCTCTCTTCTCTGTCACGTCGAACACAAAAAATGTGGTGTTGTTCTGGTTGAGTTGCTATGTACTGGTCACAAATGCGAATGGTGTGATATTGATAAGGAAGATGCTGACTGCATCCATTTGCGAGATGATGGTGTCAGTTATGTCAATGCTTCCTCCAGTAATCGAGACGCTCTCTCTTCCGTATGAGAATGTCACGTCGGTCACCAATCCTGAAACGTGATTGATATTTACATTCAAACGCGGTGTGTTCGCGTCTACAGCTTCCTGTTCCGCTGCATGGCCACTTTCTGGGTGTCCTTTGTAAAGACAGTGTCGGACATGATTTTGTGGTCTCCATTTGTCAGGTCAGCGTTGTCTTTGATGCATTCCAGTCTCATCAATCGCAGGAACATGTCTTCTTTGGGTTCTGTCGACGTTGTCCGAATATGACGTCGATTGACAACCGAAATAATGGAAAGGCAGAACATCATGATCACCTCCTCCCCGCTCAACAGGTCCGTCTTAGACGATCCCCCGCAATTCATTATATCCAGCCCTGTGTCCTCGTTGACGAGAATCCAGATAGTCTGAATAATCGTGGTCATCGTACCCTGAACGACATATAAATAGAAAGGGGACACTTCAAAAAGGTCGTAGCCAACACTTGATGATCGCCTCCAGATCCGTGCCCGTCAGGTAGAGATTGCAGCGAGGGATGGCCGAGTCGTCGTTGAAGCAGTCGGTGGACGCGAGACATTCAAGCTGCCCAAGAAGGTTGATCAAGATGACCAGTCCTTTCTAAGATACTCCGTCAATCACATTTTTTTGTGATGAAAGGTGTTTTGTTGAATATTGTGAGAGGGCGGGGTCTCGTGGGAACAGATGAGAGAGGAGGATGTGGTGTGACGTTACAACGTTTGAACAATGGAGTCCTGAATGAAAATGAAGAGAAAATGCCATGAATAGAGAGTGAGGGGATCGTATCATCATCATGGTCTCGCATTTTGGAATAATCTGGATTGGATCGAAGGACAGATAACATTGGAGAGTTTGTCGTCGTCGTTGGACATGGTACTCAACATGAAAAATTGTGATCAGATCGGAAGACAGTCATTGAATTTAGGTACAATTCTGTTCGGAGTGGGTCGAGTGAAATAAGAATTGAGAGTAAAAATGGAACTGATCTGTGTTGATCTCGCGATCCTCACAAATATGAACGGGATCGAGGAAGTGAGTCAAATATCGAATGAAAGAATGTCTGAAGAGTTGTGTGGTGGATACTTGCAAAAAACAAAAAAATGACATCAGAGGGAATCGAACCCTCGACCGAGGAGTAAAAGTACAGAGTCCTACCCAACTAAACTACACTAGTTTCAAAAATTGTAGTGCCTATTCATCATATACCTTCAAACATTTTCACCTCATTTCCGAGATTTTCACCTCATTTCTGAGATTTTCACCTCATTTCTGAGACTTTCACCTCAATTCCGAGACTTTCACCTGACATTGAGATTTTCACCTGACTCCGAGATTTTCACCGAACAATAGAAATACCCCTCAAGTTCAACCTCAAAATGCTGGACAATAACACTTCATATTCACTTTTTGGTTGCTGATAATGATTTAGTCTCTCATAAATATGAACTGTAATGTTTAGGATCTTCATTTTTTCTTCCATGTCAGATGCAATGTCAAATCCAGGATATTGTTGAAGATATGGTGTTCATTGATGTGATGTGAGATGGGTTAGATTCTTGCAGATGGCAAACAGTCGGTGAGCTTCAGCATTTCTGGTTCACTGTGGTCTTTTATTCCCAGGTGTGTCTGGTAGTGTTTTGTGAGAAACAGCTTGAAAGAAGCAGATATTGTATGGTGAATCAACATCCTTGATATATTGTGTCTTCATGTGGATGGGGAGCAAAGCATTTGCATTTCCTGCAAATGGGAATCTGGAAACGGAAACAAGAATCGAATGGAATACTATGAACATTGTCTTTGTGTCCATCAGAGTTCTCTCTTGTGATTCTTTGATCAGATTGATTGCATATTTTGAATACTCATGTATGTCAGCTTCATTCCTGATCACTGTCGGAAAACTCTTTGATGTGTTCTCCAATTCTGGTCTGAAATAATTGTATGTTGTCTCATTACCATCTTTTCTCTCTACGATCTTACCGAAGTCGATGCTGATCTTTAACGGATGATCCTTCTCTTTTTCGTACACTGCTTTGATGAAGGTTGTGATTTCCTCAACGTTCTTCAGATGATTGTGGAAGTACAACTGATACGGTTTTCCATTGTCACTCACTGTTTCAATCTCATTCTTTTTGAACTTCCTTCGTGTATTCATTAGACATTTATTAAATGCAAGTTTGTCTCGTGGCTCAGCGAGTAAGATGCATTGATCAAATCCATCAAATTCCTTCACTTTTCTTGATTCCATCTGTTCATTTTTCTTTTGAATGATCAACAGATTCTTCATCCAGTGATCCATCAGCTTCTCTTCAATTGATTTCAGTTTCCTCGTGATCTTGAACACTTGCTTCTTCAATTCAGTTTCGTTCACTCCTGGATTTGATTTCATTTTTTGAATTTCTACTTTCATTTCAGCATCAATCCTCTGATGTTCGTCCTGATCTTCAGAAGTCATCTGTTGTTGGTTTTCAATTTTGTTCAGAAATGTTGAAAGAGTCTCGTCAGGAGATGACTCTAGATATCCGACGTCTGGATTCCGAAGCATAGACATGATATATGCGTTCTGATGTTGATATTTTCTACTGTTTGGATCATATTGACGATCTTGGCCATATTTATCCTTGAATTCAAAAATGGTGTTGGGAAACAATTGTTGGATTTTTCTAATACTTTTTGTGACAAATTGAAGCGGTGTCTCCATTTTTATTCAAATTAAAGAGTTGAAAAATAAAAAAGTTCTGTGTTTATTTTTGTTTTCTCAAATGTGGCTTTGTTTTTGTTCCCAACCATTCATCAAGTCTAATTTTGTATATGAGATCATCTCCAATCACTCGAAATTGAAAAGGAACAAGAACTCTCTTGTACTCACCACTGATTCTGAAGTTTTGTCTTCATCAACAAGTTCACAATTCTCACTGGGAAGGGATTCAATGAATTTTTCTTTTGTGCAATAGTCATCAAATCGATGATACCAGCTTGGATCCAGATGTAGTCTTGTCCCTCTGATGAATGATGAAACATATACTCGAAGCACCTCCTCTGGTTTATCTTCAGTAGCATAGTCAAAAGTTCCATGAGTCAGATATGATGTTCCACGACGAGTCAGGACTGGTTCGTTAACAAGTATGAATTGTTCAATACTTAACATGCTGTTCAGTTCGCTTGGTGTGAGTTGGTGTGTCATTTATTGCAAAGTAAAAGATGGAAAAATAAAAAAGTTTAACGATTATTATTGAAGTCTGCAAAACAAACAGAACAAAAATAACCGAAGAGACGTTCCTTCCCACGTTCGTACGAGCTTCCTATAGACACCCCGATACTCCTTTGGGGATCGTTCTATCGCGATCCTTCTAAATGACTGCTGCTGGCGAAGTCCTTGAAGGGTTAAGTCTTGGGTGGGCATTTTTTACGGTCAAGTTCTTTAAAAGAATCTGAAGCCAACATGAACCCCGGGGACAATCTTTCGATCATCCGTCTCCAATCCAACCTCCAATTCGTTCTGCGCATCAGTCACCAGGGCACCATTTTGCCTGGGTATCTTGGAACATTTCGTTGAGGGCTCAATACTTGAACTTGGCCAACAACTCCTCTTCATATTCAAATAAATAAATCAGAAAGTTAAAACAGTTTAACGTTCATTTTTGGATCACCCATATCTCAAGAACTACTGTTCAGAACACTCTGAAAACATCAGAAATGAACTCAGCAGATCGGGATTGACCTTGGAAGAGGTTTGTGTGGTCGAAGCTCAAAATTGTATTTTTCAAACTTTGTCTGGATCTCCTCTTCATAGACAAATTGGGTCAGAATTTTTGACATCATTCAAAAGTCCGAAGACCAACATTCAAAAAAAGCAATTAACCACTCTAGTCGCAGCTTGATCAAAGATCTCGAAAAGAATATTTAATCATGTCATCCACCTATTCTAGAGAAAGGTTGATTCATTTCTCGACCAAGAGAGGAGAATAGTTTTGAATGTTGGTCTTCGGACTTTTGAAAGATGTCAAAAATTCTGACCCAATTAAAACATCAGAAAAGTGAAAAAGTTTAGCGTTTATTTTTGGACAACCCATAACTGCAGAAATACTTCTCAGATCACACGACACACGTCATCTATAAACTCGTCAGACCGATATTAACCTTGTCAGAACAATTTTGGATGATCGCAAAAATTAATGTTAATTTTGAAAAATTGTTTTTTTATTTCCGTATCGTGGTGTCACCAAACCGTCCGGTGTCACCAATCCGGGTTTTTTCTGTGTGGGACCATTTTGGTCAAACTAAGAAAAAACAAAAATTTTAGAATTATCCTCCCACCCGATCCCGAGAAAACCTCAAAATACCTTGAACGTTTCGAATACACCCATTTTTTTCAACTTTTTGCCCTCATTTCTCCACAACTAACCATCCATTTTAAATCAAATAGAAGGCATTATAGTCGGATAGATCTCGACAAAAGATGAACAAAAAGTATAAGGATTTTTTTCCGAAGAATATTTTGTCGAGAAAAATATGGGTTTTTTCCGATTTTCCCAAATACCCAGAATTTTGTCTCCAAAATTTTGCCCAAATGTTCGTTCCACCAAAAAACGTTTCTGTGAAAAGTTTCATCGAAATCAATTCACTGGTTGTTGAGATATTGCCAATACGATTTTTTTCATCGGGCAAAAGGGGATATTTTGCGGTTTTCTCAGGATCGCGTGGGAGCATAATTCATAAAGTTCAGATTTTTCTTAGTTTGACCGATATTGCTTTTTCCAGAAAAAAGGCCGGATTGGTGACATGGGACATATTGGTGACACAACTATTAATTTTTAACAATTCATTATTTTAATTTTCATAAATAAGAGTGAAAAAAGTTAAAGAATCAAATTTGACCAAAACAAGATGCCGATGCCACATATGTATGGGGAGGTAGTGCACGTCATTCTGGTGCATTCTGGATGTGCTCCTGCACCGTGGACGGGTGGACCAGTCGATTTAGTGACATATCAATTGGCATAAGGAAAAGATGAAATTTTAATCGTGATATTTATGTCATTCTGTCAATGGAAAAATGGGAGAATGTATTGTATTTATAAATCCACGGGTCCACAAGTCCACATTGCACATTGAACAAAGAGAACCTCCTTCAATCAAACTAGTCTCATTTTTTATTTTCATTGTCTACTGTCATTCAACAATATGAAGAAAATTGTGGTATCAAAAGTTAAAAGTCCACAAATACAAAACTGATTTATGTTTTATGCCAGCTGTGAGCCCAAGAAAAGTTCATTTTACAAATATCCACAATAATTTCTAACTAGACTGTGGACTTTGTGGACTTGTGGACCTGTGGACCTCCCAAAAATAAATAAAAGAAAATCTCCCATTTTTGCATTGACACAATGACACCAATTGCATTTGGAAACAACCTCCAAATGATCATGCTAATTGATCTGTCATTAGATCGATGTATTTCATTTTAGGACTATATTTCATCGAAAAATGTACTAGTAGTGTCAATAATCCAAGAAAATCAATAATTCACGATCTGTCAAGGATAAATCACAATTGGTCTAACTAAGAAAAAAATAAAATTTTAGAATTATATCTCGACTCTATTCCGAGAAAACCTCAAAATACCCCTTTTTGCCTTCAAAAAAAGTGTTTCGGCAATATCTTCACAACCTGTGAACCGATTTTGATGAACTTTTTTGTAGAATCGTTTTTTCGGAGAAATGAATATTTTGAAAAAAAATTCAAGAAAAAATCATGGGTCTCTGGGACGATGTGAAAAAACGCTATTTTTCGCCCAGAAAAGTATCATGGGAAATTTTGTTTTTTTTTTGGAGTGTCTTTGATCGATATATATACGATAAAATGCTTTTTCTTCGGTCCAAAACGGACGTCTGGTCGTGGAGAAATGACTCCAAAAAGTTTCAAAAAATGTGTGCATTTTCCTATAGGGCGATATGAGGCACTCACAAATTTTTGTCGTCAAATAAATCTAAAATTTTATTTTATTCATAGTTAGACCAATTGTGATTTATCCTTAACAGATCGTGGATTATTGACATGGCGTGGATTATTGACACTACTATAAGAATGAGGTCCAAATTTCATTAAAATCGAAGAGTCGACAAATGTGTGTTTTTGAGGTCAAAAGTGATTTATTCCGTACAAATTGGGAAGTAGGTAGATATAGAGAATCGACATATACACTACTCCCAAAATCATGATATGGGCTTCGATCGGATGGAATGGAGTTGGATCCATCCATCCGATCAAAGACACGACTCTTACATCTGCTGGACTGATTCGAATTCTGGAGGAGCACCTGGAAAATGACCTGGTGAAAGTATGAATGGCTGGGAAACAGTCGGGTGGCCTCCATATTCGCCCGATCTCAATCCAATTGAGAACGTCTTTCATTCCCTAAAAGACAGAATCAAATCAAAAGAGATCAAAACTGTTGAACAACTTCGAGACCAACTGTCAGCTGTGTGGCACTCCTGTCCACTTTCCCTGATACAAAATTTGATTGTCTCGATGCCTAGAAGGATAGAAGCGGTCATCAAGGAAAAAGGAGGATAAACAAAATACGAAGGAAAGGATTCGAGAGAGAACAGAGGGATTTTTTCAATATTCTGGTTTTGATCAATCACAGTCGAATATGTTGAAGTTGCTCCTTTGTTAAAGAACTCATAAAACACAAACAAGTGAAATGGAAAAGGTTTGAAAGTTCGTCTCAATCTCCTTTCAACCGCAGAAAAATCTTGCGGGCACTGTATTGTGACGGCAGGTCAATTTAATCAAGAAGAATTGTTGTGCCTTCAGAAAAGCGCCGAAATTCATGAACCCACCATAAATCGAGATTTTCCCAAAAACTTTGAGATATGGTCCAACTAAGAAAAAAAGACAATTTCATAAAAATTCCAAGTACTTGCTGAGAAAACTGTATAAGGCATGTTTTTGGCCGATTCAACACATTCATTGTGGCAAGATCTCAACAACCAGTGAACCAATTTTGATGAAATCTTATCCAGATCCTTTTTTTGATGATTCGAACATTTTGGTAGAATTTTGAAAAAATTGTGGGTTTCTGGGAAAAGTCCAAAAAACCCTTATTTTCTCGATAAAACTCTCGAAGAAAAAAGTCTTTCTTTTTTGATCATTTTTTGGCGAGATCTTTACGAATATAATGTACTTTATTTGGTTCAAAACGGATGTCTGGTTGTGGAGATATGACGTCGTAAAGTTAAAAAAATGTGTATATTTTATAAATTTGTCAATAATAGTTGTGTGACCAACATGTCCCATGTCACCCATCCGGCCCTTTTTCTGGAAAAATCAATATTGGTCAAACAAAGAAAAAAATGCAAAAATAGAAATGTACTCCTATGCAATCCCATGAAAACCTCACAATACCCCCTTTTGCCCGATGAAAACAATCGTTTTGGCAATATCTCAACAACCAGTGAATCGATTTCGACAAAATTTTTCATCCAAACATTTTTTGGTGAAACGAACATTTTACAAAAAAGTGGAGAAACAATTCTGGGTATTTCGGAAAATAGAAAATAACCCATATTTTTCTCGAAAACATTTCTTAGGAAAAAAATCGGTTTATTTTATGAGCACCTTTTGTCGAGATCTACCCGACTATACTGTACTTTGTTTGATTCAAAACGGATGGCTAGTTGTGGAGAAATGATGACCTACCCAATATTTTACCAGAACATCGTTCACAAAGCTCGATCCGTAGAGCCAGTAAAAGAAAGTCTCAATTCAGTGATGGGGAACTCCTTCGTCAGGTTCTGGATCTCTACAAGAAGAACCATTTGACAGTTCCGGACCCGCCACAATTTCTGACATTTCCACAATATGAAGGCACAGGAATGCATCGGCAACCTGTCCAACGTGTGTTGGAATACGGTACTGTTTTGTCTGCAGATCCTGAGACTCGGTTTGTTCGCTGGGGACACCATTGTAATTTTCAAGTCATCAATCCTTCAGAACACGGTAAAGATGTTGTGAAGTATTGGCAAGAACTCGCCGCAGCCCTCGTACGCTCAGTTGGAATTGATACCGAGAAACTTCCTTCTTTCTAAATCGTTTTCTGGCATGATACGCCTGATTGCCACATCATGAAAAATAGCCAATCGCATCTGGTTAGACCTAAATAGACTAAAATTGTTGAATTTATCTGTTAAAAAAGGTGTAGACAGGAGTTTTAAAATGTGATCCACATTTCACCCGATCATCTTTCCAATCACTTTTTCACAATATTAGACAGGTTTGAATAGAATTGAGATCAAATGAACACAAAATTGAGAAGGAAAACGAACAATTGAGACCACGTCACTTCGGGAGTCTATGGATCGTATTCTGGAGTTTGTTCAGGCTTCTGAGGACGTAGTAACACTTACTTCAGTATGTGACGTTCCGGTCGAAAAGCGAAAATTGCTTCGGCAGTCTCTTGCAACTTTGCTAGCCACTCCAATCGGTCATTCTCTTTCTGCAGAAGTTTTGGAAAAGCTCAGGACAACCCCGCCTCGCCAATGGCAATTGAACATCAATTTAGTCACGGGAGGGTATGACACGGCGGTTGTACCGGACACCGCTGCTGGAATCATTCGAATGGATATCAATTTGGATGATGTCAACTTGGATATGCAGCATACGTTTCTAAAACGGAAGAAAGACAGATCGTTGGGTTTCTTCCGGGCAATCTATCCTCTTTCAGTCACCCTTGGTCATGAGCTGGGCCACGTTCTTCAGTTCATGGAGTCACCTTCACTGACAGACTACGAAACTCCGACAGAACTGTCTATGATAGCCGCGAACAGAAAACGCTATGACCATTTGATCGCGCGGGTAATCGGTAAACTGCGACATAAAGCGACTCAAATTCTTCTGGAAACAAATCATCGAGGACGCATCAAAGACTTTAACCCTGCCAAACAATCAGTTCAAAATTGGATCCTGTCTTCATTTGCGCCATGGACAACTAAAGAACAAGCATTACAGCCACTTTTCACCGCAGTTTCCGTCTTTCAAAGTGCCTGGAATGGACAGTATGATGACTTACCCAATATTTTACCAGAACATCGTTCACAAAGCTCGATCCGTAGAGCCAGTAAAAGAAAGTCTCAATTCAGTGATGGGGAACTCCTTCGTCAGGTTCTGGATCTCTACAAGAAGAACCATTTGACAGTTCCGGACCCGCCACAATTTCTGACATTTCCACAATATGAAGGCACAGGAATGCATCGGCAACCTGTCCAACGTGTGTTGGAATACGGTACTGTTTTGTCTGCAGATCCTGAGACTCGGTTTGTTCGCTGGGGACACCATTGTAATTTTCAAGTCATCAATCCTTCAGAACACGGTAAAGATGTTGTGAAGTATTGGCAAGAACTCGCCGCAGCCCTCGTACGCTCAGTTGGAATTGATACCGAGAAACTTCCTTCTTTCTAAATCGTTTTCTGGCATGATACGCCTGATTGCCACATCATGAAAAATAGCCAATCGCATCTGGTTAGACCTAAATAGACTAAAATTGTTGAATTTATCTGTTAAAAAAGGTGTAGACAGGAGTTTTAAAATGTGATCCACATTTCACCCGATCATCTTTCCAATCACTTTTCACAATATTAGACAGGTTTGAATAGAATTGAGATCAAATGAACACAAAATTGAGAAGGAAAACGAACAATTGAGACCACGTCACTTCGGGAGTCTATGGATCGTATTCTGGAGTTTGTTCAGGCTTCTGAGGACGTAGTAACACTTACTTCAGTATGTGACGTTCCGGTCGAAAAGCGAAAATTGCTTCGGCAGTCTCTTGCAACTTTGCTAGCCACTCCAATCGGTCATTCTCTTTCTGCAGAAGTTTTGGAAAAGCTCAGGACAACCCCGCCTCGCCAATGGCAATTGAACATCAATTTAGTCACGGGAGGGTATGACACGGCGGTTGTACCGGACACCGCTGCTGGAATCATTCGAATGGATATCAATTTGGATGATGTCAACTTGGATATGCAGCATACGTTTCTAAAACGGAAGAAAGACAGATCGTTGGGTTTCTTCCGGGCAATCTATCCTCTTTCAGTCACCCTTGGTCATGAGCTGGGCCACGTTCTTCAGTTCATGGAGTCACCTTCACTGACAGACTACGAAACTCCGACAGAACTGTCTATGATAGCCGCGAACAGAAAACGCTATGACCATTTGATCGCGCGGGTAATCGGTAAACTGCGACATAAAGCGACTCAAATTCTTCTGGAAACAAATCATCGAGGACGCATCAAAGACTTTAACCCTGCCAAACAATCAGTTCAAAATTGGATCCTGTCTTCATTTGCGCCATGGACAACTAAAGAACAAGCATTACAGCCACTTTTCACCGCAGTTTCCGTCTTTCAAAGTGCCTGGAATGGACAGTATGATGACTTACCCAATATTTTACCAGAACATCGTTCACAAAGCTCGATCCGTAGAGCCAGTAAAGAAAGTCTCAATTCAGTGATGGGGAACTCCTTCGTCAGGTTCTGGATCTCTACAAGAAGAACCATTTGACAGTTCCGGACCCGCCACAATTTCTGACATTTCCACAATATGAAGGCACAGGAATGCATCGGCAACCTGTCCAACGTGTGTTGGAATACGGTACTGTTTTGTCTGCAGATCCTGAGACTCGGTTTGTTCGCTGGGGACACCATTGTAATTTTCAAGTCATCAATCCTTCAGAACACGGTAAAGATGTTGTGAAGTATTGGCAAGAACTCGCCGCAGCCCTCGTACGCTCAGTTGGAATTGATACCGAGAAACTTCCTTCTTTCTAAATCGTTTTCTGGCATGATACGCCTGATTGCCACATCATGAAAAATAGCCAATCGCATCTGGTTAGACCTAAATAGACTAAAATTGTTGAATTTATCTGTTAAAAAAGGTGTAGACAGGAGTTTTAAAATGTGATCCACATTTCACCCGATCATCTTTCCAATCACTTTTCACAATATTAGACAGGTTTGAATAGAATTGAGATCAAATGAACACAAAATTGAGAAGGAAAACGAACAATTGAGACCACGTCACTTCGGGAGTCTATGGATCGTATTCTGGAGTTTGTTCAGGCTTCTGAGGACGTAGTAACACTTACTTCAGTATGTGACGTTCCGGTCGAAAAGCGAAAATTGCTTCGGCAGTCTCTTGCAACTTTGCTAGCCACTCCAATCGGTCATTCTCTTTCTGCAGAAGTTTTGGAAAAGCTCAGGACAACCCCGCCTCGCCAATGGCAATTGACCATCAATTTAGTCACGGGAGGGTATGACACGGCGGTTGTACCGGACACCGCTGCTGGAATCATTCGAATGGATATCAATTTGGATGATGTCAACTTGGATATGCAGCATACGTTTCTAAAACGGAAGAAAGACAGATCGTTGGGTTTCTTCCGGGCAATCTATCCTCTTTCAGTCACCCTTGGTCATGAGCTGGGCCACGTTCTTCAGTTCATGGAGTCACCTTCACTGACAGACTACGAAACTCCGACAGAACTGTCTATGATAGCCGCGAACAGAAAACGCTATGACCATTTGATCGCGCGGGTAATCGGTAAACTGCGACATAAAGCGACTCAAATTCTTCTGGAAACAAATCATCGAGGACGCATCAAAGACTTTAACCCTGCCAAACAATCAGTTCAAAATTGGATCCTGTCTTCATTTGCGCCATGGACAACTAAAGAACAAGCATTACAGCCACTTTTCACCGCAGTTTCCGTCTTTCAAAGTGCCTGGAATGGACAGTATGATGACTTACCCAATATTTTACCAGAACATCGTTCACAAAGCTCGATCCGTAGAGCCAGTAAAAGAAAGTCTCAATTCAGTGATGGGGAACTCCTTCGTCAGGTTCTGGATCTCTACAAGAAGAACCATTTGACAGTTCCGGACCCGCCACAATTTCTGACATTTCCACAATATGAAGGCACAGGAATGCATCGGCAACCTGTCCAACGTGTGTTGGAATACGGTACTGTTTTGTCTGCAGATCCTGAGACTCGGTTTGTTCGCTGGGGACACCATTGTAATTTTCAAGTCATCAATCCTTCAGAACACGGTAAAGATGTTGTGAAGTATTGGCAAGAACTCGCCGCAGCCCTCGTACGCTCAGTTGGAATTGATACCGAGAAACTTCCTTCTTTCTAAATCGTTTTCTGGCATGATACGCCTGATTGCCACATCATGAAAAATAGCCAATCGCATCTGGTTAGACCTAAATAGACTAAAATTGTTGAATTTATCTGTTAAAAAAGGTGTAGACAGGAGTTTTAAAATGTGATCCACATTTCACCCGATCATCTTTCCGATCACTTTTTCTCAATTCAGCTCGACTAGTTCTGAATTGAATTGTACTCATTTAGAAATGAACACGATTGTTCGATGTTGAATTATTTGCCTGCGATGTTGAACTATTCCGACTGTATCTCTGAATGAGGTAAAAAGAAGGTGAATGCAGCTAAAATGAAGTGAGCAAGTGTGATAATGAATGGTGAAATGGAAAAAGTGAAAATTATGGGAAATTTGTCGTCAATATTGAAAACAGTGTCGATGTTCACCATTTAATTGCATTAAAAAACAAGAAAGATTGGAAAAATCAAGTGAAAAGTTCAATAAGAGGTTCGAAGACGAAGATCTGAAGCCGACCGCGATCCGTCGGATCCTCGCCACAAGTTGGTAATATGGGTTAATATTTTTGACATCATAGAAAAGTTCGAGCCTACATCGAAACCAACCGTCGCCATTCTTTTTTCAACTTTTCCTGTCTCTCTCCAACTACTCTTGTCACACCTCAAATAGCTGCTAATAAGTGTTTTTTTTCAAAATCTTCCCGCCAGAAATCTAATCAGACTGAGAAAAAAACAATTGACGGGATGATCTTATGACGGTTGGCGATGTTCTCTCAACTATCGTCCTCACGACACTCGTTTTGTTGTTTGTGAGAAAGTTTTGATGCTGAGAGGAAACGAGAAGGAAATATTCAAGATTGAATTAAGATTGTTAGTGATTAAGAGATATGAAAGTGACTTCAAGAATGAGGAATGAAAAATGACTTTGGAGTGTTGTGAAGGAGATTTGGGGTTAGTTGAGGGACAAGGGTGATGGATGGAGGACAAGGGAAGAAAAAAAATGTGCTTGGTGGCGATGGGGAGCGAAGTGGAGTGTTTGGTGGCGATGGAGAGCGAAGTGGAGTGTTTGGTGGCGATGGAGAGCGAAGTGGAGTGTTTGGTGGCGATGGGGAGCGAAGACGAGTGTTTGGTGGCGATGGAGAGCGAAGTGGAGTGTTTGGTGGCGATGGGGAGCGAAGTGGAGTGTTTGGTGGCGATGGGGAGCGAAGTGGAGTGTTTGGTGGCGATGGAGAGCGAAGTGGAGTGTTTGGTGGCGATGGGGAGCGAAGTGGAGTGTTTGGTGGCGATGGAGAGCGAAGACGAGTGTTTGGTGGCGATGGGGAGCGAAGTGGAGTGTTTGGTGGCGATGGAGAGCGAAGTGGAGTGTTTGGTGGCGATGGAGAGCGAAGTGGAGTGTTTGGTGGCGATGGAGAGCGAAGTGGAGTGTTTGGTGGCGATGGAGAGCGAAGTGGAGTGTTTGGTGGCGATGGAGAGCGAAGTGGAGTGTTTGGTGGCGATGGAGAGCGAAGTGGAGTGTTTGGTGGCGATGGAGGCGAAGTGGAGTGTTTGGTGGCGATGGGGGCGAAGAGGTGTTTGGTGGCGATGGAAGCAGTGGAGTGTTTGGTGGCGATGGAGAGCGAAGTGGAGTGTTTGGTGGCGATGGGGGCGAAGAGGAGTGTTTGGTGGCGATGGAGGCGAAGTGGAGTGTTTGGTGGCGATGGGGAGCGAAGTGGAGTGTTTGGTGGCGATGGAGAGCGAAGTGGAGTGTTTGGTGGCGATGGGGAGCGAAGTGGAGTGTTTGGTGGCGATGGAGAGCGAAGTGGAGTGTTTGGTGGCGATGGAGAGCGAAGACGAGTGTTTGGTGGCGATGGAGGCGAAGTGGAGTGTTTGGTGGCGATGGAGCGAAGTGGAGTGTTTGGTGGCGATGGAGGCGAAGTGGGTGTTTGGTGGCGATGGAGGCGAAGTGGAGTGTTTGGTGGCGATGGAGAGCGAAGTGGAGTGTTTGGTGGCGATGGGGGAGCGAAGAGGAGTGTTTGGTGGCGATGGAGGCGAAGTGGAGTGTTTGGTGGCGATGGAGAGCGAAGTGGAGTGTTTGGTGGCGATGGGGGCGAAGTGGAGTGTTTGGTGGCGATGGAGAGCGAAGTGGAGTGTTTGGTGGCGATGGGGAGCGAAGTGGAGTGTTTGGTGGCGATGGAGGCGAACTGAGTGTTTGGTGGCGATGGGGGCGAAGTGGGTGTTTGGTGGCGATGGAGGCGAAGTGGAGTGTTTGGTGGCGATGGAGGCGAAGGAGTGGTGGCGAGGGTGGCGATGGAGGCGAAGTGGGTGTTTGGTGGCGATGGAGGCGAAGTGGAGTGTTTGGTGGCGATGGAGGCGAAGTGGAGTGTTTGGTGGCGATGGAGGCGAAGTGGAGTGTTTGGTGGCGATGGGGGGGCGAAGTGGAGTGTTTGGTGGCGATGGGGGCGAAAGTGTTTGGTGGCGATGGGCGAAGTGGGTGTTTGGGTGGCGATGGAGGCAGAAGTGGAGTGTTTGGTGGCGATGGGGGCGAAGAGTGTTTGGTGGCGATGGAGGCGAAGTGGGTGTTTGGTGGCGATGGGGGCGAAGTGGAGTGTTTGGTGGCGATGGAGGCGAAGTGGGTGTTTGGTGGCGATGGGGGCAGGGAGTGTTTGGTGGCGATGGAGGCGAAGTGGGTGTTTGAGGTGGCGATGGAGGCGAAGTGGAGTGTTTGGTGGCGATGGAGGCGAAGTGGGTGTTTGGTGGCGATGGAAGAAGTGGGTGTTTGGTGGCGATGGGGGCGAAGTGGGTGTTTGGTGGCGATGGAGGCGAAGTGTGGGTGTTTGGTGGCGATGGGGGGCGAAGTGGAGTGTTTGGTGGCGATGGAGGCGAAGTGGAGTGTTTGGTGGCGATGGAGGCAAGAGTGGGTGTTTGGTGGCGATGGGGGCGAAGTGGAGTGTTTGGTGGCGATGGGGGCGAAGAGGAGTGTTTGGTGGCGATGGAGGCGAAGTGGGTGTTTGGTGGCGATGGAGGCGAAGTGGAGTGTTTGGTGGCGATGGAGGCGAAGTGGAGTGTTTGGTGGCGATGGAGAGCGAAGTGATGTTTGGTGGCGATGGGGCGAAGTGTTTGGTGGCGATGGAGGCGAAGTGGAGTGTTTGGTGGCGATGGAGAGCGAAGTGGGTGTTTGGTGGCGATGGAGGCAAGAGTGTTTGGTGGCGATGGAGGCGAAGTGGAGTGTTTGGTGGCGATGGAGGCGAAGTGGAGTGTTGGTGGCGATGGAGGCGAAGTGGGTGTTTGGTGGCGATGGGGGCGAAGTGGAGTGTTTGGTGGCGATGGAGGCGAAGTGGGTGTTTGGTGGCGATGGAGGCGAAGTGGAGTGTTTGGTGGCGATGGAGGCGAAGTGGGTGTTTGGTGGCGATGGAGGCGAAGTGGAGTGTTTGGTGGCGATGGAGGCGAAGTGGGTGTTTGGTGGCGATGGAGGCGAAGTGGAGTGTTTGGTGGCGATGGAGAGCCAGTGGAGTGTTTGGTGGCGATGGAGGCAAAGATGGGTGTTTGGTGGCGATGGGGAGGCGAAGTGGAGTGTTTGGTGGCGATGGAGGCAGAAGTGGAGTGTTTGGTGGCGATGGAGGCGAAGTGGGTGTTTGGTGGCGATGGAAGTGGAGTGTTTGGTGGCGATGGGGGCGAAGTGGAGTGTTTGGTGGCGATGGAGGCGAAGTGGAGTGTTTGGTGGCGATGGGGGCGAAGTGGAGTGTTTGGTGGCGATGGAGAGCGAAGACGGAGTGTTTGGTGGCGATGGGGGCGAAGTGGAGTGTTTGGTGGCGATGGAGGCGAAGTGGGTGTTTGGTGGCGATGGAGGCGAAGAGGAGTGTTTGGTGGCGATGGAGGCGAAGTGGGTGTTTGGTGGCGATGGAGGCGAAGTGGAGTGTTTGGTGGCGATGGAGGCGAAGTGGGTGTTTGGTGGCGATGGAGGCGAAGTGGAGTGTTTGGTGGCGATGGAGAGCGAAGTGGAGTGTTTGGTGGCGATGGAGAGCGAAGTGGAGTGTTTGGTGGCGATGGAGAGCGAAGTGGAGTGTTTGGTGGCGATGGAGGCAGAAGTGGAGTGTTTGGTGGCGATGGAGGCGAAGTGGAGTGTTTGGTGGCGATGGAAGAATATCCTCTATCGCAAAGGAAATCTGGTAGAAAAGAATTAACTAAGAAGGATTGGGTCATATCGTTTTCCTTCCGCTTCAAGTGTACTTGGTATGACCCAAAATCTCGAGGAGAAATTGGGTGAAGGATCGACAACCTACAAAATGAGAAGACAAGAAAGAGAATGATTGTTGATACAAGAGAAGAAATATGCAGTAGGAATTGTCTAATGAAGAAATCAAGAATGAAAAATAAGTGTTTCAGTGTTGTCCTCACTCATTCCAAGTCCTGCCAACCTAGTACCGGACACAAGGCCATTGATGGTACTAGGCTGGCCGGCCCAAAAGGCCTGGCAGGATAAGCCAGGTATGGAAAGAGCGAGGTGGTGGTTTAATAGTTATCAAAGGGTGAGGTGAAAAATGAATCAGAATGAAAAGGTGGAAGCTTGGAGAGAAAGAATAGGAGAATGAGGGAGAAGAAAAAGGATAAGAGAAGGGAGGGTAATAGGTTGAAAAAGGGGGGTTTGAGAATTAGGAGAATGAGGAGAAGAATGAAGAATAGGAGAATGATAAGATGAATCAATAATTTGAGAATTGGGAGAAGTATCAAAAATAACAGAAGTAGGAGAAGATGAAACAGAAGTCGGAATGCAAGAGTAACGAAAGTAATAGACTGAAGTCCCGAACTCAACTCATTCTCGTCCCGCCTCTCCACTTCTTCCTTCTCATACACCTTCCGCTCCCTCTTATCCACTCCCGCTTCTCATGAAAACGAAAGAAAAAGAAGATGAGTTAACACAAACTGGGGCACCGGTCAAGGAGGTTTCGGAACGTAAAAACCAAGATATTCTTTGAGACCGGTGATAACCCTAAAGTAAGAATGACTGTCTGGGAAGACAGTATGCCTAAAGTCAGAGAAAAGGTCACTATGGAAAAGAGACATACTCGGGGAAGTAATGAAAGGTATTACTTTCATTGCTGGGAAACTTTCGAAATGCGAAGTGAAAACGCACGAAGTTCATCCGAAGAGCGGATGGGGTGTTTGAGGTGATGTGAAACACAATTCGTTAAAACTCCAGATTCGGAGTCGCAGCAGTTTTACCATGCTGCTCAGCAAAGAAACAATATGAAACTTTCTTCCCTAAAACAGGGGTTTTCGGAAGAAAGGAAGTAACCGAGAACATACTGGTTCCTAAAATGAGGACCAGTATCAGAAAAACAGTGATGTGAGTTTTGGAACTATATGAATCAAGAGCAAATAAATCGGTTAAACATTCCTGAACAAAACGGTGGTCGTGTGAAAGAACAGGGGAAATAAAGTTGTGATATGATTTAGTGATAACAGAATTCTGTGAGGTGAAACAAGTGATACATAAATGAGAAACTTGTGTCTGTGAATAAAATCGTGTCCGATTTGGTCGTTTGCAAGAGGCAAACGCCAATTTCTTTAAAATCCATCACGATAACTAAAGAGTTATCGTCGATGTGAGGTGCAGTAATTGTAATAATTTCTTTGTTTTCTGCTATTTCTTTGTGTTTTTATTGTTTCTAATTCTTTTTTTTCTTTTTCTGTTAATTTGTTGTTTGTTTCTTGTTTTTTTGTAGATGTTTGCCTCGCTCACAAATTGAGCAAAGGTCTGTTCTTTTTGTTGCTTTTTTAGAAATTTGTTTTTTACAAAGATGAAGAATAGGACATTTTGGTTTTGCCATCTTGAACCAATTTCTGATGAAGGTCCTTCTTTGTTGAGGAGAGGAGCCTTGGTTCTAGTTTTGGTTTGATATTTGTTGAGGTATTTGGAGATATGGTTTGGTGTTGCGAGTTCGAATGATTCAGAAGGAAGTCCTCGTCGTCTTTGTCGAGCGAGTCAAGGACCGAAGGTTCTGTTTGAGAGATAATAAAACAATGAGAATAAAGAGGCAAACTGTTTTTCTTCTTTTTTACTGAGTTTCGACTGTGATTCACAGCTTGGGGATGTATTGTCCATGATGGCTTTCATCAGGACTTCATCTTCCTCTATGTTAATTTTCTGTTGGTGATTATGGAAAGAAAGGAAAATTAAACCTGTTTCGAGGCCGGTCTCCGACGAGTTGGTGCTCTCGGTCTTCCATTTATTGTGTCGAAGCGGGAGTGTGCGTAGTAGAAGCCTCCCTCTTCGACACGGAAGCTCAAAGGTTTGTGTTTCGTGGAGACTACATACCTGCGAAACACACTGCATCAACCTAACCTTGTCATCATTATTCCTCATTTCGTTGTACAAATGAGATAGTGATGACAATAATGAAGTAATTTGCTAAAGTGAAAAGAATGAGAGAAAAGAGATACAAACTGTTATAATGAGCTTGTACAATCTGCCTAATTGGTATCAGTTCCCGACGACTATCCAGAGCTCGGATGAGAGGAGCTGCTGGATAGTCACTATGCTGTTTCAAGAGAAGGTCATAAATCGCCTTCCCGTGGGTACTTGTTGTCGAATCTGATTTTGAGAGGTATTCTTGCATCCTGAAGGAAATTCTTGATGGGATAGTTAGTTTTAGGTTTCTAGAGAAAATGTGTTGGGATGCGACACAAAGAGACAACAAAGGTCTCAATCAACCCACAAGTCAGTTTTCGTTCATATGTTCAACCACATCAGCTCTGTAAATCAACTCGCATTGTCCTCTTCCTCACCTCCAATCCACCTCGAACGACCCTCTTCCCACCTCCAATCGACCTCGCATTGCCTCTTCCCACCTCCAATCGACCTCGCATTGCCCTCTTCCCACCTCCAATCGACCTCGCATTGCCTCTTCCCACCTCTAATCCACCTCAGACGACCCTCTTCCCACCTCAATCGACCTCGCATTGCCTCTTCCACCTCCAATCGACCTCGCATTTGCCCTCTTCCCACCTCCAATCGACCTCGCATTGCCCTCTTCCCACCTCCAATCGACCTCGCATTGCCCTCTTCCCACCTCCAATCGACCTCATGTTGCCCTCTTCCCACCTGAAATCGGCCTCCGTGCCTCACCCCACCTCAATCGACCTCATTTGCCCTCTTCCCATCAATCGACCTCGCATGCCTCTTCCACCTCCAATCAACCTCATTATGCCCTCTTCCCACCTCAATCGACCTCGCATTGCCTCTTCCCACCTCCAATCGACCTCGTATTGCCTCTTCCCACCTCCAATCAACCTCATTATGCCCACTCTTCCCTCCAATCAACCTCATTATGCCCACTCTTCCCTCCAATCAACCTCATTATGCCCACTCTTCCCTCCAATCAACCTCGTATGCCCACTCTTCCCTCCAATCGACCTCATTATACCCACTCTTCCTCAATCAACCTCATTATGCCCACTCTTCCCCTCCAATCAACCTCATTATGCCCCCACTCTTCCCCTCAATCAACCTCATTATGCCCACTCTTCCCCTCCAATCAACCTCATTATGCCCACTCTTCCCTCCAATCAACCTCGGTAGCCCACTCTTCCCTCCAATCAACCTCATTATGCCCACTCTTCCCCTCCAATCAACCTCATTATGCCCACTCTTCCCCTCCAATCAACCTCATTATGCCCACTCTTCCCCTCCAATCAACCTCATTATGCCCACTCTTCCCCTCCAATCGACCTCATTATGCCCACTCTTCCCCTCCAATCAACTCATGCCCACTTTTCCCCTCCAATCGACCTCATTATGCCCACTCTTCCCTCCAATCAACCTCGATTGCCTCTTCCTCCAATCAACACTCATTATGCCCACTCTTCCCTCAATCAAACTCATTATGCCCTCTTCCCCTCCAATTAGACTCATTGTACCTCTTCCCCTCAATCAACCTCATTATGCCCACTCTTCCCCTCCAATCAACCTCATTATGCCCACTCTTCCCCTCCAATCAACCTCATTATGCCCACTCTTCCCCTCCAATCAACCTCATTATGCCCACTCTTCCCTCCAATCAACCTCATTATGCCCACTCTTCCCCTCCAATCAACCTCATTATGCCCACTCTTCCCCTCCAATCGACCTCATTATGCCCACTCTTCCCTCCAATCGACCTCATTATGCCCACTCTTCCCCTCCAATCAACCTCATTATGCCCACTCTTCCCCTCCAATCAACCTCATTATGCCCACTCTTCCCCTCCAATCAACCTCATTATGCCCACTCTTCCCCTCCAATCAACCTCATTATGCCCACTCTTCCCCTCCAATCAACCTCATTATGCCCACTCTTCCCCTCCAATCAACCTCATTATGCCCACTCTTCCCCTCCAATCAACCTCATTATGCCCACTCTTCCCCTCCAATCAACCTCATTATGCCCACTCTTCCCCTCCAATCAACCTCATTATGCCCACTCTTCCCCTCCAATCAAACTCATTGCCTCTTCCCTCCAATCGACCTCATTATGCCCACTCTTCCCTCCAATCAACCTCATTATGCCCACTCTTCCCTCCAATCGACCTCATTATGCCCACTCTTCCCCTCCAATCAACCTCATTAGCCGCTCCACTCTTCCTCAATCGACCTGAATGTACCCACCTCACCTCTCCAACAGCCCTCACCCTCTTCAACGTTTCGTCTTTCTCGATTTCACATTCCATTCAGGAGCCGTCTTCTCCACTGTTCCACACCGATACCCACTATTTGCGGTGGGCCCAACCTCATGATGGGTTTCTTCAACATCATTCTGCCTGTTCGATGGCTGTGTTCGCCAGTCGCGTCTTTGGCCCAGAACGAAGTTTGCGACTGGGAAGACGTCAATTTCATCCCAGTAAAACATCTTTTACAGCGCTTCCTGTCGTATTTCCATCCGCTCCCTGAGCACATTCGCGCATTAGTCCAAATTGTTAGAATCAGCTCCCACAAACCCTTTCATTTTCATTCCTTCGAAACCGATGAAATGGATCATTCCCACCGCCACTGTCCTGCGGAAATAACGCTTCCCATCCCCAGTATCATCACCCAATGATGTAGAGGGACATGAATTCGGCTTTTCTTTGCCAACGCAGACAGCCCTGCCACTGATGATCCATTTCACAGCTTCCTCGTCAAGCTTCCTTCTCACCCATCTTTCGCAGACAAAGGGAATCACATTGTCCTCGCTTTTATTTCCGTCGATTTAGCAGCCGTCTGTTATCAACCCTCCTGTCTACTGCAGCATTTCACCTGCATTCATCTCAACACATCAGCAAACCCCATCGCCAGCCATCCTTCTCGACCCCAACCTCTCCCAAACCCCAACCCTCTGCACTCTGCCGTATTCTCCTTCGCAAGCTGAATGGCAATCGACTCTCTCCGACAGAGTCGGAGATTATTGATGGAGAAGCCCCAGGCACCAAAACACCTCTGCTCAGCTTGGAACGAAAGCGATTGAACAGCAGCGTCCACACACAACCAACAGAAGGGGATCATTCTCAACAGGAAGACCGGATACTCCCAGTATGGATCACATTCCTGACAATCTTAATACCGTCACTACGAAAATGCAGAACAGAAGAACATCTTTTCTGATCATTTAGATCTGGAATACCGACTCTTCAGGAACCAAGAAAGCTAAGATTGATCTGCTCGTCATTCGCCTCTGAAGGATAAGATGATGAAACCCAAACCGGCTTATTGCAACATACAGACCATACTCACTCATTTAATAAGTTGAAAGTCGGAAATCACCATCGTTTTACGTCTCACACAACAAGAATCAATCGACCATCATTTCTTGGAAACAGTTTCAGTTACAACACGTTTGAACGACATCATCGCTAAATTCTTTCAATTACATGATGAATAAGAGCCGTTTATCGCCTCACTATTGTGTTAGCCGGAGATGGAACTTGTTCGGAGAAAAGGAGATTTTGGGCAGCAATCAGGTGAAATGACTGACACTACCATGATATGAAGAATTCGGGAAAATGAGAAACAGTTGAGACTTGGTTGTTATTGAACGAGACTTCCAGAATCCTCGCTTTTCTCTAAGCTGTGTGTGGTTCGAAGTCAGGTGTCATCTGGACGCTGGAAAGGATAATTTTGTGCAATTGGATCATGGATGCATTTGTAATGTTCAAGTTAGGGCATTCAAGTCCGCGAACGAGGACAGAGAGAGTGTTTTGTTCGATGAGGTGTTTACTCTAGTCTGTGGTTCCTTGTAACATGTCACGTCGCTACAAATGTATCCTCAACACTATCCACTTGGAATCTTCCAATTTCTCGACCTGCGATCTGTTCAATCCTTCTTTAGAATCGTGGAAATCGCATTGGGACTGTCGTCAGCGACAATTTGAACCAGCAAGCAGCAACTGTGCCCAAACTCGCCCAATAATTCAGATCGAAGAATTTTGGCAAGAGTATTGTATATCCTATTAACGAAAACAGCCGACTTCTTGATTTGAAGAAGCGTTTGGATATCTTGATGACCAAACTCAATGGCCACAGAGTCGACTGCGCTTAGAGAGCTGATTTAATCTGGTTGACTGGATCCATGAATATTACTCAGCTTCATTGATGCATTCCGGCGTGTTGGAGTGCGATGGGTGTTTGGGACAGACACTTGTGTCTTCTGTTTTATTTTCTGTGCCAAAGGAGTCTGTGGCTTTGATGATGTAGCAGTGGGCGTGGTTTTAGCTTTTGGTCAACCAACTGATGACGTTTGTTGTGGAATGGATGGAGACGATGGGAGAGAAAATGGTCAATAAGATGAAGTGGAAAGCAGACTTTTGAGCTGGCAAATGACGTTGTTGTCGTAAAAGTGTTCTTGTTGGAGATCATTCAGTGCGGACAGCTGCGATCCTGCGTCAGGATGTTGATTGTAGACTCTCCGATCTGCGACCGAAAGAACGACAAATAATGAACGAACATAACAGAGAAACAGCGTGAATTATCAAGAATTCCATATTAAGAATATATCCCATGTGGTCGGGCTGTTACCTGGTTTGAATGATAGGCTTCGCTGAAAATCTCAGAACATAGACTCTGTTCAGATATGTTGTCAGTAGGGATGTGTGGATATGCTTGGATAAGCTGAGATGAAAGGACAAGTTAGTAGTCGACATAAAAGAAGTTTGATGTGACGGACTACAAAATAGAGATATACGAATAGGAAGCTCCTTCTCTGACTCCATCTGGTACGTCAGACCCTCTGAGCGCAGGTAGATGCTCTGCTGCATCTTAAGCCCGATGATGTCGTCGAAGATGAGGATGAAGCCCACTTTCAGCTTGATCGCCCCGAATTCCGTGTCGATTTGAGCAGATGCAGTCTACAATCATGAGTGCATAAGAAATGAATCGAAGAATGCACAGAAACAAGATAAACGAAGAAGAAAGCTGAAACCAGGTGAGATATGTTTAAGGGGTTGGATCGATTAGAAGCAAGTTAAAATGTGAAAATTAATACGCACCAAATGAAGAAGGGAAAGCACCTTGATTAAGGATGCTTTTTCTTCTTGAGTTCAGGTGAATGTCAAGGATTTGCTTCTTCTTCCGTTCTTCTTGTTTTCTGTAGAACTCCTCCATGTCCGTCTTGAATCGCTTCCTCTCACGCTCCTTCTTTATCGTTTTCTTTGACAAGGCTGAGCATATCCTCTTACATTTTCTGAAAAGGGAAATGAATTTGAGGAAGAGAAAGTAAGTCACCTCGTCCTCTTTGATCGATCTGCGCACCATTCTCGGGACCGCACTGACAGACAGCGCAATCGCCGCACGGACTGCCAGAAACAAGTTCTCCAGTGCCAACGCAGCAAACTGGATGAAGAAAACAAACGCTGCGTTGTCTGCAGTGGTTGGAGTGTAACCTCCGTGAAGAGGTCGGTCAGCTTGGCGCGGAAACAGTAATACAGCTCGAGTGTGGTGAGCGGGATGGAGGCCCAGATGATCGTCGTGATCGACGTTTCCATCCACGACGTGTTTGGGCGAGTCGACGGGATCGGGTGTTGCTGTGTTGAGCAGCTTGTACCGCGCGGAGAGGTGTCGAGCACGCCGCTGATGAGAGCCACGAGGGACGAGAGGGCGAGATCAGGTGAAGAAGGCGATCTGCAGGATGTAGTTCAGCTTGTCCAGATACTGCTGCACGTAATCGTACTTGCCCTTCGACTGCTCAAACTCGACTTCCGACATGCGTTTGTTGTACTCGTTCTCGTACTCCCTGAACTCCCTCCGCTTCTCCCGCAGCTCCAGCATCAGCTCGCGTGGCACCACAGTCATTTTGGTGGACGGCCTGACCTTCTTCTTCTACTTTTCTTCCCTTCCGCCCCCCGCGTCGTCTGCTGTCTCCATTGTGTTCCAGCCTGCTTTGTGTCTGGCTATACAGGTCTTGGCTCATCAGGTCCATACCGGGTGTTGGGGTGTTGAAGCGCGACTGGTCGTCGTCAAGTTCTTCACAGCGCCCTCTTCTTCCGTTCGTAGTGTCGTGTTTGTGCTCGTCTCCTCCACACAGGGACACTCCCGATCAGATTGCCAATGACAGTGTGTCCGAGCTCCCTCTTCAGGAACTGGAGGATGAGGAGGATGTTCGCACGAAGAGTGAGCTGCTTGAAGAGCTCGTCCTCGTTGGACGCTCTTCCCAGATCGGCTCTGGGCAAGATGATGAAGAACGGAACGACAGAGTTCACCAGCAGAAACACAACCATCTTCATCGTATACCACAATTCGTGCTTTTCCGACCGTTTGTGATTCTCAAACTCGGTCAGCCACCGCCACTCGTCCATACAGTGACCACGAGTACCATCTGCAGCACTCCGTTGATCAGGCCAGGCTTGCATCGGACGAGGAACAGTACAGCCTCGAATCGGCCTGGACATGAAATGTGCTGACAAGGTCTGCCTCGTAGAACACAGTCGCCCACTGCCCGCAATCGAGAGAGCGAGGAAGATGGCACTGACGATCCAGCTT